>JAOWCC010001634.1:94176750-94638222 GCA_030867875.1 Actinernus sp. WN-2022
CATTAAAAACTACCACCCCAATGATCAACCAATGACAATGGTACAACACACAAATCACTTAAAACCACTACACCTGAATAAGCAAGGCACTCAAGGATAAAATGCTCTTTCAAAAGTTAGTGAAATTTCCTTTTATGAAATCTTTTAAAATTAAAAACTTGGATGCAAACGTTAATTTCTAAAATGATTGTACTTCAGTGCCCGGTTGTTCAAAGCAAGGTACCAACTTTTTTTTCCTAGGATAGTGCTAAATCTGTAATAATATTGTAGTCTCGCTGTACAGTTTACCCTCGGATTAGCAAGTTAACCCTTTGGTAGTACTTACCCTTGCTTTGAACCGGGCCCTGCATTTTATATTTCTACACAAGAAAAACAATATTGTTTCAAATGGTATAATTAAGGCCTGGTATTTCAATATGGTATTAGAAAATATAGGGGTTTTAACTGCCAATTCTAATGATTTTGAAAAGTTTCTAAAAGCAAAAGGGCTCTGATGGTGAAGTTTGTGAAAAAAATTGGATAGGATTAGGAATCAAGTTATTATATTATTCAAAAGACTAAGGCCATCCCAATAAAATGTTTTGTTTACCATTGCCCTCTGGCTCGTGATGGTCGGTTAGTCAGTAAAAAAATTGTTTAGGGGATCTTGAGCCTATTAAATGTATTCCTTGGATGACAATTTTCATGAGAAATAATACGTAGAGATATCGGTTTAAAACAATTTTCTTAAATCATTTTTTAATTACTTCTTTTTCCATAAAAATGGGTCGGTTGGACGATGCTAACGTTTGAATAATATATAAACTTGATTCCTAATCCTATCAATTGATTATTTTTCATGAACTTCATAAACAGGCAACAGAGCTCTGTTGCATCTAAAAAGTTCAATGGATTTTGGTGTCTAACAGCAAAGAAAATACAAATGCCAGCTTTGGAAAATGAAAAATAACCAAATTTTCCTTTTTGCCATATAAATTTTTAGTACACGTGTACTTACGGTCGATTTGTACACGAAAATACGAGATTTACAAATGAATAAACCATGCACAAAAAACAGGGGATAAAACATCAACAATGGATAAACGTGTTAAAATGCTGGCTGGATCCTGTTTGTCCAACCTTGGTGGGTTTTGTAAGACTTCCCTTTGAAGTATTTGGAATTTGTGCATTTACTTATTGCTCAACTACGTGCCTACTCAGTACTCGTCGACAAACAAAAGACAAAGGAGGTCCGACTTTGAGCTCATCTAAAGCACAGTACTCGAGAAAATCTTCCATCTATTCACCACAACTTACGAAATTTGCTTTTTGACTAAAAATCGGAAATGTAGGTATAGATATAAAAAGTGTAGGATAGGTGTGAAATAGATCGGTAAGACAATGTTCAGTCCCGAAAGCCAAAAAGGCAAAAGGACACTACGAGTCGTCAACAGCCACACACGTGCAAGATGGCACATCGTAAAAAAGACGTAAACTCGAACTCGTAGACATATAGTTTCTCAGAAGAAATAATCATTTTCTACAACAAAGAACACCAGTTCCTCAGTCACATACCAGCGTATTCTGAGGGTTTGCTATCCTTGAAGAACTTAATAGTTGGGTAACCCTGGACCTTATATTTTTCTCCAAGTTCGGATTCAGCTGTGGCATCGACTTTTGCAAGCTTAATCTCGGAATTGTCGTCTTTCAGCATTGTGGCCGCCTTTGCGTATTCCGGAGCTAAAGCTTTGCAGTGTCCACACCAAGGAGCATCTAGAATGGAAAGAAAATATATATCTTGTCAGTAATAATAAATTTCTTTGACGGTTTTCACTAAGAAATGGACCAATAAATCCCATATATGAAATTCTAGGCACTTACAGAATTCTACTAAAATGTGCTTGTGTGCTTTTAAAGCTTCCTCGAAGTTTTTTGTCGTTAAAACTAAAACATTCTCCTCTTCTTTGATCTCTTCACTACAAGTTAGAGCTATAAGGGATAAAACAAGTACTGCTAAAGGCTTCATTTTGCTGTGGTTTGAGCTAAGTTAGATACTCTGTGCCTGTTCTCCAGGGAAGGCAACAAAAAGAGAACGACATCGGGCATACGGACCGGAAATAGACATGCGTAAAAGCTCGTGTCGGCTTCTCATTGGTCCACGGCACAATAGTGCCCGCAAATGGAGCACGGAAGTGGAAGAAGTGGGAAACCTGTTCTGGCTGTTTGTGATTGGTTGTCGACTTTTTCCCTGTGAACCATTAGGCTAAAAGACACGTATAAATTGCATGGAACCTTTTCGGTATCTCCTGACAACAAACAATTCAGTATCAAAAATCTAAAAGCATTAACAAATGTTAATGGACTGTAATTGTTCAATTCAACCACAAGTCGCCGGTTTTCCATAACGGGGTATGTGCGAGGACCACATTTAGGAGCTAAAAGCTCCTAGTTGGCAACATGTATTATATACGAGGGCTCCGTAGTTAGACCATTTGGTAATGGATAATATTGGTATTTTCACAGCCATTTCGTGATCAAAGATAGCCGATTGAATTTTCCCATACGTTAAAAACAGCATTTTTTTTATGTACTCAATTCAAAAAAATTGTAACCTAGTTTTCCTGCACCAGCATCTATGACAGGACTATGTTATTATTTTCAAAGTTGTTCATTCTTCGCATCAGTCAAACATGAGTACGCAGATGTCAGGCTATCAGGCAGGGCCTCAATAAGTTTATGGTTCGCTCATGAGTGTTTAGAAAGCTGTGTTATTAAACCAAGAAAATTGATTTGACTTTTTTCTCAATCACTTGTTTGATAATAATTTACCAATACTGATGTAAAAGATGACGTGAATTATCAACAAAACACATTTTAAAATACTGGTACACGCATCTCGACAACCCAGGATATTTTTCTGTTGCCTCCGTTGACTATGTTTTTGGGCCGAGACTGCCGATCGAGAAACATGGAAACTTTTTCTCCATGATAACTAGACAGCTTGGGTTATAACTTAGCCCAAATTAAATCCATCAATGCTTATTTGCCAGTCGTTTTTATCCAAGTATATCCTAGTTTTAGATAAGCCGGGAGATTTTTTTCATGAAACATGATTACAACCTGGAAGAAAAACGGGTGAATATATAGCTTAACAATTTCCAATTTCAGGTAATTATAATGAGACTTCTCATTTATATATGCTAAAATACTTTCCTTGTAATAAATAAAAGCGATGAAAAATATATTACATATCCGGCGTCAGATGAGATAGAATCCCATGGCGCCTCCTTTCGGAACGATAGTTTCTTGATTCTATACTGCGAAAAGCACGAGCTAGCTACATATTTCAATGTGAACCTTTGTATACCAGTACTGACGTATGCCCAAAATCCCGGCCCGGCCGACCCATCAACTTTACACATTTGCTCCTTTGATCTGACCGCGCACGAACTTTTCTTAGGCATTAGGATTAGGTTTAGGTTTAGTAGCATTAGGATTTAGGTTTAGTAACGAATGCTAAAGAAGTCGGCATTGAAAGCATTGTTTAAGTTGAAGAAAGAGATGGGTCTTTCTTTTAGTTATAATCCATGCCTTAATTGACCTATATCACTATGACGTCATATCAAAACAATCTATTGTTTAAACGCTAAGGATCACGGTCGTGGGAGGGGGACAAAACAGGGACAAAACAGCAACAACACAAAGGAAATCGCTATCAAATGCATTTTGAAGAACGTAGAATAGCGGTAACAGCCACCAAATACGGTAAATATTGTGGGATAAACATTGATACAGCTGATATCTGGAAACCAGACAATTCGAAGTTAAATTTTCCTCAGCAGAGCAGATTTAGTTCAAAATTCTATTGTTCAAGTCGATTCTCTCCCCCTCATAAACAAGCCGTGACGTCATAATGATATAGGGTAATTACGATCAAGCTTTTTGAATCTCGAGTAAAACCAATAGAGGTAATCGGCTAACGCTGTTCATGTGATGTAAACAGATGCTACTCGGGGAATTATTCCTTTTTCATTCTAATCATAATGCAGTCATGCCTATCTGAATAAAATTAATTTTCAAAGAGACAATTCTTCAGAGTAATGTGTGTTTACATCACATGATCTGAATTGGGTGGCAACAGAGTTAGCCGATTACCTCTATTGCTACTATATGGAAGCGAAGTTTGGGGGACCGATAAGCCCGATGATATAATTATAGAAGGTTTATACATATTAAGTTAATTTGTAAGATGTTACTTGGGGCCGGAAAATACGCTAGCAACTCTGCCTGTCTAGCAGAACTGGGGAGATTTGCACTACATAATGATGCAAAATTTAGATGTTTTAAATGTTGGTCCAGTCTAGCAAACCCAGATGCCCCACCCAAACTCTCTCGTGATATGTACTCTGACATGAAATCAGAGACCAAAAGAGCTTTTTGGAGCACTAAAATCAAAGACATGCTAACCCAAATTGGTTTTGGAAATATCTGGATGGACCAAGAGTTAAATGATGTCCACCTATTAAACCTCGAACCTACTAAAAATTAAGCAAAGGATTAATGATACAGAATTTCAAGTCTTGTTGGGGGATCTACATAACGACAATAGGAGCGACCCTAACCAGAAGAATAAATTGAGGACATATCGCCTTTTTAAAGTCACATTTTCTTTTGAAGGCTATTTACCAGAGTTTAAGAACCTTAAGTACAGAAACGCCCTAAACTAGATTACGAACAAGCAATCATTCGCTAGAAATAGAAAAGGGCAGATGCTCAGGTGGTTACAAAAAACCTGAAAAAATAACTTGTTTTCAGTGCCCCAATGAGACTGAAGATGAAAGGCACTTTCTTGTTAAATGCCCTTTATATAACAACTTGAGCAACGAATTATTAGCTCAATTTAGCTCCCTTAATATCAATCGAAAAAGTTGTTCCTCTTAATGATAGATCCTCCGTAAACTCCAAAACATAGTAGCGAAATACATATTTAACTATTTTTCTCTTAGAGATAATGAAACCTATCTTAGTTGTACTGTATAAAATATATGGATTCAAGTTGATGTACACGTTCGTACAAAGCTCCAAATAAAATACTGTCTGTCTGTCTGTGGGGGATTTGATTGTGATTGACCAGTTTTTGTGGCCCCAGGGGGTCGGGGATTTTACTTGATTTGTTTCTTCATATGTACTTTCAAAGTTCGTGGGAGGGGTGGAGATTTGACTGGAGCCCAGTTCATCTTTGGTGGCGATCGTCATGCAGGTAAGATTTTTCGTTTCTATACAAAAAATCCATATACCATGGTAAAATACAGTATTTTATTCAGCAACTGGAGAATCAAAGTTCGCTGTACCCAAGGTAGCGGGGTGGGGTTTTCTTACATTGGGGACTTTTTCAAATGAAATCCCAACCACCTAGTCCCGGGGGGGGGGGGGGGGGGGTTCAATTGATAAGTGCATAAATCCGCAAGGCTGAAAACAGGGGGCCCATGCACCCCCGTTCTGTTCATGAGGAAGCGCGAGCGCCTAGAGTTGGTACAAATAGTTACGCGGGCGAAGGGTGAGGAGAGAGAAAGAGAAAAAAGTTCGTTTGCATTTTCCTCAGAAACCGAACGGAGGTGGGCCTGGCTTCCCTTGTTGGCTTGTTCATAAACATACTTATAATATCATTAATAATTAATAAGGGTCACGTGGATCCACTGTAAACCCCATACAAAATTCTAGTTAGACTATTAGTATTCTATATCAATGATACATAATACTAATAGGCCCTTTGCAGCTAACAGTCACGTGCTGATATAATACTTCGTTAACGAATGAATTGAGCTCGTGATCCCCATGGATGCTGGAGAGCAAGCTATCTTTAAAAACGCTGTTTTAGAAAGATCGACAATCGATTGGAGGTGGAAAATAGCATTTACAAACAGGTTTTGCTAATATCAATACCGATCTCGTACAAGGCCTTTAGATAAATGAAGTCAGAATTTTTTTGCTCTCCAGTACAACCACGTGATTTGTTAGCTGCAAAGGGCCTATATATAAGCCCTATTAGTATTCTGTATAAACTGAAACAGAGAACTAACTATATAAGCCAACTAAATCATATAGAATCCTATATGGAATGATACAGGATATTAACAATCGTGGATCGCACTTCCCATCTTCTGTCTTATTGCGTACACACCGTCTCTTCCATGTGGGACCTATTTTTCTGCAAACTACGCTCTGCTCTCTTATTGCATACACTGTCTCTTCGATGTGGGACATGTTTTTGTGAGAAACTAATTCATCCCATGGCCACATCGATAGCAAGGTGGGAGAAATCAAAGCTTAAAATTTTATGTGGTACATATCATAAGTACTTTACAATATCCATGGCAATGTTGTATCGGATATACAATGCAAGCGGCTCGCCATTGTATATCCGATACAACATCGCCACGAATATTGTAAATAGTTAACAATTATTCACCGAAGCAGCTCGGTAAATATCCACCACTATTCACCAATACTGAGGTGAATAATTGTTTTAGAATATACCAGACTCCAGGTGAATAGCCAGCACCAAATAGTAATTTTATTTTCTATCAAATGGACAAAAACTCGCGCGAGATGATCGCTGCTAATACGGAAAACAAGAAAATGCTATATAGTCCGTGAGCCAAACCCCAAAATTTGGCCTATCGGTATCATCCGAGGTGAATAAGGCTCATATTGTATTTTGGAAAGAGCAGTCATTGGGGAGTTCAGAAATGCCTGATAGCAGTGTATTGGTGGCAGCTATAGGGCAGGGCAGGGTGTTTTGTGCACCCCCCCCCCCCCCCCCCTCAATTCATAAGGCATACTTTGCGGAATAAACAGAAAAATGGAACTATGATATATTTGCGTGTGTGTCTGATTTAGGAATTACTGTGGCGTCTAAGGGTTATACAATGGATGGGGAAAAAATACAAAATAAATTTTAAATTATTTAATAATATTCACGTGACTTTGTCACGTGACACTCGTCAAGAAAGCAGTAAAGCGCGGAAGAATCTCTCTTTTCATTGTTGGACGCGGGCGGTTTTCTAACGTCACTTCAGCCTTCAGGCTTAACAATCCCTGTTGATCAGACGACAGAGGCGACAGTCAACAAAGATACGCAGACCTCCGGTGGTAGCACTGGATTCAGTCTGAAAGCAGCAACCATCCAGCGTTATTACTTAATTGCAGAGTACCGAAGTTATTTCTTGAAAAATCTTAGACAGATGGTACAGCACAGAAACACAGAGTCTCAACATACGGAGCTCCAAAGATCCAGAATAACGAAAGATGAGCAAGCCGTTTCAATTGATGGTGGTCGAACTTCTTGAAGGATGGGTAAACCCCTTTGCAGATGAACATTCTATCTTAAGCATTTCCACGGCAAAGGAAGCACCTCAAGAGATTGCCACTGATCTAAGGAATGCGTACGCGATCGGAGAGAAGTGCTATGTAACCTTCAAGGAGGAGAGACTGAAGAAGACTCCTCACGTTAAGAAGTTCTATGACCCTATCAAGACCAACAAGCTAAAGACATTCACCGACATGAGCAAGAAGAAGCAAGTGACGACAATCGGACGATCTCTAATTCTAAAGGCAGATAGGTCGTTGTTTGCTCGTATCATAGTGATGGCTCAGGCAAGAAACTTGCAGCTGGATACGATCTTGGCCCATCCTCTGGGGCCATTGCCGTTGGCGCTGTCCTCACCAGATGGCCTTCTTCGAAAGACCAATAATACTGCAGTCAGCTCTAGCCTCATTACTTGAGAAAAATGTCCAGGCCACTGATCGAGTCCCGGAGAATACTGCTGCTGTCATCGATGAAATGGCACTTGTCCAGAAGATCAAAGGAGATCAATTGACATTTGGGGACGTTGCTGCAAATATCCTAGCTATGACCTTGAGAGAGGGAGCGCAGAGCAAGAGGATAGATATTGTTTTTGTCACGTACAACGAACTTTCAATCAAGAACAGCGAATGCCTATTGAGAGGTGAAGAATCGGGACATCAGCTGCGCAGCATCACAAGTTCGCAGATCGTGCGTCAGTGGAGGAACTTTCACCAAAGTGAACAACAAGACAAGCCTCATCAAGTTTCTTGTCAATGAGTGGAAGAATTATACCAGCACAAGAAAGCTCGAAGGCAAGTTACTTTATACCAATATCGGCGAAACATGTTACAAGATTGCGCCACAGACCTTTGAGGAAGTCCCGTCCCTGATGTGTCGCCAAGAAGAAGCAGATGGTCGTCTGATACTACATGCATCCCATGCCGCCAAGGAAGGTTACAGCTCGGTGCTGATATGCGCAGACGACACAGATGTTCTCGTTATGGCCTTGGCGTTTGTGGAGCAGATAAATATCCCTATGCTAGTGAAGACAGGATCACGCACGCGCACCAAAGTAGTCGATGTCGTAAGGTTGCTGCATCTGTTGGACGCGATGTCTGCAAAGCACTCATCGGAATGCATGCATTTACTGGTTGCGATTCGGTGAGTGCATTTGCAGGAAAGGGGAAATCGCAAGCACTGAAACTCATCAAGAACAACAGGGATTGCCCCGAAGCTGTTGATGAGCTTGGAGAGCAGTAGGATGTCACGCCACAACTAATTGAGAAGTTGGAGACGTATACGTGCCTTCTCTATTCTAGCAAGACAAAGACCACAAAAGTGAACAATCTCAGGTACCAGCTCTTTTGTTCAAAGAGATAGAAAGCCACCAGCTTCCTCCATGCAGAGACTGTCTGGTAAAGCATGTTCAACGAGCAAACTACCAGGCCGGAATTTGGAAACGCTGCTTGGAGCAGGATCCGCAAGTACCAAACCCAGTCGGTAGAGGGTGGAAAATGGAAGACGGGGAATGAGTGCCGAAGTTTGCTTTCGACTGGATGGATGGAAAACCTGCACCTCAAGGAATATTGGAACTGCTCGCTTACAATTTTGCTAGGAAGTGCGTGGAACCCACATGTGTTTGTATTTCGAACGGTTTAAAGTGCACTGAAATGTGCAAACTTCAAGAGTGCGAGAATCGTCCCTCCACATGCGATGATGAAAATAGTGGTACCGAGAACGAGGAGTTTTCTGATGACACAGATGATGATGATGATGATGATGATAGCAATAGTGATTATTAGCGCTTGGTAGTGAACTTTCGTCATGGATGTCAAGAGACTTTAAAAGCACGAATCTTGATGAATGTTTCAAGGCAGAAACTTTAATCATATAAATTCGTTCACAGATGTTCTCATTTACAAGCTTTTAAGCCAAGTCACAAGAACAATCAAAGAGGTTAATAGACTACCCCAGTTTTAAATATTAAATACGATATCATATTTTAATAGAAAATTAAAAGAGATTGGACTAATACTGGTACTGAAAATACTTCCGTGCTATACATTCGCTCTCTAGAGGTTTTGTGGAATATTGTGGACTACTTCCGCTTTAGCTGGAACCACTTCCGGTTTGCGATGCAGGTCAGATTAAATGTTCGCGTATTTATTAACAAACACAATGAACAAATATTTAATCTAACTAAGAATATCATATGCTACACACTTGGTAAATGTCAACTTAAAACTAACATATTAGAAGCATTTTAGTATAAGAAACATTTCACTTCCGGTTCAAGTTTGCTGCCATTTTTAAATATCCCCATAACTTCCGAAAGCTGCCACTTGTTTAACGCTATCAGGCCTTTTCTCATTTTAGCTCACCAAATCAAACATGTATTACATACTCAGCGAATATCAACATATTCCAAGCATTTTAGTATAATAAATATTTCACTTCCGGTTCAAGATGGCGGCCATTTTTAAATATCCCCATAACTTCTTAAAGCTGCCACTGATGGAATGCTATCAGGCATTTTCTCACTTAAGGTGACCTAACCTTTCAGAAAAATAACATGAGCCTTATTCACCTCGGATGATACCGACCTGGCCCTCGGCTCACGGACTAATATGGAAAGCTACTAATATGTATTAGTATATACCACACCAGTGAATATCACCTTTCGCGCGCTCTTATTGGCCACTCAAACAGTGAATATGATTTCATATACATACATACATACACTTTATTTATCCTCGAATTGACAGAGTAGCTGAAATAAGCTAATATCTTCGAGAAAATAACTAAATAAACGAATGTTATTTATATTAATATATACATGATAAAGCTAATTTGTACACGAGTAATTGAATAATAATTGGAATTAATAACAAATTACATTTAAATGGTAGCAAAGTCATATTGCCTAATCAGACGGTTAAAGTCATTATAAGTATTCAGAACTCTATAGTTGTCGGGAAGTGAGTTCCAAACTTTAGCTGCAAAATATCGAAATGAGTGAAGGCCATACGAAGTTGTAGATGGTTTAGGAAGGCTGAGAATATTACTGCCTCTCAGAGAATAAGCTACTGATCTTAAGTTGAACATATCTTTTAAATATCCAGGGTAATTTTCAAAATGCAGACATTTAAAAAGTGTGAGCAGCATATTCTGAATACGCCTATTGTATATAGAGGTAGTTCCTGCTTTCTTAAGCAGCTGATTATAATCGGAGTCCTTATCCTTAAAAATAAACCTAAGAATGCGTCTATTTAATGCCTCTAGTTTGTCGGAATTGCGACTACCACAGAAATGCCATACCATAGAACAATAATAAAAGTGAGGTAGTATAAGAAGGCCTTATACAGCCGTAACATGGTACTGTTTGGAATAAGTTTACGGAACCTAATCATAACATTAAATTGGTTGTTTACTTTTTTACATATGGTTGTGATGTACTCCTTGAAGCTCCGAGCAAAGCAGCGATCATTTCGCGCGAGGTTTTGCCCATTTGACAGAAAATAAAATAACTATTTGGTGCTGGCCATTCACCTGGAGAGTGTGGTATATACTAATTAAAAAGCGGCTCGGTAAATATCCACCACTATTCACCTCCACTCCGGTGAATAATTGTTAATTATTTGCTTTCCATATAGCATTTTCTTGTTTTTCCGTATTTTTCTCGAGTAGATTTTTGTTTCGGAGATATGATCAGTTCTATCTGAAAAACACGGAAAAACAAGAAAAGGCAATTTTAAAATATAATTATAAAGGCTATTTAGCCATAGTACTTAAGCGCGTTCGATTCCAGAATAAGAATATAGATGGAATAGTCTCTGGAAATCGTTGGTCCAGGCGAATTTTGCACTCTATCAGCTGTAAGCGGCTACAAACGACTTGTTGACATATGATGTTTAGTAAAAAAATCCCGATATGAATGATTTGTAGTGTCTTATTCTTGAATATTGTTAATCAAATGCACCCTAATTGGATAATTGGCCAGCTGAAGCCATGAAATCATAGGGACATCTGGTGTGCTAATTATTTGGTGCATGTTATACCTAACTATTAATCTTACTAGTTTAATTCGGCTTTCAGGTACTTCAAAGTACTTTCTTTCTAGTGAGACTCTAACATTTCAAGTCCAATGAAGGAAAGTACCAACATAAGTCCGGATAATGGCATCCATTTCTGGCATGCAAAATTTTACGCCGGCGTCATGACCAACGTGTTATATAAGGCTGTAATATAAATAGACACACACATATGTAGCCGTTTCGTACGGATTTTGGCGAAGATGGATTTTACTACAGGCGGCCTCCCCCACCCCCCCCCCCTCTCCAACGCCCCCCCCCCCCCCCCCCCCCCCCACCCCCCATTTTTACTTCTTCACCAAATCTCACCAGCAATCGTCAGGCTAAGCCATAATGAACATGGCCATACGTACAGGAAAATTCCCTTTATCTTGGAAACTGGCCAGAGTTAGTCCAGTTTTCAAAGCCGGCGACCCTTTAAATGTGAACAACTGTCGACCAATAAGTATCCTACCCATAATCTCCAAGATACTTGAAAGACACGTTTACACTTGTCTATATACATACCTCACAGAGTATCATCTTCTCATGATCAGCACACACCAATCAGGATTTTGACTGTTTCACTCGTGCGAAACTGCCTTAATCAAAGTAGTTGACGACCTACTCATGAACATGGGCAATGGACTCATATCTGGACTGACTCTGATTGATTATAGAAAGGCATTTGATCTTGTTGACCATAATATTCTCAGTTCTCAAAAAGTTCAAGTGGCAATTTATGGTCTCTCGAAGTCAACTCTTGCTTGGTTCAGTTCATACTTTACCGATAGAACACAGAACGTTCCTATTCAGGGACAGCTGTCAACCTCTCTTCCCGTGAATTCCGGAGTCCTTCAAGTGTCAATACTAGGTCCTGTCCTGTTCATTGTCTTCACTGGTTCATCAACGACTTTCCACTTCACGTTTCCAACAGCAGCGTGGAAGTCTATGTTGATGACACCACTCGGTTAGCAACAGGTCCAAACTTAGAGAAGGACACCACTCTATAACGGCTGAGTTGAAGCCAATAACAAAGTGGGCCAGTGAGAATAAAATGGTACTCAACTACAACAAAACCAAATCAATGATAATTTGCAGCAAAATGGCGTAAGTTACAAACACAAATTTACTTGGGATCTACCTCGACACTAGCCTTTCTTGAGACACCCACATCGAGTACGTTAAGGGCAAGATCTACAAGAGACTCGGCCTCCTCAGAAAAATAAAACAGTTTCTAACACCAAAAGCAAGAATACTGTATTACACCACACTCGTCCATTCCATCATGGACTATGGATCAACAATTTGGGGAACAACTTCTCAAGCGAATTGCGAAGTTATGGTCCGCTTGCAAAAAAGAGCAGCTCGGATAATTTTAGACGCCCCATGGGATACCCCATCTTCGACGCTTTTGGAGGACTTGAACATAATTCCTTTTCCTGAACGAGTAAAACGCCTCAAACTAATGCTGTTGTATAAGACCCTTAATGGAAAAATGCCTGAATACGTCCGAAATAAATTCAACTTGCTGAAAGACACACACTCGCTTAACACAAGGAACGCTGCCCACAACTTTATGCTACCAAAGGTTAAGCAAACCTTTGGCAAGAACACTTTCAGTTTTAGCGCTGCTTCTCTATGGAACAAACTACCAACTGAACTTAAACAAGCAGCCTCAAGAGATTGATTCTCATTCAAGTTAAACTCATACTATGCAGGTTAACCTCACTGCTTCCATTGATTATTGTAATTTGAAACTGACTTTATTAGTGCTTAGTAATTGTTACTGTTATTAATTATATATTTATTTATTTTCTTTATGTTGAGGGCCACGTGTATATTATCTGTATGATATTAAGTGTTATCCTCGATAAATAAAGCAATATTATTATTATTATTAATAATAATATACTTGACAGTACCATTGTAGTTTTTTTCTATAGTGGCAATCTGACTCGATTAGTTTAACTACTTTCAGACATTTATAGTTTAACTATTTCATGCATAATTGATTAGCGAGTGTGGTTACGAATAAAGTTGTTGTTGCATTTGTTCGTGGTTTCAAGGGTACGACAGAAATCTCCCTACCCTTTGATAGTCTGTGCCAATCTATTTTTGGATCAGTGGAAGTCACAATGCACAAGGTTCCAGCTCCTCACGGATTTTACTCCTTTTACTCCTTTGACGTATATTACAGCTAGACATTATAACTTCAGAACTATAGCCGGATAGTTTGCTCTTTTTGATGCTTATGATTCTTTAAAACGTTCAGTTTGTAGCGAGCGAATATAAAATTCTCTCAAAAATTAAAATATATTATTGAGCATGCCACTCGTAATCTGAAACACCGTAATCAATATGAATCTCTAGAGTTAATACTGTCGTGAAAGTTGAAAATTGTGAATGCTTTGTTATTGCATTCTCCCCTGGCCCATTCGGACACGTGACACTTGCAACCAATCAGATAGAGTGGTAAAAATAGTCCAACTAATTTATGCAGGCTAAAAATAAATCGGCGCAGACTGTCATGGGGAGAGATCCCAATATGGGAGATCGGTTCTCTTAGTTGATGTTCTCTTGATATCCTTCAATCTCAGTTTAATTTGTGATAGGAATCCTTGATAGTTAGATATTTCTTGGTGTGATAGCCAATTAATGCAAAAACCGAGTCTAGCCTGTAGATTCTACTTCTGTTTTCTCTCCAGTAGACAGGTTTCTTCCTTTGTTACTAATTTTCTCCAGTATTTCAAGCTTCTAAATGTAGATTCTACCTTAATTGGAAACCACCAAGTTCAGCAACATTACGTCATAAACGGCATAAACAATAGAACCCCCCCCCCCCCCCCCGCATTGTTGTTAATATTAAATGGATTGGATTGGAGAACTTTATTTAACCACGGTAGGTCCATCAGGATATAAATGTATAAAAAGATTAAAATGTATAATATATATTAATATATTATAATATATACTAAAATAAATGCTAAAATCAAATCTAAGCTACGATAATAATCTATATTAATTTATAGTAATATTCTAAGTAAGTAAGTAATAACTTTATTTATACACGGTTAAAACATCAGGCCTTCGATTACATTTATATAAAAAATAGGAATAGTTGAAATATCTAATCAGTACAATAATTTGAATAACGCACCTAACTAATATCTAACTATTACATCTGACTATAATTATCTAACTAATATTAACTATGAATTAAAAAAAATGAATAAAAAACAAATGAATAAAATAGAGATGCCTGCTTTCCATGAATGCCGTGTGTATAATGAAATGTATTAATTGTTAAAGAAATCGCTGCAGCGAGATTTAAACTGACAAGTGAGAGAGTTTGCTTGCCGCAGCTCGACAGGTAAGTATTCCAAAGCACCGCACCACTATAACTGAAGCTGTTCCTTAGAAAATTGGTGCGGGGCAGACTGAGGAATAGCTAGTTTGCCCTCGGTGTTCCTTAAAGAATAACTCGAAACGCTACTACGGTCAGCGAACTTTGAACAAAGATATTCAAGCGCTAGGCCATTTAGCGATTTATAGACCATAGTAGTAGTTAGAATTTTCCGTTGATTGTCTAGTTTTCTCCAGCCAAGTTTTTTGAATAGATCATCAGCATTGGCGTCGTAATTGGAAAAAGTCAAAATTCGTACAGCACGATTGTGTAGCTTTTGAAGTTTAGTGGCAAGAGTTTTATTGCAATTTCCCCAAACGACGCTACAGTAGTCGAAATGGGGCTGCAGTAAAGCATTATAGATACACAAGAGTGTTTCAAAAGGTACAAAAGGTCTCGTGCGTTTCAGGGCGCCAATGCCAGAGGCAATTTTCTTTGACAGTTTGTCTATGTGCACATTCCAAGATAAGTGTTCGTCAATATGCACTCCAAGACATTTTGTGGATGTAACCCGATTAACAGAGGCACCATCGATAACAAGAGAGGGAGCTCTATAAACGTACTTAACCTTTGCCTTGACCCTATTAACATGTACTCAGTCTTGGACTTATTAAGGGTGAGCTTATTTGCAATGAGCCATTCACTAACTCTCACAAGATCTTGGTTCAACTCATGGTTTATGTGATTGATATCATTGCTGGCAAAAGTTAAGTCGGCGTGTCATCGGCGTACATCCGAGGTTGAGAATTAGAGAGACAATTAGGCAAATCGTTTATGTAAAGTATAAAGAGGAGAGGACCTAGGATAGTTCTCTGCGGAATGCCACAGGTTAGGGGTTGGGTGTCTGAGAGAGAACCATTTACGAAACATATTTGTTTGCGACTATCCAAATATGATTTCAACCAGTTAAGTGAGGCGCTTCCAACACCATAAACATTTAATTTAGATAATAAAATGGCATGGTCAACAGTGTCGAAAGCCTTCTTAATATCAAGGAATACCACTGCATTAACATTGCCTTTGTCAATGTTGAAAGCCCAGTTGTCAGTGGCTTCGAGTAAGGCCGTAACAGTGGAGTGAAGTGATCGAAACCCCGACTGATTGTTGAGATTAAATAATTTTCAGTTAGATAGCTATAAAACTTATCGTAAACGATTCTCTCAAAAACTTTTGCCACGACGGGGATGATAGAGATAGGTCGATAATTATTTAAGTCGGAACGTTCTCCCTGTTTGAATAATGGAATTACTTTAGAACATTTCCATTCACTAGGAAAAACACCCGAGACAATGGACTGTTAAAAATCAAACAAAGATAACTAGGGATCAAATCTGCGCATAAAAATCCTGAAGGAGTCGAGCAGATATTTTGTCTAATCCAGTCGCTTTAGATTTGAATAGCTTAGACACTTTGGCACTGTCAGTTGTTTTAAGTTCGAATATATGGTCAGTGACCTTGAGATAATCTAAATGCGATGGATTGTTTTCATTGTAAGGAATGTCGCTAGCAAGCTTCGGCCCAATATGGCTATTGAAGGTAGATGACAGCTAGTCGTGTGGATCGCAAATAGAATTGTCATTAAGCTTTATCTCTTTAACAGAGGAGCTATGTGACTTTCTCGATGTTCATTAATGACCCGCCAAGTCTCACGTGAGTTACCTTCATTGTCATGGAGAGCATTCTTATAGTATTGTTCCTTAGCCTGTTTGATTTCACTGTTACAGCATTGCGACATTTCTTGAATTTCGATCAGTCACTTTCGCACATAGATCGAGTGGCTTTAAATTTAAGAATGTCTCTGTCATGCAATCGTTTTTTCAATTGTGGTGTAATCCACGGCGATTTAGATGCGCGAATTCGTTTAGTGCGCAATGGGGCATGCTTGTTGACACATTGAAAGAAAACTGAGGTATTTCCATGTTTCCCACATATCATTGGGGTTTTCATAGATGTTTATACGCTTTCCCAATTCTGCAAAGAAATATCTCTGCGAAAATTAGCAGAGTCAAAGTTTTTTTAAACTTCCTATAGGTTATTGTTGAGTGCCCCTTAGAAGGTGGATCGATTGAGATTTTACGGAACGCAAAGACAAGACTGTGGTCGCTAATGCTTACATGGCGGACACCAGAGCAAATCACCCTGTCTGCACAATTTGTAAAAATTATGTCTATCAAGCATGGAAGATGTTTTAGTGACACGCGTTGGATTATTCATAAGTTGGTGGAGGCCATAAACATCAGCCAAACTGGTTAGTAAACCTGTATTGCTGTCGGGATGAGGCGAGGCTATGTTACAGTTAAAGTCACCCATTAAATAATATTCGACATTTTCAGCATCAAGTACCAACCAGGCTTTCGAAAAGAGAGAATACTTCGACTGATGAATCAGGAGGCCTATACCAAGTAGCAATGAGAAAAGGCTTGGATCGGGGTTTGCGGATTTCTATGCATAGATTGTCTAGGTGATTAACGCTTAGATCGGGACGTAATGAGAAATTTATATTCGAGCGGACATAAAAACAAACGCCGCCTCCGGACCTACCGTTTTTCTCTCGATCACGCCTAATTATTTCATAACCTGGAATATAGACTTCATGGTCTTTAACTGGTTGATCAAGTCTTGTCTCATTGATGGACAAAACGTCGATAGGACAATCGGTAAGCAAAACTCTCAGCTCATCAATGTGTTTAGGCAAACTGGTAATGTTTAGAGCAGCTAATTTAAAGCCGCGCTTTGAAGGTAGAAAACCGTGAGATTCCTGAGATAAATACAAGAACAAGAACAAGAACAAGAACAAGAACAAGAACAAGAACAAGAACAAGAACAAGAAGTTTATTTTACTCTAAATGATGGAATATTACATATTATCACATACATAATTATTCATGTAAAAATGATAGAAAAGAAATATGTAACAGAGTAGGAAAAGTCCGAAAAAAACACAAATTAGAATTATCATCAAATGCAGGGGTTGTAGATGGTTTAGCGGCATTTATGGAAACAGGAGTTCAATAAGAAAGGCTATTTACAAAATTAGAGTATATTAGTATAGTTCATTACCTTTTCTATTTAGATGGGGCCTCCTCTATTAAGTCCTGTGTAATTAATATGTTCTCATGTCGGATGAGTTTCCAATGTTGTGTTTTACAAGATTGGTCCAAACGTTTATTTAACGGCCTTGGCAGCTTCGCTGAAAGCATCGCTGCGTGTTGTCAATTCAGATATGATAACTTCAGCACTGCAAGAATTAAGCCTCAATTTCCCTGCCCAGATCCACGATAGCATCGGCAATCGCGCTCGGGTCTCTGGATCTTAGGTGATTGGTCCCAACATGGAGGAGGGATTTGATTCGGGAATTTTTCGATCGTCGGCATAACGTAGGCAGTTTCATATCGCTCACCGTGGCACCAGGAAAAGCTTTGACGACTACACGGTGGCCCACAGCATTTCCTAACTTGGGTCCTTGCAAGCCCTTTACAATTGAGTCACCAATTGCGACACTAGTTTGATCACCAAGGGCACCCAACGAGCACTTTTTGAAATTCGTTTGAAACCAGTTGTATGCAGCTCATCTAGCCATTTTAAGGCGCCTACTATGTCTTTTGGCGTATTCTAGAAAGCTATTAGCTGTTCGGATTTTCTAGGTGGAAATCGCGTCAACCGAAAATACTATGGCAAAATATTCCCGGCCTACGAATTTGTTAGTAGTCTAGAACATAGACATAACATTTCTAGTCCAAGTAACTTCATGTTCCAAAGTTTTGTGGAGGTACGAATTTTTTAGGGGTTCTTTTTTCCTTTTGGCAATTCCTTTAGGTGACCTCCACATTTGCTGAAGGTTTATTATTTCGGATTTTAGATTTCAGAATTTCTTAGGGAATGAAAATGTGTTCTCGAAAACTTTAGGTGGCCGCTTCACTAAATGATTTGTGATAATATGTTTGTTTTTTCATTCCAACCAATGTGGTTTTTTCCGGATCGTTCTGACTCTATTGATCAGACGAATTGGGACGTACGAATATTTTAGGGGAAACCTTTTAGTCTCCCTTTTCTTCTATAATTTTCTAGGGATTGAAAACAAATTTTCTAGGCAGTATTTCAGAAAACAATTTTCTAGGGACATTTTTTTCAAATCCGAAAGTTTTAGGCTAACTTACTTTCCCGAACAGCTTTTTTTAACCGTAAACTTCATTGGGTGCCCTTGGATCACGGACTGGCTCAGTCGTAGGGAGTTGGCAATTCCTGGCCGACTAAAAGAGTCTTGAGTCGTATTTCCTGGCCGACTAAAAGAGTCTTGAGTCGTATTTCCTGGCCGCTCAGAGGAGTCTTGAGATGCGGATTTAGTCTTGTTTCTCTTCTTTCGCCTTTTGGATTTCTTACCCACAACCTCAGTGAAATCCGGCATTCCTTGATCGGGGGCTTGGTTTGAGGTGTTTGAGGAGCTCTCGCCGGGTGTTTGAGTGACGGCATTACGAGTTTCTTGTTGAAGATTGCCGTTTGTATTACGAACACGCTGGAATTCCTTTGCTAATGACTGTTTAGGCGATTCGGTAGAAAGTATTCTGAGTGTTTCAAGAAGACTAGCTCTTTCTTCCTCTAGGATTTTAATTCTCTCTTCATATATTGAACATTTGTGTTTGTATTCAATAAACTCGTATTCGTTTACCGGGGCAACTTGATTTCGTTTGGCGGGAGATTCAAGTTGGAGATTGATGGATTTTACGACATTCCAAAGTTTGTCGATTTCGGTTTTGCAACTGCAAACAGCATGACATTTCTTGTGTATCCTAGGAATAACTATACCACAGATTCATTGCACTCTAGTTCTTCTGCGTCGTCTGATTCGCTCGAAGACTCAGTATTCTCGGAATCTTTATCGTTGGACGCGGCCGTAGGCAGCGTAAGTAAGTAAGTAACTTTATTTAAGTGTCAAATGTATTTAGCTTTGCAACAAATTGGGGACACTAGTCCTACGATTTTACGTCTTTATCCGGGAAGACGTGAAGGTCTAACCATTTGCAGTTGTTTCACAAAGGCAGCACCTTCTACTCAGTTATTTTAAGACCCTGAGTCAGTTGATCCGATCGGGGTTTGAACCCGCGACCTCCCGCTCAACAGACCGGAGCTTAAAGTGCACCTAACCCCTTTTGCAATTTTTATACATATGAATCTTTGAAAGGTTTTGAGTACTTCTGTGAAGAAATTGTTGGCTTACATAGAATACTCTATGTTCTATGCTTGTTTGAAATGGTGAAAATTTGATATTTCCTGACCCATGACCGCGTAAGAAAAAGACTGGGTCGATTCTTGATCTACGTCATCTAATTCATTCCACTTTGCAATAATTTGAATAAATATTTAGGAGCTTGTCTAAAATAACTGTTTTCTTTACTAACAACTCACAGACTGTGTATATTATCTATATATCGATGTTATTGTTGATAGAAAGGCGACATGGAGAATAATGCATTAATGAGGTGACGTAAGATCAAGAATCGACCCAGTCTTTTTCTTACGCGGTCATGGGTCAGGAAAGGTCAAATTTTCACCATTTCAAAACCTTTCAAAGATTCATATGTATAAAAATTGCAAAAGGGGTTAGTTGCACTTTAACCACTGAGCTAACCAGGAGGCGTAGGCTCGTCATTGTTCTGCTTCGTCATTGACTTGCTTCTGGTATTGACAACCTCTAGCAATCTGTTTCTTAAATCACCGCTTGCACTTCCTTGGACTTGAAGAGTTTTTGTGTTCAGGTAAAAATTAAAAGTTACGTTTGGTAGCTTGAGAACGGCACATGTCGCAAGATATGGTCAATTGTCGTTCGGCGCCATCTTCGCTAGCCAAGATAAATCTATGGCGGATGAACTTCTCAAGCTCGTTTGCAGTTCCCTTCCAACTGAACCTTTTTTTGCTCGAGTCATAAACGAGAAACTGATCAAGATCCGAGAGACTTTCATTTTGAATTGAAATAGACGATTCTGAGCGAGTTGAAGCGGAGCCGCTGTCAGTACGTCCGATCTCCATCATGCATCAATACTAATGTAGTATATAGATATCTAAAATAAGAAAAGAAAATCCTGCTTTCCAAGGACGCCGTGCTGAAACTAGGTTAAACACTCTGAAAAGTGTGGCAATGTATCTGTGACTTAAAGGTTGTCAGTGACGACGCCTGTCTTAAATGTAATGGTAAGCTATTCCACAGCACCGCTCCGCTGTAACTGAAACTGTTTTTATAGTAATCTGTACGCGGAAGCGGTACCGCTAGCTTATTTTCGGGTGCTTCGATATTAAGAGCTTTATACATTAAAATGGATTTATCAACTATACGCTGATAATCTAGTTTTTTTCCATTTCAACGAATGGAACAGTTCGTCTGCGTTAGCATCATAACTTAGAGAAAGACCTTTGTTACAGCCACCCCAAACCACACTGCAATAATTAAAGTGAGGTTGAACCAAGGCATTGTACATTGTGAGGAGTGTCTCGCGAGGAACGAAATACCTAATGCGTTTGATTGCACTTATCGCAGAGGCAATTGTTTTAGATATCATGTGAATGTGGCTATTCCAGGTCAGATTCTGATCTATTTTTACACCAAGTGATTTCGATACCTGGACCTGCTTCACCGGTTTCCTTCTATTAGGATGTTTAGAATTTCTGGTAGATTAGATGGCCTCTGTCTGGAGCCAATAAGTAAAAACTCAGTTTTTGTCAGTATTTAAAGTGAGCTTATTTGCTGTAAGCCAAACATGAATTTTGTTCAAATCGAAATTAATTCGTTTATTTATATCGTTTATATCATTTCTGGCGTATGTTATGCTAGCCGGTCGTCAGCATACATTCTTGACTGAGAATAGGTTAGACAATTGGGTAGATCGTTAATATATAACAAGAATAACAAGGGGCCTAGGATGGTCCCTAAGGCACTCCACTTTTAACAAATGTCTTGGACGACTTACAACTATTTACAATGCAGGTTTGTGTACGAGTGTACGGTCATTTAAATATGAGTTAAACCAATCTTGGGTATATATGACCGGTTATTCCATAGTATTCCAGTTTCGATAGTAAGAAGGCATGGAGGCTACTGTATCGAAGGCCTTTCTCAAATCAAGAAATATAACTGCATTAATATTGCCACGGTCAATGTTTAATGACCAACTGTCAGTCGCCTCCAGTAGCGCAGTCACGGTGGAGTGAACTGAGCGAAAACCAGATTGATGATTTGAGAGTAATTTGTTGTCGGTCAAATATTTATAAAGCTGATCATAAATTATGCGCTCAAACACTTTTGCAACTACTGGAATGATCGATATCGGCCGAAAGTTGGTCATGTCACTACGTTTCCGGGCTTTCTTATAAAGTGGAGTAACTCCTGTTTTTATGGAGTATCAGGTCGGGGCACTCTTAAACAAAACAACTTGACCAGTCCGCCATTTTTGTTGTCCCGTCAGCCCCGAATAAGGGCATACTTTTTTCTTATGATAACAGAGTCGCTGATGGGCACAAACAGCATGACTTAAACTTGAGAAACAGCAAAGAACCGTGGACGAAAAATCTACGCGATGAAACATAGTGCTTATCTCATACATTTTTGCTACTTCTAGTTTTAGTGTACGTTATTTCCCGTTTCCGCAATTTCTATTGCGAAATTTACCACATTTATAGATCTTCTTATTACCTTAGAGCTCTTCACTTGTAACATCACCTGAAGAGGCTAGGAGCAGCAATAGCACATCTGAATGATGACCAGTAGAAGATAACATTAATGTCCTCAAACATGTTAAGGTCTGGTTCAGGGATTAAATTTCGGGGAAAACTGTTTTCCTTATTTGAGCACATCAAAATTTAAGGAAGTGGATTATAAGTATTCTCAAGCATGATGAAGTGCTACTACGATGAAATTCAACCATTTTCTTTTCTATACGTTTTTGTCTTCCAAAATGACACACAGTGTCGACAATATCTAAATCAGTGAAAAATATTACCAGAGGACCAAATTAAACTATGAATTTTGCAGAGAGTTTACTGTCGAAATCACGTCCGCCATTACTGAAGCGTGTTCCAAATAATTCGTGATTTTCGACCAGCGGTTTGCTGTCGTGACGTAATTTTCTCAACGCGCCCCTCTTGTAATTGCATATTTCCATTTAAAACTTCGTTCTTTCCTTTCCATTTTGGAAAAAATGTATATACATGTACTTTACTTATAAGTTCGTGCGAAAGTTTGTGAGAAACGTAGCCCCGCAGTTGTAGTGTTGAGAAAATTACGTCACCTCCGCTGGAAAATTGGCTCTGTCACAGGAACGGGTTCGGGTAATGGCGGACATGAAATCTCAAGATTCGGATCCCAATAAATAAGACTTCCCTTCGTGATATCAAAAAAACGGTTTGGGCAGGAAAATATATAGCAGCTTTACTTTAGAAATACGCAAAAATATCACTATCTAAAAAATTGGCCTTGTATGGTGTCAAGGGCGCTTTTTGGATGTTTCCCTCTCCACTCTTTATTTAGTGTATATATTATTTGTTTGTTATTTCATTTATGGAGAAAACTGTAATTTAACGAATAAAGAAGCCTTAGCCATGTTTTATACTATCATAAAACACGATGGGCATTTGAGAACATGAGAGAAATGTTAAAGCACAAGCCGAAGGCGCGTGCTTTCAACATTTCTAGAGTGTTCTCAAATGACCAGAGTGTTTTATGATAGTATAAAACATGGATTTAAGGCTTCTTTATCTGTTTTATAATAGAGATTTACGCGCGCGATGAAAGGAAACCGCCAGTTGAAAACTATATAACACGGCTAACCATGTTATATACTCTGATAAAACATGGCTTCTTAACCAATCAGAGCGCGCGTACTATCGTATCTATATATTATAAAAATAAATAAATAAGGTATGCTAACCGCCGCGGGAAGCGAGTAGCAGCTGACGTTTCGAGTGCTAGCCCTTCGTCAGAGCAATAAAAGCAAAAAAGCCTTGTTTTGCTCTGACGAAGGGCTAGTGCTCGAAACGTCAGCTGCTACTCGCTTCCCATGCGGTTAGCATACCTTAATCGACATTAGTTAATTATACCAGTGTTTATAATTATAGTATATGCTATATAGAAAAGCGAATAGTGCTTTTCGCGCGGTCTGATTTGGCTACTCATGCAATCTTTAGTCACATCCATCCTGCACTTCAGGGAATAACTGTTAAATATCATTCAACAACTCATGAATAATTAATGAGCATTTTGTCCAATCAGATGAAACAAATCAGTCACGTGCATGCTCCTTTATACCTGATAAAATCTCATCATTCTAAAAAGCCCTCGGAGGGATTTGAATTATGTCCCATGGGGAAACGGGGTTAATGATTGAGGCAATGGATAAGCACCTTACAACTCTTGGAATTTCTATTGATGTTTCAGCTTTCTCATTGAATTGCTAATTAGGATGAACGTTTTATATAAAGAATAC
The DNA here is from genome assembly GCA_030867875.1 of Actinernus sp. WN-2022. Lineage (NCBI taxonomy): Eukaryota > Metazoa > Cnidaria > Anthozoa > Actiniaria > Actinernidae > Actinernus > Actinernus sp. WN-2022. The sequence goes on from JAOWCC010001634.1 coordinate 94,201,024, forward strand.
TAATAAACATGAATAAAGTTTCGTCCTAATTAAGAATTCACTGATAAAGACCCAAAGATAGCAAAAAGTACACGGAACATAAGGTACCTAGATTTTGCACTAAATTTACTAATATCAGCAGACTACCGGTACCGAGATACACAGATAATATTTTTAAAATGAAGTTATCCAACTACTATTACTTGTTTACCGAGCCACTGTTTAGTTCCAATTATTAAACCAAACTCAAAGCCGTAAAATAATAAAAACGTGCATTAAACTTACAAACATCGCAGGTGGTGATTACTCGAATATTTTGCATGGCGTTGTGAATACAAAGTTTCAATGGTTCATTAAGTAACCATTATAAGTTTCTGAAGCCGTTTAATATACTCGCAGCACGGGCTGCGCCCTCGAGTTTTAAACCTGATAAAACACTGCCGGCTCGTTTATTAAACAGTACTAAACATATCGCGTTCTTTTCACTAAACCCGCGGAACAGTCTAAATAAAATTAACATGATCCAAGATTATCCTTTCTAACAGTATAATTAACCCAGTTTATGATACATTTTGTCCACTTCATTTACCGCTCAAAATTCAACATCAGGCGGCAACAGATTGCCGGCGCTTTTAGTTGTTCCGCACAGACTGCTTCCATGCAGGCTCCGGTCGACGTACCTAATGACTATCATCCAATAAAATAGGCCAGTTCGCAGTTAATTCCGAAATTTAAATAAGATGCCAACTAGTCCATCCGTATAAGAGAGTTTCCATTTGTTATCTTAGATGCGACCTAACTAAGAACAGCTAAAACCCCTGTTCTTAAATAAGTCGCTTCTTAGATAATCGGGGCTTAACGTTTTCCCTCGGGAAGGAGAGGGATCATGGTTTGTATTATTGAAGTAAAAGAGATTTCTATCTCTGTGATTTAATAGACCAGTTCGCGGTTAATTACCACATTTTGAAAGGGGTGCAAACATGGCGAAGTGAAGAAAGTTATCTCATACTCTTCCCGACCAATTACCGACTTTAACAAACACGAGGTGTTGGAGATGATGGAGTCACTATACCACACATCTCATGATAGATCGAATGAGAAGGAGGGTTTCTACCGCCTGGCCTACCAGACGATGAGGGGGAAGATGGATCATGATAATGATCATGATGTACTTTATTAGCACCTTGTACAGCAGATGGTACATTGGATTGTTGCTAATAACCTTGCAAATAACCCCGGGGGGGTGAAATAACCTTGAGATGGATCTCCCAAAGGAACAGTTTCGGAACTTAGTTCTACGCATGGTGGGCGATAAAGACCACGAGAAAGTCTTTGACATCGTGGCCAAAGTGGAAAAGCATAGCAGGCGTCTGCCCCGTGAGAGGCCCCAAGAGTCATCACCCTACCAAAGGGAAACACATAGTTCACGAGGAAGAGCAAGACAGTTAAGGTGTTTTTATTGTCAACAACTTGGGCACATCAGAGCCAGGTGTTCCCAGCGGAAGAACGACCTAGAGCAGGGAGTCCCCATGGAAAGAAGGAATGACGAACGGACTAACGTGCAACCCTGGAAAGTAGACGAACGGAAACCATGACATGAACTGGTCCTTATGATATTGTTTAAATTTGTAATACTTTAGTTGAAGTAGCAGTTTAATAGGAGAGCTGAAATCGACAGATGATACTACTACTTAATTTATTGTGTCCGTGGAGATGAAAGAAATCAATCAATCAATCAACAACTTTATTAACGTGTCTAAAAACTTCTAGCGCACCACAGGTGGTGTACTAATCGGGGACACCTATTAGTACTAAATGTGCCATATCCTTTGTTTTATCTGTGTTTGCTTGTTACTATAGTTATTAATAGTAACAAGTGATTACAATGAGATAAACGACATGATGAATAGTGATTTATATAATACGTAATCAATGACTGGCTTAAAGCCAATAAATTAAGTTTGAACGTCGCTAAAACTGAATTATTGTTGATTGGTTCAAGACAGAGATTGGCCAAAGTAAATGATAAAATTAATATTTATATTGACAACAAGAATATTAAGAGGGTCGAGACTACAAAATATCTGGGCGTTATTTTTGACGAATGCCTCTCTTGGACGAGTCACGCGGTCGACTATATCGCAAAGAAAATTTCATCTGGCCTTGGTACTCTTAATTAAGAGAATGAAGCCCTTTGTACCAAAGGACATTCTAATAACTATTTATAAGACTATAGTTATGCCTCATTTCGAATACTGTTCGCCAGTTTGGGACATCGCAAACAAAGAAATGATTGATAAATTACAAAAACTACAGAATAGAGCACTGAGCCCGAATTATTTCGGGATTGCCATTTGATACTAGCAGAGTCATGTTATTCTGAACGCCATAATGAGCTAAACGTTATTACTATGTTTAAAGTCTTGAACGGTTTACTACCAAAATACTTAATTAATTTGTTAACTTGTCGGACACCGCACTGAGTATAATCTCAGAGACTTGCCTGACCGGTTAGCACTGCCTGCCCCCAAAACAAATTACCTGAAAAAGAGCCTACGATATACAAGGGTGCTTCTTTATGGAACGAATTGCCAAATTAAGTGTTTGCGGGCTTTTAAGTCCGGTCTAAGGAATGACCGTAGTAGCCTTCTGATATCCGGTTAATTATATTTTAACCACGTTTTTTATCTACAGTCAACTCTCTCCTGCGACCACTTCCCGTAAGCGACCACCTCGCATAAGCGACCACTTTACCAAAGAACCGTTTTTTTCTCAGTCAATGTCTGTTGTAAAAACTCTCTCGTAAGCGACCGACGCAAAAATTCTTAAGCGACCGCGACCACTTTTTAGTCTCAACACTTTCTATTGTTTGCTGTTTCCGATAAGCGACCACCAAAGTAGATTGTACTGTATTTTTAGAAAATCATTACTCAAACACCATAAAGTTCAATTTTTAATGGCGCTGATAGATAAGAAACCGGCTGAAAAAAATTGGAAAAACTTGAGCTAGAACTCCCGTGCTTAGCTATCTTGTTATGGTGACAGCGCGGTAGAGCTGTACTAGAAGTCTGACCCATTTAGCAAGCACTTGTTGTTTTTTCCCGTAAGCGACCACCTCCCGTAAGCGACCACTTTGTCCGTGCACCAAGGGTGGTCGCTTAAAGGAGAGTTGACTGTACTTCTATTTTATTATGACACGGCATCCATGTAAACCAGGTATTATACTCTGTTGGATCTCCGTGGATAAATAAAGTTGTCTAATATATAGAAAGTCCCAGGGAGACTGATAGCTTTGAAAAAGGGCCCCTAAATCGCCCCCTCGTATTTCCGGATCAAAGTTGTCTTATTTATTTATTTATTTATTTATTTACAACATTTGGGCGTATCGCCACAGGAAACAAGCAATAGGACTCAAGGTCCCCTACGAGGCTTGTCTCCGCCATGTCAGTGGACCTACGATTTTACGTCCTTATCCGAGAAGACGTGAAGGTCTAACCATTTGCAGTTGGTTCACAAAGGCAGCACCTTCTACTCGTTATTTTAAGACCCTGAGTGTTGGTCCGGCCGGGGTTTGAACGCGCGACCTCCCGCTCGACAGACCGGAGCTTAACCACTGAGCTAACCGGGAGGCGGTCTTATCTTATCGGCTGTCTTATCGGTTGTCTTATCGGCTCTGCTGACTTTGACGGGGTTTGTCGTCCCTATATTTATGCATATTTTCTACACCATGTTTCTCCTCTCTCACTGTTCACAGTTTACTACCTGGCTTTGGGAGAGGAATGAAGCATTTGATCAACTCATTACGACTTATATGGAGAATCGAAAGTATAATCAGGTTAAGTGGTTGGATTCCTTTGGGAACCCAGTCGATGTCAGTGGGAAAATAACAGCTACAGAAGAATTGCAAGTGAAGACGAAACTTGTCGAACGTGGGTAAATTGTGGGGGACATCCGATGGTTGAGATTTCGCGACCCAAATTACTTTTTAGCTGGGGAGCTTCATAACCATGCCGCGGTATGGCGAGAGATGGCTGAAAGAAACCATTTTGCAAAACAAGAAGAAATTCTCGATTGGATTGTTAATAGATTATCAACATTTCCCTACTTTCAACATTTCAAGGGAACCTTTAAGGGAGAAGAGTATGATTCTGACCGCCCACCTAAAACATAATGCGAGAGACTTTGAGTAATCGCTTGCCGACTGCAGCAATTACTGTACTGGGAAGGGTATAGGGGAACGGGTATCCCCCCGACATTGTTCTCCCTTTGATTAATTGTTGAACCATTAAAGCCGCGTCTTTGCCACGATGTAAGGTTCCTCAACTTGTGGATGAAAGAAATGTCTTTCACCTTGGACAAGTTAACTGATCTTCCACGACTCTTACCAAACAGTTCTGGATGACAAATCTGGATATGACCACATACTGTTAACTAAAGACAGCAGAACCTACTTTGGGATCCAATGGGGAGGATGGCTATTCGCGTATGCAACACGTTGCCATTCGGCTGGAAGATCTCCCCGTACGTCTATCGCACTACGGGGCTGATGGCCAGTAGCTTCTTCCGTTCAATAGGAATCCACTGTCTGTTATATATAGACGACAGGCACATGCATGGGTCAATTACAGGTGCCCCTGATGAATGGAGAATATTTAGGAATAGAATCTGAAGAGGGGCGACAGAGAAAGGCAGCCGAATCTGCAATATTCTTAGTAGCCTTCTATCTCGTACGCGCTTGGGCTATTTTCTCGGGCTGGATAAGTCTACGCTGACACCAAGTAAGAAAATGCCATACCTCGGTTTTCTGGTCGACTCTTCAACCAAGGATTTCCATTTAATACCTAGGAAGAGATTTATATTTATTAGTCTGGTCAAAGAGATACTGGGAAACCCTTTGGTGACTGTTAAAACCCTTCAACGCCTGGCTGGCAAGTGCGTGTCGTTTTCTTTGGCTTTCCCGACGGCAAGGTTGCTCACCCGAGAAATGAATATGGCCATATCCAAGGGTCCGAGAAATCGATGAAGCCAATTCCTGTCTAGGATGTCTTGCGTGAAGAAATATCTTACTGCATGGTTGTTCCTTAAGACATGGGACAGCCCGCTCCCTTGGCGGGATGAGCGTCTGTGGCAACTGATGTATCGGGTTCAGGATGGAGAGGGCGGATTATCTCGCCTGTGATAGAGGAGACGGTCTGATTATTGGAATGAGGAAGAATTGCGCTGGGACATTGCAACTATAAGGAGGCTACGGCTGTTGAAAGATGCGTGGGTGGAAAACCAGGCGGTGATCCAAGCGTGGAATAATCTGGGATGCAGGAGTTTAGGACTCAACAATGCTCTGACGAGCCTCATCGTCATCATCTTTATTGTATAAACACGGAAATTCTAACAGCTTCACGCTGATTTTCATAGATGCCGTGTAATTAGGTAATACAATAAATTAAATCTAGACTAAAAATATTCAAAATACTCAATAAGAAAACTCTAAGAATTGAATATAAACCCCTAAATGCTACTGAAATACTAATCCAAAATATATAATAATAAAAATACTAAGCCTTTATAATTAATTATTTGAACTACTAGCTGATGAAAGCTACATGTATTTATTCACCATCAAGCAGAGTGCATGTAGGCGCAATTTCTTTCTTAACTCTGTCAGCCCAAAACACGACATTTGTTGTATTTTACTGGTTACTTGCTTTGAGGATTTCAGTCTGGCTAAGTTGAAAGAGCAAGGCCCTGAGATTGACACACAACATAATGTATAGACAAATGATCCTACTGAACTGCATTTAGGCATATTAAAATTGAATCATTTCATCTAAATCCTCCTTTCTTTGCAGGAGAGTTAACTACAGTTAACATTATTTCATTTCAGAAAAAAGACTAAAATCACACTAACAGATTCTAAATTTTCTTACAAATATAGGCTTTCAAGTTTCCACTAACCTCACTTTCTGTCCCTGAACACTGAAACTTGCCCAGCACCAAGCCACCATTCCATAAGCACTTCAGAGCAAGCTAAATTCAACCACTCTGACCGCAAAGCATGCTGGGAAATCCAATCCTCCGGCGGCATAGCAGTCCCCCATCTTCATTCTTCAAAATATATACTAAGTCTAAAGCCATTTCGACCTAATACCTTCATATTAGAATCAATGGCAAGTAAATATTGTCCAATATTCCAAAAAAGCTATGATAGGTGGCTCCAGACCCCCATTTATAAAGCCCACGCTAAAGTGACAGAAGAAGTCCTAGCCCATTCACGAGTGGGAAATGAAGCTCGTTCTCTATCACAATTACACTGGCACAGACTCGGTTCTTTGAGAAAGTGCTGATTGAAGCTCTCATCAGACTTAATGATGTCCTCCAGCACTCTATAAATGGAGAAAAAGGCTTTAAAAAGCCTGAAATTATGTATTCACCCAAACAAATTTCCCTCCAGCTCCGAAGAGATCTGACGTCAACATATATCCAAAATGACTGACAAAAAACTTTGAGCCCCCAGTAGTATAGGTCAGTTGAAAATTCCATGGTAACAGTGACTACAGTTTTCTTAGGGGGGGAGGGTTTGTTGCAGTCTAGAATGAGCCAAAAATCAGTTAAAAGCCCTTGGGGCTTAAAGGGTTTGAAGGAAACAAGATATTTCATTTCGCGTAATCCAGCTGGAAGCTTATTCCATAACTTTGCACCGTTGTATAAGAAACTCTTTTTCATACATTCAGTTTTTGGTTTAGGAAGGCAAAGTTTGGTGTCGCACCCTCGTAGATTATAGCGGGTTAAGCTTCCAACTGTCACGGTTAAACAACTCGGCAAGACTGGCTGGTGCGCAATCATTTCTATAAATATTATGCATGACAACCGCTTTATGCTTAGCTCTTCTTTCATCTAGTCTATCCCAGCCTAGGGTATTTAAGAGTAGGCTGGAACTTGTATAGTAGTCCGCCCTTAGAATGAGTCTAGCCTCTTCTACACTACGTCATAGCTGAACATATCGTTACACCTCTACTATATTCTTTGGAAGGACAACCCAACCGACAAGCCATGCATCTCGTAGAGTGTCTTCTAATTATAGCAAATTGACAGACAAGAAGTGGCAGATTATACGCTAGAATATTCTACTATAGACCGTCGGAAAGTTGGTGTGTAATCAGAATAACTATATATCTCGTTTGAAACCGGCCATCAGTCTACCGTTACCTTTAGAATCTTTTGGAGTGTTGGAACTTGAGGGTTGGGGTTTGTGGGATGAGGTTGGGGGTTAGTATGCAGATATTTGGAGTAGTATATGGTCTCGGGATCACTGAATAACATAGGAGCAGAAATAGATTAGGTTAACGTGGATCGACATTTTATCCCATACTTACTTAATTCAACTGGGCATGAATGCGAGCGTGGTACAACTGATTGTGAGGCAACACTGTGACGTCATAAGATCCAAGATGGCGGCGCGCAGGAATGTGGACACGTACGGGAAAATCAGTCCATAACTGACATAGTGTACAATTTACAGAATACAAAACACAGCAATGTATTTAGGCATCTATAAGGAAGATTTGGTAGCAAACATTCCCTTGAACTCCAGAACATTCAAAACAAGCAAAAACGCCGGGCCAGTTCGGCGACAATCTTCGTAACATTTTGAATGATTTATCGATATCCACACCGGCTTTCGTTGAATTTCTTATATCTTTGCGAAGAACTCTAGTTTTGTGTTTTCATCTCCTTCGGAATTATTTTCACGGGGAAATATTGCTGTGTTCTGATTGGTCCGAACTGTGTTAATTGACAGGTGGTGGAACTGGAGCTCATATATATAGGTAACTGGACATCAACACAGCGGGCTTGTGGCACACATACTCTACCTGAAGGATGTTTAGTCTAAGCTGTAAAGAAAAATACTGTTTTGATACGGCAGACCGGATATACGCCCGTCCAAATTTGGCGCTATTCCCTCCGGCTTCTATTATGACTCAAATGGCGGCCAAGTTGAGTCCTGGCCGGGAGGATAACAATCTTTGTTTTTGCTATACTCTGGCCCGCAGTTATTTAAAACCACCATTAACGCTAACCTAGCTGCGATGATTAGGTTATATTGCTCGAAGCACGATTAGCGTTAATCTACGATTAAATCGGCTGTGGGTTAACTGTCCACCGATTAACTAACTCACGGTCAAAAAATGTAATATAGCTAGGATTAGGCCGAATCCTAGGTTATTGTAAAAGGCCTGATTTTCAGACGGTACCAGGTCGTCCGCGGAGTTAGTTAGAAACATTTCAAGTCTATTAAGCATGAAAAAGATTATTTAGTTCCCACAAAATAAAGGGTCAACTGTTTTAGCTGGTAGGTTAAGGGTTAGAAGTAAACTGCCTTTTGGAGGACCCAATTAAAACAAAGGGTCAATTCATATTTTCCTCAGCCATGCAATTTAACGGAAACATCTCCAGCAGTTTAACAAGAAAATATTCAACAGGCTCAGAAGTAAGTTTGGAATGGTACCCTTTTGGGTCTTTCTAGAAAAGAGACTAGGTTCAATATAATAATAATAATAAAATAATAATAATGGTTTATTCGACGGCGTTTCCACAAGTGGCTCTTCATCCGTTGAAATCTAGCTATATATTACATTCAAGATAAAGATATATAAGCAATTCAGCTTTGAAACTACCGGCTCAGCCTTGAAACTATATACTTAGCCGGCTATATCACTGAGTTATTTTTTTAAAGTGAGAAAAGGTAATGCTTTCAAGCTCGAGATTGAGTGGATGATAAATATCATACATATGTATAACTTACATGTAATCACTTGGTGTTATCTTCAATGCATTTTTCCTTTTCAGTTGTTTCCGAAACAACATATATTAGGTGGTATATATAAAGTATATATGGGTGGTACTGGTTAATACCTTTGTTATGGCTACATCTAGATACATACATTAATGTATTGTTTGTGTTCAACAAAATCTATGGCCAGGCCCCACACTTAGTGAGTTCATAATCCATATTTAACTAAGAAAAACGGCTAAGAACTAACCGTAATAATGTTGCTACTTCCCTAACTAACACATAGCCGTATACAGATCAGCTTTCGGCAGTTTCATGTTAAATTTTCTGAAATGTTCAATTGACCATGGCATCACTAACTAGATAACAGAATTTCTTATGGAAATTCAAATTTAGTGAAATTTCTCCAGATTTCTCCTTAGCGGAATCGCGAATCGTTCAAAAAATCATGAGATTTCTACCGACTCAAAAAGCACTATTCAAACCCTTTTTACTTTTGAAAGAGAGCGAATCAATGGAAAAACTCGGCCGCTGCGTTCACGCATTTATATCAGCATTTATTAAGCAAAACTTCAAGAGACAGTGTTTTCTAACTTCAAATAGAATAAATTTACCCTCGAAGCCGGCCGGTTCAGTGTATACTTCGGACTTCAACCGCAGTTTACAGACCTTGGACTCTAGTTCAACGACAACGGTTTAGCAAAGTAGATAGTTCATAGTTGGTTATTTAGAGCTTGAATGAATCTAAGACGATTAAAGATTTTGAAGCTTCAAACTAGAAGCCCGGTTTGTATTAAAGCCTTTGTTACCGTTGAAAGTTGCCAAGAGACGACTGATTCTATATGACTGCACATGCACCTGTCAAAACAATTAAACGCTTTGCCGCAAATTGAGTCTATCCGATTGGTTGAAACCTTTTCTCGATTGTCGGATCTTCCTCGGGTATATCACCTTTGTTCTAATCCATCCAATAAGGTTGCTCAAAACAAGGAGACTTCTATCGGCAAATGTAAAATCGAGCTCCATTTGTGTGAAACCTATCGTTTTGGTTTTCACTCTACGTGAAGGGCTAGAGTCTTCCGGCAAATTTTGACCCACCAGAACGATCATGGACAAGGCTCAGCTCATAAAAACCGTCGAAAGCTTGAAATTCCAGCTTCAGATTCAACGAATGCCCGTGTCTAAGTGTTCAAACGAGTAAGTGAAAAATTTCCATTCTTCACGTACCATAAACACACACATCTGCTCCGAAAAAGAAGTTAACCCTATCTGTTTTCCATCGCAACTTTGTTGTCAGATATGAAGTCTACCATTTATATATTTAATTTCTGGTACTTTTTTTCGAATGTTGTCTTGTAACTGTGGTATTGCAGGTCAAATGTTTCTTTTTAGGGCTTTTTAGAGGCTTCTGTCATTGCTAATATGCAAATTTTGGGATGGTCTTACCATATCAGTCGGCTTGCTTTCAATGCGAATTTATCATGCACACAAAAAACAAACCTGGCTTCCTTGTTCAGCAAGTATGTTGAACACAACGCTTAAAGCACCAGTTCGATCGCATGAATTTTGTATAAGTGTTTAAGAGAAAAACTATTCTGTTTATATATATGGAGGTTTTAACCTTAAATTGGGCTAAACCCAACGCAAAGTGCATTGTTGTGTAGAGTGTGCAGTTCAGGTTAGGAACAAATTTATCAAGACGTCATTCCAGCCGAGATAAAATGATTTTAACTCAGAATTCATGATCGACAGTGGGGTAAGAAGCAAGGCTTTAGTTTTGTTGTTCAGTGCGGGACTTACCCAAGTTTAAAACGACCAATATTACCATTTCTTGATTTCTCCTTCATTTTCAAAATGAAATTCAATATCACATTACAACTAACAGGGTAAAAACACGGATTGTTTTCAAATCACGTTCGTTGTTTTGTCAAAATTAGATAAGTTCGTGCACTCGGCAGGCCTAGGTAGGAAACCAGCGTAAAAAATCGTAAACTCGGTTCCGTGCATGCAGTGAACATTTCCGAGTCAGAACCGGCTTGCGAGTGTACTTTTTATTTGCTAAATGTTTTGCAATAAATAAAAAATCATCGTAAAAACAATGCATACATTATTTATTGATAGTTATTTATTTGTATATTTGTCAAGAAAATTGCCCCTCTATTTCCCTATTTTCTTCAGTTAGAAACGGCCGTTTTCAAAGGCCATGTCATGTAAAACAGTCCTCGATCAAATCGAAATGCTAGTTTAATCACCCAAATCTCTCTGGCAAAGATTCAGAGCAATATTCTATCCGAACGTGACTCCATCAAAGAAATTGTAAACCGGATTTCATCCAAGCCGAATTAAAATAAATTATAGCATACATTTCTGTGCGACTGATATCCGCTTCGTTTCAGTTGGTAAACTGTTAAAAAGACATACATCTATATAAAGGCATATATCTTTCATGGAGTATATAATGATGATTTATTTGTGATTAACAGTATTATCTGGAGGCATCAAATGGCCGAGAGTATACCTTCAACCAGATCAGGAAACCGGCTTTTCGCTAAAAGTCATCGGCCAATGCTAGCCGATGCTAAACAGATTCCTTACGTTTTAAATTCAACATGAGTTCAAGAAGTTGTACGGACAACGGCTAAGAATTAGTCATATTCGAATGATTTTTTCCTTAAAGTTTCACCAACCAGTCATAGTAAGATTTATTATTTAGATGTTGATGTTTTTGTTCTGGGTAGCGGCGCCAGTTCACTTGACTAAATGAAAACTTTTCTATTTATTCACAGCTTAAAGGAATATTGTCAACAAAACTACAACTCCGATCCGCTTATAGTTCCACCGGACAAAAAGGAAAATCCATGGGCCGAAAAATCCAAATGCACGGTGCTATAATAGGACAAGAAAACCGGTAAAATTCATTAAAAGGGGGAGAGGTCTATTAGGACTACTAGGACTACACCAGACTCAAATACTTCTGACAATGGACTAGCTCAAGCATATACTACTCGCGACTGTGCGTGAACTTCCTTCGAATACCCAATCTGGTGCCAGGGGATGGACAACATTATTTAAAGCGTTGGATAGAATCTAAACTCTCTATCAAACATCTTAAAGTTACACTAGAATCATATACCGTAAAGACTGCTTATATCGTGCTCAATGTTAATACATATATATGTAATAGGAACAAATTATATTCCGTGTAGGACTATAAATCGTGTGTATCCAAACTGTAAATTTCTAACTGGTGTTTCTAATTTTGATTTCATTCGTTTTTGGCCGGAGGACATCTGTATTCACATACGTTTTTATGTTAGTGTTGAACGAGCCAGTGCAAATTTAGAATAAGAAAAAACTTGGAATTTAATCCTAGTGGTGGAATTTTTTTTGCCCTGTTCAGTGTCAACAAAATGTATGCCTGTAAAACTAATTTTAAACTTAAAATACCAGACAATAAGCCTTTCTGCCCACTTGAAATCAAATAGTTATGTAAAATATAGCATCTATGATACTATATATTTATGTTCGTTGTAATGACTAAAAAAACATAGAAACATATATATAAAGACAAACTAACTTAAAATTTTACACTTAACTTTCGTGCGTCCAATTTGTTTGTGTGGTGAAAAGTGCAAAAAAATATTAAAGTGAACTGAATTTGAAAACAAAAATATATTTTATGTATTTTTCTACACCCGCTAACTCAGAACGGTTTATTTTGCCGGTTTATATAAAGCGCTATATATAGCATGCATAGGCTCAGTTCTGCACTAAAGCTTCCGTTTCATCATGTTATGTCAAAATCGTAGAACATTTAGTACGACGGCTAACGGTAATGACAGCTATTTTTAGAAAATCAGACTCGCGTTCGATGCATTTGCACAGGCCGTATTCAATATATTGCGTTGCGCGCATCGGAAATTAGATGAATTCAATAGCTGTCGACTTGTTTGTTATCTGTTCACTGAATAAGGGACCGAGTGGCAGCCGGTGAGTTGCATATGGTGAAATAGCAGATAACACGACAGCTTACAAAGCTTCCACCTGCTGAAAAGTAAATAAATGAGGCAGATTCTGTTTGCTTTTAATGTGAAGGGAAACGTTAATTTAATGTGAAGTGGAACAAACGAAGCCATAGTAAGATCTTCAAACTGAGTGGCTCGTCCCCGGTCTTGGCTAATGTTAATAAGTAGTAATGTATAAAGAGAACGATCAGAGGAAGGACTTTATATTGCATGGTTGTACATAGTGCATATCAACTCACTTTAAAATCAACTCAGTTACAATGAACAGTGACTACTATAGCTCTTTAGAACTTCCCATAGCGGCGTTCTTCGCTACTACTGAAAGGAAACTGATCGCAGTGGCATCCTGATCACCTTTGAACATTTATATATTATCGTTCTCTTCGCTCAGCCTAATAGAAAATTTGTTATTATTTACAACACAGCAGTGACGCAAGATTGTGGAGAGAGTCGTTCAGCAATCGTGTATTGGCTATGCTAGTAAATAAACGATTGGAACTAATACCTGTACATAAATTACTACTGGAGTGTGAGAATAAGGAGATAAGCCTCTCAAACTGAAGCACTCAAAAATTACAGTGCATGAATATTTCGATAGCAGTAACATTACAGTAAATCACTATCTCTAATACTAAGGTATAACATCTAACGATAAGTTTGACATGAAAATAATTGACAACAATTTTATAACCTTATAATGTTCAAATAAACGAAACGGGAGCTAGACGGAACTTAACGCTGCTGGTTGGTCAGTTATAAAGAATCTATGCGAGCCCCAAAGGAATAATGAAAATGAATGAGTGACTAAAAGAAATAATGTCCATTCAGCCGGTTTACTTATCTCTTCTGCTGCGCAAGTGAAAGAGAGAAGAAAGATGGGAGGAGGAAATGAAGCTCTTCAAAAGGATTCCAACTGATGTGCCAAAGTTTGAAGGCGAGAGCTCAGCCATTCTTTAAAAGCACAGGTTGAAAAAGTCAGATTGTGTAACCAAATTCTTAGTGCCGTTCTCAATGACGCTACACAAAAATTGCTTGCACACAATCCGGCATTTTAGATCTTGCGAAAAGAGCAGGCAATAATACATAAATGACTAAACTTTTGTAGAGTAGAGTACTTTGTAACGGAGCTGTTGGGCAAACAATATTTGAACAAAAATCAGTGAATTAGTATGTGACATGTTGGTGTTCAGTTTTGGTACACCAAGATGGCGGAAGGCAGAGATATACTTCATGTTATGGTCACGCCACGATTCAATGCAAACCTAACCCCCAAATAAATAAAAACCTAACCATTTTCGACCCCAAATCATTTTACAACGACTCTAAATACACCTGCACTATAATGGACAATTTTGTACTTTGGAGGTGGCCTAGTTTAACTATGGGGAATGGTGGTGTGCTATAACATGAAGTCTTACCCGCCGACAAAGTATAATACAGATAAAGCTGAGTTTTCCATCAATGTGATTAGCTTTCTATTCAAAACAATTTAGATAACACTTTTAAAATGTTATTTTAAACTGGTCAAAATATTTGTGACATTTAGGAAACGAATTTAAAAATCTGTAACCCGTATCGACATGAATGTTTTGAAGAAAACTGAGAATACCGATCTCTAAATCATTTTGTAAAAATAACAGATTTTAGAATTCAGTTTGGTAACGTCACGTGAAAACGCATTACAGCCGTCTCTGCTATAGAGCGGATTTCAATTGAGTGTCGGAAGTGTTTTGGTTTTGCGTTTACTAAGCTCTCCTATTGGCTGAGAAAGTAAACCAACCAATTAGAATCCAAAGTAAAACCAAACGCAAATTGGTTTTGCTTTAGTTTGTCATTGGTTCACAGGGAAGCCGTTTATGAGTTACTTGTGATTACTCGCTCCTATGATTGACTGGCTGTGGGTAATTTGCGTTTGGGTTTACTACACTCAACTGAAAACTGCTATAAAGTTATAAACCCATTTCAGATCAGTGCCACACCAGACCAAGCATGCGCAGTAAGTAACAAATGGGGTCTGGGTACGAGATTGATGCCGAACAGTATCAAATTTGAATTTTGCAATCGGTGCGACAGTGAATGATTAGGTTCGGCAGAAGCTGTCGCATCATATCATGTGACTCTCATGTGCGTGCCGACCCCAGTGACCGGAATTATGCTCTCTCTTGAATTTATATTTTACTTGCCTTGACCGTACTCCGGAATAAGCCATTTCACAGAATGATCACTTCAAATCGTCTACATCGTTTTTTGAACTACGTATACTGGAACACTAAATGTATACCAACATTTAACCTAAAGGAAGCCCAGGGGAACGATCCAATACTGAATATCATATGTCAGCAATTTCCAGAGACTATTCCATCTATTCTTATCATGATTCTGGAATATGGTCAATCGAACGCGCCCTAATTAGTTCGCTGCCTTAAACAACAGTCGCTCCGACGTCGAACTTAAACCTTACATTTCATATGGAATATTGATAGCAGTTTTAATTCCACTCTAAATTTATGATTTGTTGGGCCTCAATATTTTTTGTAATATCGGCGTTCTGTGTTTCCTTCATTCCCAGACGGTGCCTTAATTAATATTTGGCTTAATATTTATAATCAAAATGTACCGGTCCTTTTTAATTGCTCCAACACCTCTATAAGCTTAGTTAACACCCCCTACAAATCCTGTATATACATATTTCAAACTAAAAAAAACGGCAAGCGGCAAACCCGACAAAGGAAATTCACAGACCGAAATGCAGAATTGTGGTTATAGCTGTTCAGCTGTGCGGAACGGATAAACTACAGTATAATTGAAAAATCGGCCATCCCTTCATGTAGGACGACACGAATTGCTACCAAATTGTATTCTATTGTATTGTATTGTGTTGCGTTCTATTGTTGTATTGAATTGTATTGTGTTGTATTCTATTGCATTTTTGGTAAAAATTTGTGTCGTCCTACATAAAGGGATTGCCGAAAAATCGATTTGAAGGAAACCATAAATGTTCGTCTAAAACCGTCCCCCACCCCCACAAACGAATTTGCAGGCTTCCAGCTTTATCCACAATCCATGTCATTTGCCATTTGTCGTTTGCCGTTTGTCGTTTGCCGTTTGTCATTTGTCGTTTGCCATTTGTCGTTTGCCATTTGTCTGTGACAAACTTTTTGAAATAGGCGTTCCTCAGACCGCCACCAAGAGATCTATAATTTGGGACTTAGAATATTTCCCGAGCACCCGAAGCGGCACTTATACATTTTACAAGAAATAGGCCTTTTGCAGCTAACAGTCACGTGCTGATATAATACTTCGTTAACGAATGAATGAGCTCGTAATCCCCATGGAAAAGACGTTGCCATGGATGCTGGATGGCAAGCTGTTTTAGAAAGATCGATTGGAGGTGAAATATAGCATTTACAAACAGGTTTAGCTAATAACAATATCGATCTCGTACAAGGCCTCTAAATAAATGAAGTCAGATTTTTTTTGCCATCCAGTACAAACCTGTACAGCACACCGCGGCAAAACGTCACGCGCATGCGTATTTGCTATTTCTTGTCAGCGCGCGGCCGCCCCCAGTTTCGCGCGAAAACTGAAATGAAACAACAGGCACATGCCGTGATTTTTAAATTTCTGCTTAAAAGTATCTATTTGTAAACTGTTTTGTCAAAAAATAAGAAAACTACTTAAAAGATAAGCCTAAGACTTTAACAGGTTGAAGTTTTCTTAATTTTATAAAAGTTATAAAATTATTTACTAAAAAAGTTTAAGCCCTCGGTAATTTGTATTTGATAGCAGAGCCTTCGTTATTTCGGCCAGCAGAGCATACCGTTTTGCCGCGCTGCAAAAGGCCCATTGGGGAGCCTCTACTTAAAAAAAAATCACTAAACCCTAACCGCTAGACCACGAGTGAATTCGCTTGGTGGTAATAGTTTTTTTTCCAGGTATTTATATCCACTAATGATGAGTAGTTGCATAAATTATAGTATTATAGTATTCAATACACTATAATTGTAATACGACTACTCACCGAGCGCGCGAGGGCATGGTTTTTACACCGAGGTAAACCCAGAGATCGAGCCTTGAAGTGCAATTTCTGTCGAGTCAGTGAACTGAACAGTCTCAGTATCTCAGCCGCCTGTCGCTGTTTATCATGTACCAGAGTTGCGTATCTATTTATCAAACTTCTCATTCTTAGCTTCCGGGTGTCTTTGTCTGGGATTTTTAAGCGCAAACATCTCCCTGACCTTCAGGGTCGATCTCCGCGGTCGATCTATGCGCTCTCATATGTCCGGAAAGTGAAATTAGAGTCCAAAAATCTTATCAGTTTTGGGCCAAAATGCATCAAAACACAGCTTATCTTACCAATGAGAAATACAGCAAGCTTCGTCAATTGTAATAATTTAATACGGCACAATCTTTCCTGGAACACGGCCTGTAGAAATTCTGCATGCAGGATCCTGATTGGTCAAACCAACAATGGCAGTCCTGTCCAGCCTTGGTTTCGGGGGGGGGGGGGGGGGGAAAGCGCGGGCTCATTTTCCCCGACACCTTTGGCTGCGCACATAATTACTATCATCTCTTTTCGCTACTATGCGCATGTGCACGATTATGAGCCATTAAGGGCGGCTTAGGGTCGGAAATGGGTATCAGTAAACATGCAGGAAAATGTTGTGAAGAAATTTATCATAATGCAACAGCTATTATGTTTAAAAATGTTAAAATCCCTAACCATCTTGAACATAAGCTCACAGGTTAACAACGAGTGCTGATTCCACAAGGTATGCCCGTGATTTAGCGCCCCAATTATCTAGCGCAAATTGGATGATATGTACGGATAGATCAGTGCCGATATGATAGACCCCGTCCACACGAATACGTTGTCATTTGAATTATTGACGCAAATATGTTGTTGCGTTTTCATTTCCCGATATGAAAACGCTCTCCAGGGCGAATTTTTTTAAAACGACAACGCTTTTGTTTTCGTGGACGGTCAAACTCACGGAAAACACAAACATCAGTTGAAAACCCTAGGCCCCAGTCTACTAAAAATTAAAAATCCAAGATGTAGGATTCTACACGAACTGTCGGCTGTCGCAATACCCACGAACTGAATACTGTGGACGCCTGCAAATATTTTAGACGCTTTTAGAGCCAGTACAATGGGAAGATAAGCGAACGGCAGTATATTATCTAAAGATCGCCGACGTCGTTCGTCCTGGGGGCCCTTCCGATATTCTTTGAGCTGATGAAAGTAGGGAGTCACGCCTTGTGCTACGTACTTGGAATTGTATACGTTCAAGCACTTTGTGTCGGTCTTCCCAGTCGCTGGAATAGCCCACTTCCGCGATATGCATGCTTTACTGGAGGGTCTGAATGGGGGGGGGGGGGGGGGGGTATACATGTCAGTTGTCAGTTAAAATGTTGGCCATTTGTCAGTTGTCAGTTAGCCCTAGTTAATCATTACTAGAGAAAATTTACAATGTTTGACCCACAAAACCAAATTTGTCAGTTGTCAGTTATTTTTCGGTTGTCAGTTGTCAGTAAAAAAATCGTCATTTGTCAGTTGTCAGTTATTTTTAAGGCTGTTTGTCAGTAGTCAGTTAACCCCATTCATGTCCTCTTACTTGTTACGCACAAAGGTTTCAATACGAGGCCCCGTGCTAAATTAAATGTTTTCTTTTCTCTGAAACCTTTGTGCGTGACAAATAAAGCATATCGCGGAAGTGGGCTATTAATAGTCCGTGCCGAATAGATGGTTTGCACTTAATCCCCAGAGATTCAATGACAAAGGGCAAGGCGGCCATGTTGGTGTACAGAACAAAAGAAGCTAACGAAGAATCTATTGTTAACTGTAGAATTCATTTGATTTACATGTCAAATCCACCTCCCTCAAGAAATTTAAAGAAAACCTAAAAACAGGATTCCTATGCAAATATTAGTCTCCTAGTATCATTCTGTTGTTCGTTAAGTTTAATTGAAAAACTAATGAGACTGATCTCTGCTTCTTTCATTCTCAAAATACTAAGCTGTAATTATTAACACATTTATCTTCTGTAAACTGTATTATGTAATATATTAATAAGCTTTGGTAGATTTAGTATTTGTGTACGTGTGTGAGAGTCTGTATTTGAGTACCTCCGACCTAGTATTGTAAATTACTGCATGTAACTGGATTCCTGCCAATTTTTAGCTTTTCTGGTTATTTCGGGAACCCAGTGCCTTTAAATATTTAAATTTATGATTGTAATAATTATATTTTCCTTATTGTGGGTACAATAAATCGTTGTTGTACACCAACATGGCGGCTATGAAGTAACGTGCAAAGGGTCTACAGTGCCTTCTTGTAATTTTTATAGCTATGAACCTCCGTAAAGTTTTGAGTACTTCTGTGAAGAACGTTTTGGTTTACAGTGTATACTTTATGTTATACGCTTGTTTGACATCGTGTAAATTTGACCTTTCCTGATCCATGACCAGGTAAGTAAAAGCCTCGGTCGATTACTGGGTAGACGTCGTCTGACGTCAAATAATTAATTCGACTCTGCAATCATTTGAAGAAATACTTTATATGTTGACTAAAATGACTTTTTTTACTAACAACTCACAAACTGTATACTTTCTATGCATCGATGCTGTTGTGATACAAAGGCGCCATGGAGGATAATGCATTAATGAGATTAAACTAAAAATAGCAAAGCCGACACAACGTACATTTTAGAGGTTTATAACGATATTTCGGCTGGCCAAACCAGCCTTCTTCGGGTAATATGAGGAAATGTTATTACATTGGCGAACGTGACTAACTAGAAATATGGGTTACGAAATATAGGAAATAGATGACAAATGATTGACACTATAAATATAGAAATAATAAGATAATGAGGTTATATATATACCAGCTAGTATGACTCGTCACGGATGTTGAGACCATAAGGTACGAGTGTTCTAGCTTGTGTAATGAGAGTAGCTTCTCTGGCCTTACGAATTGAGTCTCTATTAGAGAACATTTTTTCGATGGGGATTAGTTGCATGTCATTAGCAGTGTGATTAGGTGTCGAGAGAAAATGTTCAGCAGCGATATGTTATTAGACTTGTCTACGGTCCGTCGATGTTCGTTAAATCTGTCTTTCAAACGTCGTTTTGTCTCACCTATGTATTGTAAATTGTAGCGGTTGCATTGAATCATGTAGATTAGATTTTTTGTGTTACACGTCAAATTAGTTCTGATAGAGCGTATTTCACCGGTAGAGAAGAAAGTATAAGTTGTTTGTCCGTCGCAGATGTAGGGGCAAGTAGAACAGTTCTTTCCACAGCGGAAAGAGCCAGGTGGGAGCTGAGGATCAGTCGAGTTAGAAGGGAGTTTAGCTTTAACTAGTAAGTCACGGAGGTTAGAGGTGCGTCTGAAGGCTACAAGTGGCAAGTGTTGAAAGACTTCAGTTGCAGCGGACAGAGGAGTGTAGCAGGCTGTAGTTCTTCTTGATTATTTCAGAAATATGAGGGAGTGATGGGTTATAAGTAATAACAAAAGGTATACGGTTAGAATTGTGTGTGTCTTTGGTTTGTAGAGCAAAAGCAGCACGTTGTATTTGTCTAGCAAGAAAGGAATGGTTATAGCCGCGTTCAATGAGGTATGTGGTAAGCTCAGCAGTGCGGTGCTTAAAAGCTTCGTCGGTATATAGAACAGATACGTTGTAAACGGAGGGCTAAGCTAAAAGGGATGGCTTTTTTGGTATGTTGTGGATGGCAAGATGAATAAAGTAGATGTTGGTGCTTATCTGTGGGTTTAGAATAGAGATCAGTCTCGATATTACCATTGTTTAAAGAAACATTAACATCAAGGAAAGGTACGTTAGTAGAAGAGTGTGAGCTGGTGAATTTGATGGTAGGGTGAATGTCATTAAGATAATCGATGAATATTTTTAGGTTGTCTGGACCTTCGGTCCAGATCATAAAAATATCATCGATATATCGAAGCCAAGTATATGTGGTTGAGATGGAGCGTTTTCCAGGGCGTTGGCTTCGAAAAAAACAAGAAACAGATTGGCAAAAGTAGGGGCCATTCTAGTACCCATGGCTGTGCCGTGAATCTGAAGGCAGTGGTTATCGTTAAAAGAAAAGTTATTCATGGTTATATAGAATCATGCGAATAAGGTCACAGAGTGTGCCAGTAGGAATGGTTATACGGGGGCGAGTCACGTAAAAAGTGATCACATGCATTAATCCCTTCATTATGTGGAATGTTAGTGTAGAGTGATGAGACATCAAGGGTAACTAGTAGTGTGTTAGCGGGTAAATTATCGATGGCAAGGAGTTTGTTGAGAAAGTCATTTGACAAAAGAGGGTAGTTTAGCAACTAAAGGTTTAAGGTGGTTGTCAACAAAATATAAATGGGATATACGTTCAGTAGGGTGGCTGTTAGATGATACAATGGGGCGTCCTGGATTGCCTGGTTTGTGTATTTTAGGTAAAATGTAAAAGCGTCCTAGAATAACGTCAGTTTGTATAAGGTATTGTTTGGTTTTGTCGTTGATTAAATTGTCACTGTGCATTCTGTTAACATATACAGTGATACGTTGTTGTATGTTAGCCGTTATGTCTTCGTTTAATTGTCGGTAAAATTTGGTGTCATTAAGTTGTCTGTAACATTCGTTGATGTACCAAGTTTTGTCCATAACTACTGTGCCGGAACCTTTGTCCGCGGGTTTAATAATTATGTCGTGGCGTTGCTTAAGTTGGCCTATAGCTTGTCGTTCAGTAGCAGTAAGGTTGTCACGAATCTTGTTAGGTGTGGCAGTTGTTATGTCAAGTTTAACAGCGTCTAAAACAGTGTTAAGAGCCGGTTCTCGGTTCTCGGTTTCCGCTGTGGAAAGAACTGTTCTACTTGCCCCTACATCTGCGACGGACAAACAACTTATACTTTCTTCTCTACCGGTGAAATACGCTCTATCAGAACTAATTTGACGTGTAACACAAAAAATCTAATCTACATGATTCAATGCAACCGCTACAATTTACAATACATAGGTGAGACAAAACGACGTTTGAAAGACAGATTTAACGAACATCGACGGACCGTAGACAAGTCTAATAACATATCTAAACCTACAACAGCTGCTGAACATTTTCTCTCGACACCTAATCACACTGCTAATGACATGCAACTAATCCCCATCGAAAAAATGTTCTCTAATAGAGACTCAATTCGTAAGGCCAGAGAAGCTACTCTCATTACACAAGCTAGAACACTCGTACCTTATGGTCTCAACATCCGTGACGAGTCATACTAGCTGGTATATATATAACCTCATTATCTTATTATTTCTATATTTATAGTGTCAATCATTTGTCATCTATTTCCTATATTTCGTAACCCATATTTCTAGTTAGTCACGTTCGCCAATGTAATAACATTTCTTCATATTACCTGAAGAAGGCTGGTTTGGCCAGCCGAAATATCGTTATAAACCTCTAAAATTTGACGTTGTGTCGGCTTGCTATTTTTAGTTTTAAGGTGTTCAGCCGATTAGATCAATCACTGATGCCAAGAGTACACCTGCAGGATCGTCGGTCCACGGTTGCTTGCAGTCTATTTATTAATGAGATGACGTCTACCCAGTTTTACTTACGCGGTCATGGGTCAGGAGAAGGTCAAATTTACACGATTTCAGACAGGCATAGAACATTGAGTATTCTCTTAAACAAAACTTTCTTCACAGAAGTACTCAAAACTTTTCGAAGGTTCATAGCTATAAAACTTGCAATAAGGGTTATAGGCACTTTGGACGTGCTTAACCTCAACAGTGACTCATTTACTCCACATTCCTGCTTGGGGTGGGGCTTTAGTTAGTCGGATGTTTTTGATGTTTTTGATGTTTTTTGTCGTAGATTTTTGAGTATGGGGTCTTCTCGGAAGGTTTTTGAGTATGGGATCTGGTTTTGGTTTTGGAAGAGGTATCATTTGCTGTATGGACGCAAGGGAGAGTGCTGTAGATAGCGATACTTCGTGTTGATAAACATTATAATTGCTGGTCATAGCCGCCATGTTGGCGCCCTTATAAAACAATAGATTCCTCGTTAGCTTCTTTGTTAAGGCACCAACATGGCCGCCATGCCCTTTGTCATTTCAATCTCTGGGGATTGAGTGAAAACCAGCTATAATTCATGAGGCCGCTTTGTGTCGGGAAATTGGATCTCTGCATGGTTGGACATTAATGACAATGGGTGACGTGCAGTAAGTATCGCTATCAGGCGCATAGGGAGTTCCTGAAAATGGGGGGGGGGGGGGTGGGGGCACAATGATGAATTCTGTGACATTTTCTTGGGGTGGGGGGGGGGGGGGGGTCGGCAAAACATTGAATTCTGGGACATTTTCATTGATGACTCTGTCAATCTCTCTTCTGGGACTGGCCAGAGGGGGGCAACTCCCCCCCCCCCCTCCCTGCGCCACCGGGCTATACAACAAAACAAATCAAAATACTAGGAACAAGATTTTATTATTTGATTAAAAACATAGGTTAGTTTACAATTTATTTTCTCATCACTGACTTCATAAGTTCCTCTTTCTCAGTTCTTGGGTTGATATATTGTGCCGTTTTACAATGATTACGGCGGTTATGATTTGTTTCGTTGAATGTTTTGCGAAGTGGATATTCTTATTGATAAATGCTACAGGTGGTTATATTTTTTACCGAGGAGAGGAAAGTACAATATTACATCATGCCATAGACACTTGGGATATCTGACAATATAAATGTTTACATTCAAGCCACAAAAATGACAACGCTATTTGGTTTATTTACTATTGTCGTCATTACGCTATGGTAGCGTGCTTGGAACTGATCCTACAACAAAAATTATAACAACATAGCTCATTAGATAGTTAATCTAATACAGCATTTGTTTTAAAATCTATCGTGTCGTTTTCAAGATGTTCGCATTTTACTTAAAAACAAGGTATCGAAATAAGCATTTATATCTCCGAAAATATTATGTTTCTCTAGAATTCTGTTTTGTGTTTAGTATTCCTCAATATCGGGAAATACATGGTTAAAAAAAATCTCAAGATTCGCCCAAAAACTTCCTGCTGAAAAGTGAGAATCTTTATATGCCAGTTCAGCTGTCACAATACACGCGAGCCACCTTAAATATTTGCTTTTTTCCTGATGTAAACATAATCGGGCAAATGAATTTCCAAATGCCGATCATGTCGACGGATACCCTGGTCCCAGAGGTTTTCTCCGTTGGTTAGGAGTTCTACAACGGTCTGTTCTTGGTCCCCTCCTCTTTGTACTCTATCAGCGATTTTGAAAACTGTATTGATATGGTTTATTCATCTCTTGCTGATGATGCTAATAAAAAGGCTTCTGTGCTGACAAAAGCTTGCTGCACTTGAAAAAACTTTGAATTCTCAGCTTACTTGTATCAATAATGGTTAAACACCATAAACTATCTCAAGTGCAGTCATGCGTAACATAGGTATAAAAGTATGAACTTCCAATTAGTCGTGGCCAGTTTGTTTAGCGAAGCCAGTGTCAGCTTGTCAAGGTCATGGTGGAACAAGCCCCAAACGACGCTCCGGTATTCTCCCTGCCAGTGGAGAACACAGAAATGGCGGTGGGCGAGAAGCGAACCACGTTCAGCAACAACAAGCACAGCCCAATGAGGTATTTATATTTTGTTTTCCCTTTCCCCTACATTTCGACAATTCAGTAGTTTGGTTTGTCGGTCGGGGCTGACACACCGCGAATTTCGCAACCTCCTCGTGTTGGCCGGGAGGAGAGTATTTTACTTGCTATTCGTAATTCGCTAGTACCATGTAAAAGTAATTACCTGCAAGTCCATTCTAGCTTGTTGAGGCCAAGTAAACCGAGACCGGGTTGTCGGCCCTAGTCGTTTAAGGTTTATCAAGTCTCTCAGGTTGGGGCCAACTGGAACGTTAAAATGGTTGGACAGCGTCATATCAAACAATTGGTGTCGTTCAGAGTAATATTTTGGGCCTGACTAGATGCTAGTGAGGCATACGCTCATCCTTTTCAAATTTCGCTATCGATTTTTTTAATCGCACTTCCTGTAGCTGTTCTAGTATTCGAAGATCCGTCCTGCTTTCCAAATATGGATATATTGACCATATATGGAATATCACAGGGAGCTCTCAGGAACGACACTTTTATCAATAAATTGTTTGATATGGTTTAACTCGGTTATCGGCCGAGCCAGAATTGAAACGGGAATTTTTATATCTATTCTGGTTGTGGCCAACGGATATATTATGTCAAGGTAAGAGATTTAGCAGGGATGTTAGAGCGGTTTCAGTTGCATATCAAACAAATTAGTGTGAAAAAGTGTCGTTCCTGAGAGCTCCCTATGATATTCCATATATGGTCAATATATTCCATATTTGGAAATCAGGACGGATCGTCGAATACTAGAACACGTTCAAGAAGTGTAGCGAGCCGGCAGAAGAGAGGCGGATACAACGTAGGCTACAGGAAGTGCTATTAAAAAAATCGATAGCAAAATTTGAAAAGGATGAGCGTATGCCTCACTAGCATCTATTCAGGCCCAAATATTACTCTGAACGACAACAATTGTTTGATATGAGCGTAGTGAAACCAAACGCAAATTACCCACAGTCAGCCAATCATATATAGGAGCAAGTAATCACAAATAACGCATAAATGGCTTCTCTGTGAGCCAATGACAAACCAAAGCAAAACCAAAACCAATTTGCGTTTGGTTTTACTTTGGATTCTGATTGGTTGGTTTACTTTCTCAGCCAATAGGAGAGCTTAGTAAACGCAAAACCAAAACACTTCCGACACTCAATTGAAATCCGCTCTAGTTCACCTGCAGTTTGATTCCAGTTCAGTTGGTTGAGGCCAAGATTAAAACCGGGTCCTGGTTGTAGTTTCGGTTCTACTTCTGCATTGGTTGGGGCCAAATATAACCCTTTCTTATATTCAGTACCTAGTTAGTCTACTTCCCGCTAGTTCTTTTTGTTTAGCGGGTAAGCCCTGGCTAATTATATTTCTTACGAAGAGACTAGAAGCCATAGACAAAGGATTCCGAAATAAAAAGCTGATTTTATTTATTTGTCATGGCGTATTGGCCGTTCAAAGTTGCCCAAAAACGTGTCTTGGGTTGCCTGTGGACGAAAATCAAGCGCGCTAGAACGCTTTACAAAATTGGCACTGGGTCTACTTTGACGTCATCAACAGAACACGCTCGATGCGCTATTGCATGAAAGGCCTTGCCGAATAAAGCTCTCCGAAACGTTTAGCACGATATTATCATCTTTCTCGGTCATCTATTCAATTATTTTGCAAATAAGCCAACGTTTTAAAGCCGCGAAGAGAATAGTTCTGTTGATGACGTCAAGTTATATTCTCGTCCCAGTCCCCGGAGGTGCGCGGAAATTATTCTACATTTGGAAGTTTAGTGGCTAAAAAATTATGATCTCCGCCGGTATGGACATATGACAATGCCTTTTGTAAATGGAGATAAAGCGGGTGTTTCTCATACATATTTAACTATACAATCGGGTCCTTTCTACAATTTCATGTTATTTCTATTGCCTTGGACATTTCTTTTCATCTCCTCTAAGTTTTAGTTCCCCTACTCGGGGTTTCGTCTAACACTATCGTGTGCGGAAGGAATGAAATGAAAAGGAAGGTTAATATACATTTTTTTCTGTTTCCCGCCCCACTCAGATTGCAAACCAGATTAAAGCACTGCAAGTGGAGTTGGCGGTTTTAAAGGCATCACGCGCCACTTCAGGAGGGGTAGCCGCCTCACTACAGCTAGTGCGACAATTAGCGTCTGTCCCCACCAGGCTTAGAGACCCATATATGTTGTTGTCGGCACTGCAAAGCTTGGCGGACGACGCCAGATGTGCAAATGATGCAAAAGCCACGGAGTACGAAGCGATTCTTCGCCAGACGAGAACCCTTATGTATAAGCCCGAGTTTGCAGATGTAATAATCAGATTGTTGGGATCGAAAAAGGAAATCTTGTTTGCCTCAACAATAGCAAAGATGATGAAGGGGGCCCGGCAGCCGGCCCCACATCCGTATCGACGCTCTGTAGGTGGTCGTAGCTTGTGGAATCGACAAGGGCGCGGCAGAATGGTGTGCTTCACATGTGGCCTTCAGAGGCACTGCAATTTTTCCTAAAATTCCAATAACATGTAATCCTATGTTCTTTAAGGCAATAAATATTGAAGGACACCAGCAATGATTGCATTTATTATTGTGCTCGCCAAATTTTTTTAGCAACCTTTTGTACTGCTAGCTACCTGTTGGGTCAAACAGGGTTCAGTATGGGCATCAGAGCAAATCCACAGGGAACGAAATTACGATTTCAGCCATAATAAAACCACAGGGACCCCACAGTATAAATTACACAAAGCATCCGCTTAGCAGCATCTAGCGATTCTGCTCTTTGCTAAGGTGTTATCAAGGTTCTTGTTTTAATAAATTGTGCAATTGCAAGCGACCTTCTAATTTCTTAGTTATTTTAATTTTGGGCTTTTCCCCTGCCTTTTTGTCGTACCTAGGTGCGGGCGTCTAATGCCTCTCATGCCCTTAAGGGGGCCGACAACACGGTGGGCAAAAATATATCTTAACTCAGGGGCGTTAAGGCATGGGTCTCCAATATGGCCGCCGCAAATAAAGAGGGGGTGGTCTATCTCTTTGTGCTTGTGAGATATATTCTTGATACGTTGACAGATTTGATAAAGTAACAACCTTAACACATTTTTGTGACAGTTTCCATGGAAATGTGTAATGTGACCTTTGAACTTTAATTTTAAGAAAAATTGGGAAAAGTCTCCTGGAGGTCGGTAAAAGTTGTTGATATAGTAGATATTTTCATGCAATTGAATCGAGGTTAGGACACACTTCGGTGCTCCAATTTGAAAAGTTGGTTATTATTGGAATGTTTGTTAATTCGGTGGAAAGTCTGAGGATATAAAATTTCATATTTGCCTTAAATTGCCTTCCCTTAAAATAACCAACTTTTCAAATTGAGCAGGAACGTGTGCACTAACCTTGATTCACTTGCATGAAAATACCCACTATATTAACAACTTTTACCGACCTCCAGGAGGCTTTTCCCAATTTTCCTTAAAATTAGAGTTCAAAGGTCACAAAACAGGTTTCCATGGAAACTGCCACAACAAGGTATTAAGGTTGTGACTTTATGGAATCTGTAAAAGGGCCGAGACTATATCTCACAAGCATAAGAGATAGACCACCCCCCTCTTGATTTGCGGCGGCCATATTGGAATAGTTTGAGACCCATGCCTTAATGCCCCTGAGAACCAGGCAGGCTTTCCCTATTCCCAGGATTTCCCCGCAAACAAGCACCTTAAGACACAGGATCCCCGGTCGTTTTACAGCCGGGATCATCCAAGGCCTACTGTTCGTTGGTATGATTGGAAAGGCTTGCCCACCAGTTTTGTCGGCCCTAGACCCCCCTCCCCGAGTATGGTCTCTACGGGGCAGATTCATGCAAGTCCTAGGGAAGTGATTTTTCCGGGACCCATCTTCTTTCGTCCCGGGAGAGCTCCATAATAATCTTAGCAAATGGGAAGAAATTATCCCTATTGGCGAAGCTCCAGAAGTTCTATCATTTATCCGGAATGGGGTGGATGTTTGGTCGTTCCTTGTAAGGAACATTTGCAGGGCAATTCTACGATGCCCCTTCATTTTTATCCTCCAGCTCGAGAATTCCCCAACAATAAATCATGTTACAAATTCTACTGTTCGCGACAGGGTTCGTAATGGATCGCTATTATTCTGGGGTTATGTGGGGCAGGTTCAGCCTCCACATTTAGTAATGCCTATAACAGTAGAACCAACCAAGCGCCGCATGTGCCACGATGAGAGGTTTGTCAACGTTTGGGTCCGCGACCTTCCTTTCTCGCTTGACTACCTATCAGATCTACCTCGCTACGTCGGTCAGGTCACTTTCAAACCGTCTGTGACGACAAAAGTGGGTACGATCATTTATCGTTGACTCAAGACAGTAGAACTCTGTTTGGTTTTCGCTGGGATAATTGCTATTTCGTATGCGCATCTCTGCCTTTTCGGCTGGAAAGCCAGCGCCTATGTGTATCATTCTACTGGTTTAGCGGCGACCAATTATATCCGTACCCTCAATATCCCTTGTAGGCAGTACACTCAATATCCCTTGTAGGCATATTGGCCAGTTGGTAACTTCTCGAGCCTGTGTTTGGTCCGACTTCCAAAAAGCGGAAGCTGCGACGTACATCGTGACATATGTGCTAACGTCTCTGGGCTACACCTTGGCCCTATCTAAGTCCTCCTTACACCCCTGACAGTGCATCCGTTTCCTAGGCTACCTGTGTGATTCTCGATGCATGGTGTTTATCCTGCCTGACGACAAAAAGGAAAAGTTACGGTTGTTAAGAGAAACCGTTCTTTCGAAAAAGGAAGGGGAGCTTAAAACGTTGCAGCGTTTCGCTGGAGAAACGACGTCCTTTTCGATCGCTGTACCAGCAGCGCGTCTCTACACGAGCACGGTTTTCCGCGCAATTGGGCTTCACGGTAAAAATCCCCACAAGGCCATCCAAATTACAGGCGAACTTCGTAAGGAGATCGCTCACTGGAGGTTTCGCGATAACTGGCAATGGTACTTACCGTGGCATCAAGTGATCAGGTTCTACACTGATGCTTCTAACTCCAGCTGGGGTGCAGTGGTATTTTCCCTTGATGGCGATTCTGTTAGGCTTCGCGACTACTGGAGGCCCGATCAACTCTCCAAGCCTATCGTGATTAAGGAGGCTCTGGCACTTCTGAATACTCTGTCTGCGGTAGCTCAGTCCCTAAGCAACTGCGGGTAGACGCGCGAACGGACAGCCTCATTATCGTCCAGGCATGGAAAAAACAAGGCGGTAAAAGCGTCGAGCTCACTGCGACGATCAATCTATATTCGAAATGTTGTTTACGCTTCAATATCGCATTAACTCTGTGTCATGTCCCATCTGATGTGAATCTGGCGGTGAATCCCCCCCCCTCAAGGTTGTTATCCGCCGCAGATTGCATGCTCGCCAATCTGCCGTGGAGGAGGCTCGAGGCTCGGTGGGGACCTCACACGGTGGATCTGATGTCCCTTGACTCCAATGCGTGGTGCAGTCAAGACAATAGACCGCTCCGACATTTCACCCCATGGCCGACGCCTGACTCAGTGGGAGGTAATCTATTCACCCAGACCCTTCATGCCGCAGACAACGCCTACGTGTTTCCGCCCTTGGCGTTGGTCGGCCCAGTCCTCCGTTTCCTATCCTCGTCTAGTGGCACATTTACCATTGTCATCCCGGATGTCTTCCCAAAACTCTTCTTGTGGCCTCTGGTTAACGGACAGGCCTCAGACGTAGTCCAGCTGGGCTCAAAAGGCCAGGACGGTATACTTCTCTACCCAACACGCGAAGGAGTGTTCGAATCAAGAGCTCTTAGTTGGGTCCGTTGGGCCTTAAGAATGTCGCCCACCACTTCCAGAATAACGTGCTAATAGAACGTTCTATCTCCTTTGTTTAGGGTGTTCAACGCGTTTGGGCCTGCCAAGATTGTCGTTACCCTAACGATGATTGCGCAACATTTTGCCAACAGTGCGGGGTTATGCAAAGTTCTGTTATTGACGACAGCAAATTGCCAATGGCTAAAAACGTCAAATTGGACATGCAGACAATTGATGGATGTGTAAACGAGCTTGGATTAGCCAGAACCTCAACAAATTATGGAAAACAAAAATCGCAGTTGGGGTTGCAACTTCAACAGTTTCTTAGTGCTTTAGATTCACCAAAGACCCTCCTTTCATGCGGCCCCAAAGACATTGTCCGTTTCCTCGTCTGGAAAGATCAGAAGAGAAAGACAAAGGTCCACAAGGATGGTTGTAAACTCCTCGGCTCCATATGCAGGGGCTCCTGCGTTTGCCCTACTCGCCTAGCTGTGGGCACGGTTGACTCTACCATTGCAAAACTCCGCGCAATATTTATCAGTATAGATCGTACAGGAGACTGGGACGACCGTCTGGGATGGGGAAACCCTGCCACTCACTTCTCTGTAAAGCGATACCTCAAGTCTATTCAGGCGGAACAAGCCGAGGCCAGGATCTCCCCTAAACAAGCTACACCAGAGGACTTCTGGCTACACCTGATTTTTTTTTTACAAGTTCAAGAAAATTATTTACCATTTATGTTCGCTTATTACCGACCCCTCCTCGTCGGCGCTAAATAAGTACATTTACGCGCGCGACTTAGTGTTTTTCACTCTAGAATCTTTTACCGAGCAAAGAGCCGCGGATCTGGGAAGGCTGACAACGGTGGACGTTTTACAGAATCCGGACGGGAAAAGTATTCTTATCCATCAAATCGTCGGCAAGTCCCTCAGAGGAAGCGCTTCCAGATTGTTCCCAGTCAGACAATGTAAAAACCCCGTTGTTTGTCCGGTTCAAAACCTAAAATTCTACAGGGAACTTTGCAGGGCAATACACGACTTTCATAATGGCCGCCTCCAGCCGCCTCCTAATTTGCATAATTTGGAAGATAAATATGTAGGGGAAAACCAATGCTACTACATGAAAGATCACATTAAAACTAGTTACTGTTGAGCTGTGAACATTTGTAATGCAGAAAAATATGAAAGCGAGGCTATAAAGGCCTCCGTCGTTTTTCTCATACAAATCTCTCTATTTTCAACTGGCTGTAACTTCATTGCTTTATAAGCTACAGCACTCAACTTTCATAAGTTCACTAATGTCGACATGCTCTTTCACATGGCAATGTTTATATGTTCTATACATGTGGATAAACTACCGAAACGGGAAATCACATATGCAAATTAGGAGGCGGCCATTATGAAAGTCGTGTATGGGGATCACAACTTGTCCCAGGGTTTACTCTTCCGGACAACCACAAGGCAATATATCTTTTTATTGCTAGTTTTCACTCAATCTCAAGAGATTCAAACGGATAAAGCCGTGGCGGCCATGTTGGAAGACATAACAAAAGATCTGAGCTAACGAGGAATCTATTGTTTAAGGGCACCAACATGGCGGCTATGACGTCAAGTGGAAGCCAGCAATTGGTCAGGACTTTTGCCTACACTATCTCTATTTTGTTATTAGTTTTGATGTAATCTCTTTTATTCGATTATCTGGTTATTTTCTAAAGTTTTTCTGTCACCTTTGCCAGTCTGTCTTGTAGAGTGGTGTTCTTTGCTTGTTGTTTGTGCCTTTTGTTAATTTACTAGACAACCAGCATGCTCTTAAACCGTGTTTTAATTTATTACTAAAAATAAGAGAATTAGGGTTCTCTGCTCGATTAGATATGCTATTTCAGATAACCCGTACCTTAGATAATTAGTTTTCTTGCATTATTATTCCAAACAGTATTTTTTTTATATTCATTTGAAAGGTACCAATAAACATATTGTCTTGCCTTGTCTTGAGAGAGCCACGAAGAGACGATCAGCGAGCCGTGAAGCGACGAGGAGGGAAGAGAGAGAACGTCAGTTGACTGATCGTACCGCGTCAATAGATTTGAAATAGGGACAGGATTTGTCCCTCCTTCCTGATTGGAGGAATATCTAATTACCTTATAGCGTTCTCCGATTGGCTGTTGTTTACTGACAGGGGAGACTGGGATTGAGTTCGGTTGAGTTACAAATTGTAATCTACGGGAGTGGAATATAAAGTAGAAAAGTGAACATCAGTTTGTCGCCCCAAAATCGAAAAGCGAGAAAGTTTATGGTTGTTTCTTAAACAATTTAACGAAGATATTGTCGAAGAGCTCGGCTACCCTGGTCACAGAGGTTTTCTCCGTTCAGCTCAGAGAAAGGCTAGAGATCGAGAGAAGAGAAAGAAACCTCACTCCGAGCGGGCGGCAGTTGACTGATCTCACCACGACAATACATTTGAAGGCAGTGAAAGTCATATTAGAAACGTTTATCATGAATAAACCGGCAGCGGCAGAGTTGGAGCAAATCAACAGCTGGGAAAGTGATCTGTTCTCTGAGCAACCGGAGAAAGCCTCCGCTCTGCAGCTCTGGGACCGGGTGGGATTGAACGTTTATCTCATACGACCAACTTAATTGGTCTGAAGCGAATATTTACGGCACATCTCTCTTGTCGTTCACCTTTACATTCTTCTAGTTGAAATTGAACGGACTTTCGTAATCTCCAAATGCATTTCAAGCTTTAGGAACAAAGGCATACTCGCAAGGGTATAGGCACTCGTATGACATGGGCCGCGTCATGCAAAAAGGGCCTGGACGACATTCAAGTCAAATCATTTGTACAATGGTGTTCATAATAACACATTGAATACTTTATTGTATTCTTGACATGGAGCGCTACATTTCATTCCTAACAATAAATGTCAGTTTCAAGAAATTGACAACAAAAATCAGAGGTAAAATTTACTTCTATGCTCTGTCACTGCGCTCCGCCGCATAGAAAATATTTATGTTGTATATTCTACATACGCATCAAGCGAGGCGTGTTAGGAGGATGCCGACCAGTTATGTCAAGTTTATTGCCGTATAAACATTACATATTAATGGTAAACTAAAGACGAATCGCCGGATAGGAAAAACCAGGTTAAAACCTCACTTTGAGGAAAAAACTATTCTGGAAACGTATACTCCAACCCTATGCGAATTCGCCAAGACCCCTGGAGGTTAAGGGTCATCAAAAAACTTACTTACATAAACAACCGCTGTATAAAGCCGGGATTACATAGTGTCTATAAATTTTGGCTCGGATAACCGACCGTGTAAACTGGCTGGCGTCAAGTGAAAGATATATGCAAATATCATCTTAAATAACAACTCCAAGTCCTTAGGGAAGAACACTAAGTGCTAATTACGAATGCCCAACAAAAATACATTTCTATGCTCTGTCACTGCGCTCCGCCGCATAGAAAATATTTATGTTGTATATTCTACATACGCATCAAGCGAGGCGTGTTAGGAGGATGCCGACCAGTTATGTCAAGATTACAAAGCTCGCGGTGGGAATGGTAATAGGAATATAAATATTGTAGTCAGTGCAGAATTAAATGCCTAAGTTAGCAGTCGCGAGCTACTGTTGTTTAAGGTCTACACGGCAATACAGTTCTTTGGCACTATCGGACTTCCATCTGCCGTGTTTTTTAATAATATGCTCGGGAACACCATTGTTCGAGGCTGCGGAAGCGCCACCTATGCTAAAGGAATGTAAACCAATACTGCTAGTATCAACACCAATGGCCTTCAGTTTTGCTAGTATTACCTCTCTGGCCCTAGAGTAGGAAAGGCTAGATCCCGACCGGAGCGAATAACCGCGTGCTTTATTGTAAGCTAATTTTTGGAAAACAAATTCACTGGAACTAAGATCACGTCGGGCCATGCACGCGTACCTGATAAGCATGCTATGTGGGCAAGTCGGATTCCCTGTTTTGGTGATAACCCTAGTACAACCTAATTGGTACTGATCCGTTTTGCTTCTAACTATGTGGATTGACATGTAGAATTCATGAAAAGTAATATCGCACCATTTAAGGTTACTTAATTCATCAAATCGCAAAAAACCTGCAAAAGACATTAAATACAGGGCAACGTGAATGTCTTCAGCAGGAAAATAAATGACTTCAGGAAACGTTTCCGCCCAGGGCTTCCGTCTCTTAAGGTAACCACCGTACGACTTCATGGTGTTGGGAGCCCTACTCTGGCTGAGGAAGCTTGGAACCTGACGGGCAAGCAACTGCAAGGCTGGATGGCGAAGTGTGAAAAGGCCTTGTGACCTAGAACTTGTAATAGAGATGGTAGGGAATAAGGGTTGGAAATGGAATCACTGCTATGCCAAATAAAAACAACATTCCAAATGTATATAAGACATAAATACAATATAAGTACATAAGTACATGAATACAATTTTATTATTGCGGATAATTTCTAACAATAATTAAAACTAGAGAATATGAAAAAGCATAATCTGGTGTGAGATACATAATCACGACGAAGACATTATAACAATAAAGCAGCATATAGCTATTATAAGATAAATCATAAAAAAGCAGGCATAGGCCGTGATTATAACTAAGAAAGTCTCCAATACCACATAATCTGGCAAAGACCACTACTAAATGAAGCAAACTATGCATTATATAATATCTCTCACAACCTATGTATAACGAACATCTCCGCTATAAAGCGGTGTGCAGTACATACGAACAGTAAATGCACAGATAACCACAATATTCCGCTATAAAGCGGTGTGACCGTACAATCGCGATGTAGTCACATTCTTACGCTATAAAGCGTTGTGCATTCCTATATGCACTATTAATGACAAGACCGCTATAAAGCGGTAGTAAACTGAGCAATAACAAAAAATATTTTTTAGGAAGCATCTAAACGGACAACTAGTACAGCTGAATGAAAATTGCATGCGCTGAAAATGGTAGGAAAACTGAGATGCGACGAATCAAAAATACCTCGAGGGTCAGAAAATTCAACAATGTGTGAAACTGAAGACCTAGGCACACCTGAAGGGAAAAGAAAAGGCCAAAAACTAGCCGATTGCCATTTGGGAATCACCAGTGTCCCCGAAGCATGAGAAAACTCAAGGTGTAAGATGGTGCGGATGACCAGATAAATAGGTGGAACTAACCAATTGTTAACACCTCGCCAATTAGCACTAAAAGCATCAACTCCTTCGCACCCCGGGCTCCAGAACTTGGAGAAAAAACGGACGCACTTAGCTGAACTCGAAGAAGCAAAACGATCAACATCGAAAAAACCGTGAAGATGGCAGATATGCTGAAAAAATTGCAGAGACACGGACCAATCATCGTAATCAACAACGCGACTCATATAATCTGCAAATTCATTAAGGGACCTAGGAATCCATTGTACCTCCAGCGAAATATTGTGAAAAACACAGAATGTGTATATATCCACCGCAAGGGCATGGAGTCTGAGTGAATTGCTACCTCTAACGGAAATAGACGCTGCGTTCATATTGTCCGTGAAAATCTTAACTGCCTTCGGGATTACGCAAAGACATCTTGAACGACTTCAAACTATAAAGGATAGCAAGGAGCTCCCTAGCGTTACTATCAGAAGTTATCTGGGTAGAAGAGAATGCTTTATAGAATAACTCGAACTCGTCCCTATCGAGATATAGAGCATAGCCACCGCAGGCGTAACCACTAGCGTCCGAATAAACTAACACAATCGGAGGCGAATACTCAACGAGAGCTCTACCGTTGAGCTTAACGCAATTATAAATCCAAAATTGAATTTCCTGAAGGCACTGCGGAAAAAACTGATACGCACTCGTGTCAAGTGGAATATCCCAATTATCATGAAACTGTACAAGACTGTAAGAATTTAGACATTAAAAGGGCGACGTTACCAACTACGAGTGAAAGGGAGATGATTTTACCCACGACTGAGGCAACGAACCGAGGAGAGACTATAGGAATTTTATGCTTAAGCTCTATGAGAGAACTAACAAGCTTCTTAATTCTCCGTTCAGGAATAGAAACAAAACCATTACGTAAATGCCAGAAAAAACCAAGCCATTCCATCTCTTGTGTAAGACACCAGATAGATTTTTCTTCGTTGACTACGATTCCAGCATTATGAAGACTCGTACTAATAAGACGAGACATACTCTCAGCCTGTGTACGACTCGGAAGGCATGCCGCACCGTCGTCCAGATATAAAACCAAAGGAATACCTTGTGCTCGCCAATGCCGAACTAGAGGACGAAAAACTTTCGTAAAGAGATAAGGTGCCGAGGACAGGCCGAATGGTAGAACGGTAAACTGAAAAAACCTGGGTATGTTCGAATTAAATAGCGCCACTGAAAACCCAAGTAGCACTGGTTAGCGTCACAAATATCAATGTGATGGTAGCCTGATTTCATGTCAAACTTAAACATGTATCCTGATAAATGGAGGTACTGAAGAAACAGTTTAGAATCTTCCATCTTAAATTTAAGTTTATAAATATGCTGGTTAACGTGTCTGAGATCAAGTATGAGCCTACGTTTGCCCTCAGAATTAGTGGACACAGAAAGAGGATTAACCACCCTAGGTGACGAAAAAACTTCAACAACAGAGCCTACCCTGAGTAAGTCATAAATAGCCTTGTTAACAAAATCAGTGCATGACAACGCTGATGCGTTGTTCTTAAATGTCGCACTAGGTGGCAAAGAAATAAAAGGAATCTTATAACCGTTCGAAATGACATCTAAAATCCAGGCAGGTGTTCCTATATTAACCCAAAACTTAATATGAGTTTTGAGACGATATTTAAGTATAAGGGGAGCTATCCCTTGCTGGTACTCATGTAAATTACATTTCAAGAACTGTTCGAAAGAGGAATCGATAATGTACTTATCTTGCGCTAGGAGTTCGTTGAATTCATGTTCGATGTTGGATCGTCCTGGAACTGGAAACTGATCCCTGTTACAGGTTTCGGGGAGAAACATCCTATGGCCTCCAAGAACGTCAGATGCGTCAGCCTTGAGTGGCCCCCAAAATGAATCCTTAGAAACGATTTGGACGGAATGGGGGAGCGGAGCTGTACTGGCTTCCAATGGGAGAGGTTTTAGCAAGCCTGACTGGGCAATCACGCCACCAATGTGCAAAGGAACCACAATATCTGCAGGAGCCCCTAGATTCCTGGAACTGCTGGCCTCGTGGGTGATACATTGTGAGGCTAGAAGAACGCTAGTTCTGGGTCTGCCATTGCCCTTGTGGGCCACGTGACCAGGGTCTGTTGATACTGTATGGAGAAGATTGTCGACTTCTTTCTCTAGCTTTTTCAGCATTATTACGCTTGGTCCTTGAGCGAGTTTGCTCGCGTAAGGCTTCCCTCTCAGCACTACGTATCTTCTTGTCGTCTTCTTCGTTTAAAGCAACAGCGTTGGATTCGTAATGCTTGTATAAAGCCGGGATTACATAGTGTCTATAAATTTTGGCTCGGATAACCGACCGTGTAAACTGGCTGGCGTCAAGTGAAAGATATATGCAAATATCATCTTAAATAACAACTCCAAGTCCTTAGGGAAGAACACTAAGTGCTAATTACGAATGCCCAACAAAAATACATTTCTATGCTCTGTCACTGCGCTCCGCCGCATAGAAAATTGAATCAAAGTCATTCAAAACGAAAACCTTGTGGTTCATTTTGTACGAATTAGTGTTAAATAATGATTCTAAGTGGTTTGATAGCGGTACTTACTTCAACGTCATCCATTGTCATTAATGTGCCAACCACATATTCATTGGTTTCTAACACGAAGCAGCCTTTTGAAATCATGGCTGTGCATTAGCATAACAATCGTAATGTTTATCAACACCAAGTATCGCTATTGCAAGAATTCGAGTAAAATAGTGACTTTAGTGGGAGAAGTGTTACACAAGGGAAGCAACTTCCATGGCGAACACGCTTACATACCTTGAGAACTTTAATT
Organism: Actinernus sp. WN-2022; assembly: GCA_030867875.1. Classification (NCBI taxonomy): domain Eukaryota; kingdom Metazoa; phylum Cnidaria; class Anthozoa; order Actiniaria; family Actinernidae; genus Actinernus; species Actinernus sp. WN-2022. Next base: position 94,239,298 of record JAOWCC010001634.1, read on the forward strand.
CGCTCAAATAATCCCACTTGATCGTTGGAAGTTGAGAGTGAACATAAATAACAGTTCTCACATGAATTACGTCATGTCAAAGAAGTCTCATCCCTCACCTATACCATTTTCAAAACCTAACACGCGAAGACCTTCAATTAACCTATGACGTCGCATGCGACCCCAGAAGAGCTCTCCATTTCCTTCCCGTCGTTCACTAACTGCCCCTGCATGGTCTCCGAGGATGAGAAGAGCTGCGATCGCAAATAACGACTCACCTGGGTCCAGGTGCGGGTAATTTGGTTATTACTCTCGTGGGTAAAATCACGACTCACCCGAATCAGGGTGCGTGTAAACTTACGGACCCCTGCGACAACCCTCGCACGCGCCGTAATTATCCAGCACGAGAAAAAATACAATGGATACCAGTCATACAGGGAAAGTATACGTAATATAATTAAAGGCTGTGAATTCTGAAACATTTTCACAACGCGCCATACTGTTCAAAGGATTTTGCGAACTCTAATTTCAATGTTCTTGTTTTTGTCTGCGCTTTACCACAATTTCAGATAGAGAGCACGCATTATATCCGTGAAACAAAACAAAAAAGTATTGAGTAATTGCTTTTACTTTGTAACAAATAGTGCAAATTACTCAACTGGGATATCATTATCTTTATTGCAAGACATGAAATGCACTATAGAATCAAATTAAGGGGTACATGTATTGGGACGCACGTATTCAAAATATTTCCTTTCTACTCCCTGGTTAAGTATTATTTTACGACCACCACTTTTCCTAGGCCTTTCCTGTATCAATCACGATTCCTGGGAAACTCCCACCCCTCCCCCACACTTCACCCTAACCTTTAATGGTTAATCATTAATAGAACGATGCATATCCAAGGGAGGGGTGGGTGGGTAGCTTCCCAAACCTATACCTTTAGGTCTGGGAAACTGGATCAATCACGGATTCTGGGAAACCCCCACCCTTCCCCCGCGCTTCCCCCTAACTTATCCAACTACCCCAAGGCCAAAAGGTGTGCTGTCATTGGATGCTTCTTAATTGATCTGGTGATATTGACACCTATCGTTAACGTGATAGTGAGATTCGTGCCGCCCACTACCTGTGCTATTCTCGCCGCTTCGCGGCTCGTTCATCACTAGCGCTTCTCGTCAATAATACAATACAATCTTCAACCTGTTATTAGGAACACCATTGTAGGAATTATTTAACTTGAATGTCGTCCGGGCCGTTTTTGCCTGACGCGGCCCATTTCATATTCACCTCCGAGCGAAGTAGCGATCACCTCGCGAGAGTTTTTCTCCATTTGACAGAAAATAAAATGCTCCTGCTAGTGTGTAGTATATACTAAAAGAATTATTCACCTCAGTGTCGGTGAATAGTGGTAAATATCCACCACTATTCACCTTCACTTCGGTGAATAAATGCATTTGCATGATTGTAAATTAGTCGCGTATCTCAAGTTTTATCTAATTTTATTGTAATGAGCTATGGCTACTAATTCTATTATTTTATTATTATTTCATGGTTTTCTATGGATACTGGCGAAAATTACACTCTAAATTCATATTAGTTTGGTATACAACTCGCCTTTACCAAATAATACAAATTTCTCGTGAAATACTCGCCCGTATTCCATAGAAAACCATGAAACAACCAGAAATTAGTACATACCAAACAACTGAATTTAGCAAATTTCCTCTGGTTTTCCGTGGTGTGGACTCTTATTTACCACGACTTACGTCATCACATGGTCAAAATTTGTTGTGGTATAAAAAAACTACCCTGAATTGCCTGCCGTTCCAGTATTTCGTGTGATTTTTTAGGATATCAGCTTGCTCCAACGGATCTTCAAAAACTCATGAATAATTAATGAGCATTTTGTCCAATCAGATGAAGCAAATCAGTCACGTGCATGCTCCTTTATACCTGATAAAATCTCATCATTCTAAAAGGCCCGCGGAGGGATTTGAATTCTGTCCCTGGGGGAAACGGGGTTAATGATTGAGACAATTAATGGATAAGCACCTTGCAACTCTTGGAATTTCTATTGATGTTTCAGCTTTCTCATTGAATTGCTAATTAGGATGAACGTTTTATATAAAGAATAGTAATGAACATGAAATTATATATAAAGTTTCATCCTAATTAAGAATTCACTGATAAAGACCCAAAGATAGCAAAAAGTACACGGAACATAAGGTACCTAGATAATAAATTTTGCACTAAATATACTAATATCAGCAGACTACCGAGATACACAGATAATATTTTTAAAATGAAGTTATCGAACTACATGTACCATTACTTGTTTACCGAGCCACTGTTTAGTTCCAATTATTAAACCAAACTCAAAGCCGTAAAATAATAAAAACGTGCATTAAACTTACATATTTTGTGCCGGATCAAAAAATTTATTGTCTGCCGTCATGTCAGTCACATCGCTTTCCAAGTCTTGAACTTTATCGAGGTAAACCACGACACCAAATCCTTCAAGTGCAGGTTCTTCTTGCATTGCGAAACGCCGCTTCAAACAACATAGTATGGTAATTTCTTCATGTCATTCCCTTGAGATGTTCGTAATCGCAGGCGGTGATTACTCGAATATTTTGCATGGTGTTGTGAATACAAAGGTTTAATGGTTCATTAAGTAACCATTATAAGTTTTTGAAGCCGTTTAATAAACTCGCAGCACGTGTTTTATCAGGTCTAAAACTCTCGGGCTGCGCCCTCGAGTTTTAAACCTGATAAAACACTGTTGCTCGTTTATTAAACAGTACTAAAATAAAAGTTAATACCGAAATCAGTTGGTGCCCCCAAAATGCGGCACCAACAAAACCTGGATCGGATCGGATCACATTTACGGTTGAATTATATTTTCCCGTCACAAAATCACGACCCGTTTCGTTCATATATCACGTTTTATTTGTTGCCTTGACAGGCAAGTATAAAATACAAATGTTTATCACTCTGCAAACATTTTACAAAGTTGGTAATATGCTCATATAGTAATAGTACTTATTCATTCAATTCCGAAAAGATATGGAGGATGGAATCTATAGACTTTTGTATGAGATTTTGCAGTCTTGCAAATACAGCTAAAACGTTTTGAGGAGTAATAATTATTTCCACCAAAAGAGGATGTTTATGTAAGTAAACTTTGGAAGTTATTGACGTTTTTGAATCTGAAAAACATAAAAACGAGGCTGTGTACGCATGACTGCAAAATCCCATACAAAAGTCTATAAATCCCATCTTTAATATGAATCTTCTCAAGATTTCATCCTATACTATTAAAACCTTACAAAAAATCTTGATTTATAGGTGGTCTTTGTGATGACAGTGGTTATTTTCATGTTAGAAATCCCAGTTTGCTGATCTTGAAAACCAGCACATGTGAATAAGGCATATATCCTCTATTTATCAATCATATTTTATCTTTACAGCTCAGTTTTCTGTTTGCTGCTTGGCTTATCATCTTTGGCATCATCATCTTTGGCATCATCATCTTTGGCATCTCCATCTTTGGCATCATCATCTTTGGCATCTCCATCTTTGGCATCTTCATCTTTGGCATCATCATCTTTGGCATCATCATCTTTGGCAACATCATCTTTTGGTTTCTTTACAGATCTCTCGTTGCCCTCATCACCATCATCATCCTCTGGTTCCTCTTCCTCCTCTTCATCTTCATCATCATCTCCTGCAACACCCCCACCCCCCATGGGCTGCTGAGCCATCTGTTGCTTAATCTGTTCTGCTAACAACTTGGCTGAGTTAGGGTCATTGATGTCAACATTCATGCGCTGGATACCATCATCAGGCTGTTTGTTTACTTCCTGTTTCTCATCATTGATTCTGACATCCATTTCTTCTTTCTCTTTTTTAGACCTGTCGACTCCTTCGCACGCCTTGGTGATCTCATAACAGACTTTCTTCTCTGGTTCTGATTCTTTTTTTATCAGGACATTTTCAACGTCTTCATCGTATTTGTCTGCAAGGTTTAAAAGTATGATGAATTCAGTTCTATTCTATCCCAACATTGAGAGTCAGATCATTACTACACACTTCACATCCATAATCACCCTTTACAGTGTGACTTACTGTAACCAGAGCCACTTCGACAATGAGAACCAATCACATTGCAGAACGAAAACAAAGCATTCCAACTTACGGTTACTTGAGCCAATCAGTGTCAAGTGCAAGACAATAGCATTTCAACTTGCTCGATCTTCGATCCGGTAAAAAGCACATGTTGTGAACTACATGTAGTTCTGAAGTTGAAGTCTTTTGAATGAAGAAATCGCATGGATTATATGCAAGGATTTGTATTTTGGAATGCTTTAATTTCGTTTTGTACAATGTATACTGTACACATGCATCAGGAGTTCCGGACTTCCGGTTGGATCACACTGCATTCTGGGTAGGTGGGCTCAGAAAAGTGGGCATCAACTTCTAGATCGGCCATATTGGATTTGAGTGCAGTCAATTTTTGCTCCTTTGCAAGTTCAAAAACTTACTACCTAATACACGGAATATCTTACCTTTACAGATTCTTCAGTTGGGAGTTCTAAGTCGATGTTTAAGCTTTAGAACGGGATTAATAAAGTTTCCAAGTCAGTGACTGCGCTTAAATCCAATATGGCCGCTCTGGAAGTTGATGCCCACTTTTCTGAGCCCACCTACCCAGAATGCAGTGTGATCCAACCGGAAGTCCGGAACTCCTGATGCATGTATTAAAAGTGCCTCTAACATTATTTTTTATCATAAATATCGAATCTACATCAAGTAAATAGTTGAATGGTAGAATATTTCTTGATTTGAGTGTTGCACATGTCAAGAGGTTTATATATCCAATATGCTAATGACGGAATGATAAATAATATCTATGTTATAATTATTATTGTGGTTTGTATCAGTGATTTTATCAAATATTTTGACTAAATCAGATAATAGTTTCATTCATAATTGCAGGATGTAATTTGCATACACAAATAATAATAATAAAAATGGTTCGCAATGCATTATGGGGCGATTTTCAAACAACTGTCCTTTTTAAGTTTACTGTTATAATCTAGGAGCCTTTTAGAAGAAAACCGAAACAATACTACGGATTCAATTTTTATATGTTTTGGGAAACAAGCTTTAAGTCATTTTTTTGCTCGGACATGAAAAAAATAGTTAAATTGCTCGGACATTTGCCGAATTTGGTCGGACATATGTCCGATGTCCGACGACGACGACGGCGACGACGATGATGATAGGCCATATTTATATAGCGCCATATACCACAGTCTCATGGCGCTTTACATTTTACTGACATACATGTACTGTATCCCGTAAGTGAATTTTTTGGACTGCTATTACAGCGCCAATGGCTGCCACGCAGTTTACAATGTTGAGTGTGTGGTTAGTGCAATGGCCAGGCTGCTGTACCGGGTGACAATCCCCTTCTCTTTTTCGAGTAATACAACAGGTTATTTCACGTGCCCTTCAAATACTGATTAGAAGTAGAAGGAGACAAGGCCAACGGCTTATAAACGTCCCTGCCCAAGGACGCGGCCGGGTTCGAACCCCCAACCTTCCGCACTCTAGACCGTGCTCTACCGACTGGGCTAACCAGTGAGGCAGTGAGAGGAGCCCTCATGTGGGGGGATTCGTTAAAAGCTACATTTAACATTAGAAAATAACCCCCCATTTTAGCCTCCATTGTGTGCTTATTCCAGCTCATCTAGGAGAATACGAACCATGCCTAGTATTGGCCACTTTAGAAATGAGTTAGCTACGTGGACCGAGTATGGAAAATTAATCTGATAAAAAATTAACCCCATTATACGAAAGATCACATCAAAATTAGTATTAAAGTTAACCCAATTTTAAGATGTTTGGTGAATATCATCTGCATGGTCTTTCATAAGCTTTCATAAGCTTTCATACATCACTAAAATAAGATAGAGAGTACACGGAACCCCTCGAGACATGTATTCTGGTTGAACCCATAATACTATACTTCTATTGTTTTTGTACTGCCCTTTCTAAAGGTTAGGGTGTTTTCTATTGTTGGGTAGGCCAATACTGTCGCTCATTTCGAGAAGTTCCACCCAACCCTTCAAACTTGGTAAAGTTACTAATCTTGTTATGACTAGTTCTTGTAGTGGTTTTAATCATAACTTTTTTAAACTTTGTCCCAGTTATTTGTAAAGTGGGTAATTCCTGCCTTTTCAATAAAAAGCAGACTATTGTATAATAGTATTGATATTGGTTATGCTGCTGCTGCTACTATCACAAACTAAGGTTGATGATGATGATGATGATTCAGCCCTCTCAAAACCAGCTGGCTGGTGGCAAGGTTTGACTGTCTCTGTCGAGTGCATGGCCGAATAGCTCAGGTGGTAGAGAGCTGGTCATGAATGCAGGGGGTTGAGGATTCAAATCTGGCTATAAGGCCACGTCCTTGGGCAGGGACGTAAAAGCTGTTGGCCTTGTCTCCCAACTCTCTCTTCATATATGGAGGATGTAACATAACATGTTGTAATATTCGTGAAGAGAAGGGGATTGTTTAGCCTGAATTTCAGCCGTCTCCTCTGGTTCATTCCTCCTGAGAGAGACCGTCTCTCTCGGGAGGAACGAACCAGAGGAGACGGCTGAAATTCAGGCTAGTGATTGTTACGTGGTACATCAGCCAGCTCTAATTTCTACCACCACCGCCCTTGGGAAAGACATTAAAATTGTATGCCTCAGAAGTGATAATCTCAGTAATTAGCTTGACTTGTGTTAGCCAGATGACTAACAATCCTCAAACCAAGAATAAATATAACTAACCTTTACCTTTTTTCTCACGATGATTAGAAACCAACTCAAACCAAGAATAAATATAACTACCTTTACCTTTTTTCTCACGATAATTAGAAACCAAATCTTCTTACAAAAAAGTGTAGGAATAACGACTACATGTACAGTAGCCTTAACTCCTAAGATGTATTGACCTCCTCCAAAACATTTTGAGAAGGCTGTAATTATTATGATTATATTATGATTATACGACAATGCAGATTATGACGATTAAGTGATGTTCACTTACCCATGATATATTTACATGCTTTAATGGTGGTAGGAGGGGAGTAATCATAGGATCCGAAATTCTTTACATTGCATATATCTTCCATTGCTTCAATCACTTTCACCTCCCATGAATCAGAGGTCTTCTTCTCTAACTTCTTTGTTAATTCTACAAAGTATGCATCAAACATGTTAAACATGTGGTATGGGATATATTCAGAGGGTAATTAATCTGCCTGAAGTAATAATTATTATTAAAATGAAGTAATTAATGCTTTTGAGGAAAAGACAGCAACAGTCGGTCCTCCTGAGTTCAAATATTGCAACATGGAGATGATGGTGGTTCTATAAAGAGCAGCTGACAGGAGCCCATTACAAGGAGCGTCCATCTCCCATACTAAGTGTGCGAGTCAGCATATGACTGGATTTAGCTATATTTAGAACAGATCTCACGGGAGTTCACGTGCCCACACTTTGGGAATCCAATCAAACCATAGTCAGGACAATGCAGCGTTAGTAGAATCACCTCAAAGAACAATAGATCATTCTTAATCTCGATAATTACGGCAAGCATATGCACGATTGCAGCAGAGTCAGAAGGCAGTTACCTGGGAAACATGTTCTAAAAATAGCTCAAACCGGTCATGATCATATGCTGACTCATGGATATAGTATAAATGTATATGGATGCTCCTGGTAATGGACGCTCCTGGTAATGGGCTCCTGCAGCTGAGTAATCTAGTATAATGTATTCAACATGAAGAACCACCGTGCAAATTAGGACAACCCTAGCCTGTGTGCAGACGTTCTCTCTCAACGTCTGCACGCAGGCTAGGACAACCCCTATGCTCACTTTTCTGGATCTGCCCCTGGCTGTTTGCAAAATGGGTGTGAGTGACTCATCACATTCTAAATTCTCCTTCATGCCCAAGTTCTTTGTTTTCTTTGGGAGAATTTAGAAAGTGATCAGGAGTCACTTATGCCCTTGTTGCACACAGCTCTTCAATTATAGAGAATACATTTTCAACACGTGGTCATAATAAATTCCAAATTCTTACCTTTAACTGTTGCACTACAGCATTCACAGTAAATTCCTAGATTAAAAAAGGAAACTATTAAGTACTTGGTTGAAAACTCTCATCCAGTTCTGATACCAAAACAATATCAACACTTGTGATCAGTTGGATATTTAACCGGATAGGAGTTTATTGGTTATGTTCTCAAATATGTACTGTTGAAAACATCCTTATATAAAAATATATATAACTTTTGCCTTGACCCTCTTTCTGGTTACACATAAAAAAATAGGGTTGGTCAGGGCTTTCAATAACTGTTTAGGCAACTGGCGGTCCTGATGTTCGAGGCGGTGGTTTACCTAGTAAACTTTACTCAACACTTAACAAAAAAACGCAACGATCGTGTGAAGTAGCCGCCAGTAAGAAGCAAAGTAACCGGCGGTTTATCGCCGGTAGCAGCCTTCTTTTGAAACCCCTGGTTGGTACGTACTAGGTACATGTGTACTAGCACTGGTTGGCCTTTAATTTTTCATAGATTTCAAGAAAAATCATTATGATAGCACTATTTTTTTGTTGTTGTAAAGTTTGCACATGTAGTTGAATTCTTGATGGAAAGAGTTGTTGGGTAGGCAAGGGAAATCTAGGCTCAGTCGGATAAACAGAAACACTTTTTATTTGGCCTGATGTCTGATAAAACTCAAAATTACAATATTAAATATAATATGTTACTGTACATTTTTACAAGTACATGTACTGCCATTACCTGCAGACATTTTTATAAGCTGATGTGTGGGATGATCTACATACAGTACTCAAAACTAACTTTTTATGAATTAGTCCCTGGGCTAGTGATAAAACAAATCTACAGTAGTAGCCTGTACACTTATTTTAGTTGTCCACACTAGTGCTGTAAAAGAAAACTCTGTGATCTCATTGCACAAAATCAATTGTACAAAATCTACTAGCCATCATGCAAGAGCTCTCTCAAGATGTACTAGCCCAACTTGAATTTTTGGTAGTCCATGCAGGGCTAGTGGACTATTAAAGGGCTGCTAATGTTGAGCACATGTATATCATCAGACTTTAAACAATTAATAAACTAGCTTAGTAGTAGTTTCAAATTGAAAGTGACATGCTGTCGAGCGAATATAGTAGCAATTGATTATAATCTAAGCCATGTATATATTAAGGCCATCATATACCCATCTAATATTATAAGAACACGATTTGAATGTATGGAAGTATTCATCAAAGCTGAACGCAGAGTAACAAATGGAGCATTGGCCTCATGCTCACTTTTCATTAACCCCTGATATTCTTTCAATGTCATACTAAATATAATCCAAACTAATTGGTTGTCATTTGCTGCTTTGTTTGCCTCAATGGGCTCCACCACAACGGACGGTACACATGTGTACTTCCCTGGAATGTGAATCACAGATCAACGTACATGTACCCTGCGAGCAGAAGTTTCTCATCTTTAATTTGCCTTGCATGTCGCCGAGAGAAACCTCTATGCACCATGGTATCTGGATTTCCATTGGCTGAGAAAAACGAGACGGTAAACATTGTAGATTCATTGTAGATTCCAGATTGTCCATTTCCTATTGTTAACGGCAAGAGATGGCAAAGTGGAGAAAATAAATCTTCGAGGGTATAAATCAAAGCTTTCTTTAGGATAAATGAAGGTAGATTTATTGAACAGTAATTTCAAGGTATTCTGAGCAGTTCAGCAAAATAAGAAGACAAGGCCGGAGTTTGAAGCCCTTATCAATCGTCGGCAAACAAAAAACTGCATGACGACATAAATAACGGCTGCGAAGGATACTGTGGGTTCTTGCAGAACCAGCGAGGATCGCCAAAAAGTCATGCTTAAATTTATTATTTATTTTATTTATCTATTCATATATTTCATTTGTCAACCGAAAACTGTCAACCTGCACTTTGTACCCTCCGTGCTCGCTAGCTATACGCTAGCTCACGTGCTCACTTTCTCACGTGACTTGACTCATAAATAATCCCGACAAACAAACAAACAGACAGACATCGCCATACTTTCGATTATAATTACATTGTGTATGCTGGCTTGCCAGCAATTACACATTGGATAATCTCTGCAAAATCAGATTGGGTATGGATTGCTGTATATGTTGTAGTTTAAAAAAAACGTCAGGTTAAATTTGTCCAAACTGCAGTTAATTTTGGTTCAACCTAGTTTATTTTATTCCAAACTAGGTTAATTTGGCTCAACATGTACATTTAAATGAACATTTAAATAAATTGTGAGTAAAGAAAATGTATGGAAGGATATCTGATCTGAATGTTTCACTTTTTTTATGCCTGTCCAACAAATATTTTTTTTAAATATTATTTTGTTGAATTTCAAAGGCTGTGTGATGTTGTGAGAATAAAATATTTCATGATTTCCATACCTTGAGACATTCCTGGAGGTTTATTACTTGCACTTGATACAAGAAGCACTTCCATTATGAACACGACTAAGCATATAAGATGAGCAGAGAAATTCATGTTTCCTAAAACAGACAAATGAATGAATGACATAAAATAATTATGTGAACTTTATGTAAATGTTTAGTTCTGGCAACTGTCTAATATTGCAGTGTTGAAAATAAGAGCCATGGCTTGGGTCTTAATTACCCAACAATGTTTAAGAATTAAGTATTTAACTGTTACTGTCAATAACTTGTACTAATTAACCCCTTAACTTTTTTTACCTTTAGCTTACTGACTTTATTCATAAACTAATTAAGGCATCCAAGTGAGGCCAATTGTCCCAGGAAGAGAAAAATCTACAGTCAATGGCAGAAAATAAAGTTAATTTCCTTAACGACACAAAAGAACATTATAACTGTTACTGTGGCATGATGCAAACTATAACTAAAGACATGTCTGACTGGATCCAATTTTGCGACCTTTGGTACAACTGGCCTCACTCTGATACCATTGTTACCAGACTTCTTACCACGTGGGCATGAGATATGGATAAGGTACATGGCAGACTGTGTTGTATGACAGAAACTAAGACATTTCTGACCGACTCCATTATTGTAATCTGTGGTACAACTGGCCTCACTCTGATACCATTGTTACCAGACTTCTTACCACGTGAGCATGAGATATGAATAAGGTACATGGCAGACTGTGTTGTATGACAGAAACTAAGACATTTCTGACCGACTGCATTATTGTAATCTTTGGTACAACTGGCCTCACTCTGATACCATTGTTACTAGACTTCTTACCACGTGAGCACGAGGTATGAATAAGGTACATGGCAGACTGTGTTGTATGACAGAAACTAAGACATTTCTGACCGACTGCATTATTGTAATCTTTGGTACAACTGGCCTCACTCTGATACCATTGTTACCAGACTTCTTACCACGTGGACATGAGGTATGAATAAGGTACATGGCAGACTGTGTTGTATGACAGAAACTAAGACATGTCTCACCGACTCCATTATTGTAATCTTTGGTACAACTGGCCTCACTCTGATACCATTGTTACCAGACTTCTTACCACGTGGGCATGAGGTATGAATAAGGTACATGGCAGACTGTGTTGTATGACAGAAACTAAGACATTTCTGACCGACTGCATTATTGTAATCTTTGGTACAACTGGCCTCACTCTGATACCATTGTTACCAGACTTCTTACCACGTGGACATGAGGTATGAATAAGGTACATGGCAGACTGTGTTGTATGACAGAAACTAAGACATGTCTCACCGACTCCATTATTGTAATCTTTGGTACAACTGGCCTGACACGTGAGCATGGGATAATTGAATAAGGTAAATAACTTTGATATTTTACTTGGGTACAACACTAAACTGGGTACAAAAAAAATAAATCAAAGCCTTAATTAGTTCAAAATTGCTTGCTGGCAACAAGATTTTATTAAATTTTGCTAGCCTCTGCCTTAAAAAGTCTCCCTCTTCTTTCTTTTCACCTCCCTTTTTCTTTCAACCCTAGAGCCTGGAACTGGCTTGGTAAAAAGGCTGTAGAGTCAGGAGGAAATGACTCAATTTTCGTACAATTAAGGATTTTTTTGATGTCTCAAAGCAGCAAGTGAACACAACAGAAAAACCCAACGAAAAGCCCCCACAATAATTGTGCTTATAAACTAAAAGCATTAAGCAAATTAAGTAGTTTTCATCCTTCATCAGACTTCATGATGTCCTCTGGCTCTCTTGCAGTGGTCTATTTGCCCAAAATTAGAGCAGTTTTCATTCAAAACCTCACAAATCGTTGCTACACAATCATGTATCACTGCAGAATCCTCCCGACTGGCATTCTGGGGAAAGCTTGAGCCCTTGGCTTAAAAGGTCAGTGGTATGTTACAGTGACTTGAGTACCAATTGACTTGAGTACCAATTGACTTGGGCTATCAAAAATAATGTAGAGTGAGGGGCAAGGGTTGATTTTGCACTCTACATGTATATTTTACCAGTTGAGCCCAAATTGGTCCAGTGGTGAAAGGGTTTGAAAAGTTTTAGCTTAATTTGTTCTGATCTGCAATTTCATTGCATTTTCAGTAAAAAAAAAAGCCAAACTGAAGGTAACACTATTTAAAAGCAGGAAACAATATAAAAAAGCAGAAATATATAAGGGAGCTAGTTGAAATGTGTAACAGCAGCTCCATGCTCTGGATTATTCAATGAATAAAAACTACCATATTTGCAAAATAAAGTCTAGTCTAGCATGACAGTCTAGTCTAAATACAGACACTGGTTGCTATTTTATTCCATATATATATGGTACTTTTTATTTGCCGAATAATTCAGAGCATGGCACTAAAGTGAAGTATGGGCATTACACATTTCAACCCACTAAAAATATATGTTTCTGACAAAAGCCAATAGTAATTACCACACATTTTACATTATAAAGAAACTAGGTTGAATACAAATTTTAATTAAGAATTTTCAGTTTTTTTCAGTAGTTCATATTAGCCAGGCTCATTTGACCTTGAACATAAAATTATATCTGATTGTAATTTATGACTGTTCTACAAAACAATTTTCTTTAAACCCCACATATACAATGCCTACATTGTATGAAAATGTCTGATGCGCCTATACATGTATGGCAGTAAATTGTATATTAGGAAGGAGAAATCAAGGAATCTATTTTTATCATGAAAGTGGCCTGGGGCCAAGAGTGTTTCCATGGCAACGTCATGATTTGCACATTGTTGTTTATTTTCCTTAGTACCATACATGTGCAAAGTATAAATTATTTTTAGCCACTATTTTCAGAGATATTCTTTATTTTGTGATCTGTCTCCATGTTGTGTCAAGGTCATGACGTCACAGGTAATCTAATTTACATATTAAGTGGTTCCAGAGATATTCAAGTTTTTGTAGTAAATGAGTTATTCACAAACGGAAAACGGCATCCTTCCTTATTTTGAAAGGCCGTTCAAATAAGATCAACTTAATTTTCGTTTCATATACACTTTAAGTGTGATTTATATGCCTACAGGACTACAGTTAGAAAATTGTCCTATAATTTTAACCTTAGTTACTTGCATATAGAGCCATGCTTTTTAACCTTGCTAAAGTCAACAGTTTATGAAAAGTGTTACTCTATTAATTATTAATTGCATGTGATTTTCTGCTGACTAGGATTAGAGATTAAAATGAAACCTAATTTCTTAAACATAACGAAATGCCATCAAAAATGATATGAAGTTTTGAATTTATTACCAGTTTTACATCAATTCTTCCTTTCCAGCAACTATACCACTGCATGCCTCTTTATTTTTACTGATTAACTTTATTTAGATGCAAAGTTAGCAGTGAAATGATCTACAATATTACAGAAAAATACTATGAAGGTCAAGCATATAAAATAGGATAGCATCTTTTCAATCTGTTACAGAAATGATAACATTGAGTTATTTCAAACTGGTAGTCGTTAATGCAGTTCTATAAAAGCCGAGAATAATATTGGTTGTTTGATAGCAGATACATGTAACTTGAATTTCGAAGCAGCTGCGGGTTAGGTTCACAGCAGTCTGAACAATTCGGCCCGCAAACCCACAAAACTTCAAAAATATCCGAACAAAAAACAAAACTAAAGGACAAAAAAACACTTAGAGCCACTCACCGTCGAGTTAAGAATCAATCTTCTCAGCCTTTTATAAAATCGATTCACATACACTGCTAAAGGAACCAGTTTTCCTTGACAATAGGAACAATTCTCCTTTATTCCATCAAATGAATCAAAAATCGCCAGGCCTTCCTAACGGTGCAGAGAGCGGAGACTAAGTACAAGTCTTACGCTGTACGAAATAATTTCGCGGGCTCAAATATCCCGGAACTTTGATATTTCGTGTTTTGGCCGAAATTTATAGCGAACATCATATTGAGCCTATTTTTTTGCCTCGAATTTTAAACAGACTACTAAACACAATGGCAGGGACAAATATAAAGGAGGGAGAGTTTACAACAACTATTTATGGAATGGTGAGTCGTGTTTTCCTGTCGATTCTTTCACGGTGTGTGTTTGTTGATCCCTGGTTGCTTGGTGAAAGTTGGAGCGTTCACCGCAAAACTGAAACTTGTGTATCAGGAAGCCAAGTCTGATGTTATTTCTAATACGTGTTCCCTCTTCTTTTATGCCTGTTTGTAACAAACTAAAATCTATTCGCATTTGCAGCGTAACTAAAATCGAAATGAAGTAAAGACAGTGTTTAGTAAAGTTCTCCCCCTCCCCTCCCCTGAGCATCAAATAAACGTCAAAATACATGCATCTTATATTTTTATATTAGGCCATTCCAATAAAATGTTTCATTTACCATCGCCCGACTGACCCAATTGAGTGAGTTATGCAAAAGTAAAAACAAATAGGTGAAGAATAATTTCATAACCACCTCTTTCCCAAGCTCTTTATGCATCAGTCAATTCCAGCAATGCCCATCCCCCTCCCGGGACATGGTGGGGCATTTGTATACTTTGAGATCCCGGGAGTGGGGTATTTGTAACCTTATATCGGCCCGGAGGTCGGGCATTATTCTACCCCAGGGCGTATGGTGGGGCGTTTGACACTGCCGAAAATAATTCTGGGAAAGAGACTGCAGGTCTTGTGGTAACGACGCCATACTGTATCAAGTAAAAAAAAACAATAAATCTGAGTTGTTGTAATTATTCCGGCTGTCTGTGGATTCTATCTATTTCTCTAAACCTAGAAACCTGCAGTTGATACCGTCTTATCCACGTTATTTGTATTCGCTAGGACACGAAAAAGCCGGGAAACCTATGGATGTTTAATTTTTACAATATAGCTAGAAAATAGCAGTTCCCGTACGTTCACCGCCCATCTAACACTGATCAGCAATCCTGTATTCTTAACGCTACGCTACGCTAAAATTTTAATTCAGGAGGCACTCGGGGCCCAAGCTCTGCCGGTTCGAGTTGGAAACGATATCAAGTAGATTGTTTACAAATATACACTGTTTGCTGCTGTCCACCGGACGAACAGAATTAAGTCACACTATTATTATAATAGTCTGTCATGTGGTTTTAATAAGCGTTTATTGTATAACGTTAACCGCGGTGCGAATTATTATTTATAGGAATGAAATATAAACTATGTATTAATACCATTTTGCTCCAGGCAGCTCAATAGTATAATCACTGATACAGCAGTATAAATACAAATACAAAACAAGATGGCGGATCTACAAAACGAACGGAAACTATCAATGAATAGATAGAGAAATAGCACTTCTTTTCGCCTTGTGTATTTGCATGGAATTAAACTTGGGCAGTATATCATTATGGATGTGCCCGGGGGTGGGGCATTTTCCTTACTTCTTTGGCTCCACTGTGGGGCATTTGAATACCTTGTTTGTCCCCACCGTGGGGAATTTGGAAAAAAAATAACGAAAATGACTAATGCCCGGGGGTTGTCCCGGGGAGGGGATGGGCATTGCTGGAATTGACTGATGCATTAACTCTTTGACAACAGACCATGTTTGAGCTCAATTGGTGAAATCCTGAGTGCTAACTAAACCCTCCCCCCTCAGTTCCAGTTTGGCTAGTCCGGGGTAATTAAATACTGCTGACTTGTTAAGCCAAGAGCTCAAACTTTCCCCACAATGCCATTCGGGAGAATTCTACGTACTCGTCGATGGTAGGTATTGCAACTTCTGTAGGGTTTATAATTTTGGATAAAAATGCCACTGTCAGAGAGCTTGAGGACATCATTAAGTCTGAGGATGGCTGAAAAGTACTTGGTTTGCTTCTAGTAGGCTTTGTGAGGGGATTTCACAGGGTTTTCCTGTTGTGTTTGTGCTTTCTGAGACACAGGAAAAAAATCTTCAATGAAATCCTTGAAAGCCTGTAGTTGGCAGTCTTTTACCCCTGCTCAACCTATTAGGATGTGTTTTTGTCACTTTAAAGCAACGGCTTGAGTCCAAATCACCGCTCCCCTACAGAAGTCCCGGGGGGGGGGGACCCTTTGTGAATTTTTGATAGCGTGGTTCGCAGTCGCTTGGTGTGTTTCGTGCAAACAAACCTGGTGGTTGGAAAGATTAAAGAAGGTACTGTAACGCCTGAGTGCTGATTTTGTGTTTGCTTTTGATTTCAAGTGCGAATGGGAAGGAATTGTTGAGCCGATTTTCAGCTCCTCAAAATTCGTAGAAACGAAAAACGATCCCCAAAACAAATGAGCTTTTCTCCAAAGTGGAAGAGCCAAGCGATCCCTGTTATACACAATGTACATGTACATAATGTAGCTCTAACTATGAAGTCATTCATCCCTTCAAATAACATTGCAAAATCGTCTTTCCAGCATGTCTAGATGTGATGCAATATTTTTCCTGGTACATGCTTCATATCGGTCACATAGGACCGATATTTGCAGGGTCCATCGCCAAAGGGTTAATACGATTGAGGGACCATTCATTTATTATGGTTTATTATAGTTTTAGAGGGGGGGAGTAAATGTTTTGGAGTTGTACATTTTTGGGGGGTCATTTTTATGGCATCAACAAATAAACAAGGGGTATTTTGTTCTGACATGTTATTGACTAGAATTTGATTTAAAAACCTGAAAATTTTGCATCAGCATTCCTGCAAACATTTCATACTGAGTGAGAAACAGCGCATCCTATAGCATGGCCAATCTCGCGACTGCCAACTAACGTGTTGGAGAGGGACTGGCGTTACCCTTGGTCTCCATGCTCGATGCTGCCAAATGTAAAGAACGCCTGGGTCTTATCTAACGATCGCTGGCAAGTAAGGAACACACTGCTATGAGGGGTGGGGGTAAGTTTTGAAAACGTGTTAGTTCTTTGGGGGGGGGGGTAACTTTTTGGTTTTCTTTTATGAGTGGGGGCCGGTAAGAATTCAAAAGAAAGAATAAAATAAAAACTTCTCATGCAAGTTGTCAATCCAACTATATAGTAGAGGAAAAAGTAGTTGAGGCATGTGAGTCTTCAAGCTGACATAGTAACCAGGCTTTACTTAGTTCCAGATCCCTTAACGTCTATTCATTTTCCTTCTTTTTTGTTTGGCCTGACCAATATTGGTATATGGACCCACCAGCATGAGAGAGTGAGTGTTGGAAACAAAACATGTTATTGTGATGGCCTTAAGACTAGATACACTGTACATGTACGTACAGTGTACTGTATTCACTCACAGATAAGCTGCACCCAGGGTTCCCATTAATGCACAGATGTGCGTATTTTACGCACAAAAATAAAAAAAGGACCCCCACTTTGTTGGTGCTATGCGTCCCTGGGACGCAGGAGGCCTGGAGACTAGGACAGGACATTTTTCAGGCCCTGGAGACTGAGACCTACCCAGAAGTCTTTGCATGCAACTCAGCAGATTTTCTAGCTCCGCCATCTTGTTTCATTGCCATGTCTTCGCAGGTGCAGAAAACGTTGAACGCAGTTCTTAAACTTTTAAAAAGTTTTAAATTGGGCTCAGACATCGGGAAGGAAAAGGAAAGGTGATTCACATGAAACTTCCCAGCCTAAGAAACGTACTAAATTTTGTTTTAAATGTTAGAAGAGTTTAATACATGGCTTACATATGTTGAAAACAAGATGAAATGCAAAATAACTCAAGCAAATTTGTTGCAATTTGCTGTGGATGTGGGCCGTCACCCTTAAAAATAAAAAATGACCCTCAGTTAGATGGAACTGGAGGTCCGAGGACCAATATTTTTCAAAAGTAGTGGGAACTCTGTACACCTTTTTACCCAAAATCTTTGTGTGAAATCGGGGGTGCGGCTTATCTGCGAGAACATCTGCACAAAGTTCCATAAATTTACATAAATTAAAATTTTCAAAGAAATATTTTTTATTATCTCAAGCGAGTTAAGGTATACTACTAAACACTACACAAAACCAAAAGAAACTTTATAAGCACTGGTCATTGCTTTTGCAATTAGTTTGATGGCTCTCAATAGAGCCATTTTGATGTATTAGTTATATTCTTGCCATTAAACCTTCTTTGTCAAAAGATCTTTAACATGGTTCATACATGTAGTTGCTTTTCTGGAGCAACTAAATGTCATCACACATGGGATCTCCATTCCACCACAAAGCTTGTTGCAGTGTTGGTTTATATACAATGTAGTTCCTCCACAAGCAAGAAAATGCCATGCTATCCTTGAGTATTCGCGTGGTAAATGGCCCACTGTTGTTACTGTTCAAAACTTTCACAGCAAATTAGTTGAACTGATCTTCCACCTCTCTTTGAGTAACTAGTTTTTTTTCAATAGATGGCTTCCAGATATCCTTTTAGACATGATACATGTATCCCATGGACAGCTAATGAAAAAGCAAACTACTCTATGTTGTTTTGACTTCATTCAGCAAAAATCTAGTGTCCAGTTTTCTCTCTTCCAACAGATGCCTGGTTACTAAGCTACGGACGAACGTGAGCATGTTGTTGGTTTGGTTGCCATGTAAAACTCGATCTAAAAAATGACCAGAATGAACAGATCTCGGCCATCCCTTCATGTATGACGACACAAATTGCTACCAAATTGTATTCTATTCTATTGTATTGTATTGTGTTGCGTTCTATTGTTGTATTGAATTGTATTGTGTTGTATTCTATTGTATTTTTGTTAAAAAAATATTCGTGTCATCCTACATAAAGGGATTGCCCAGATCTCAGTAAACAAATACTATGGAAAGGATACATGTATAGATCATGTATCTAAGTATGTCTACAGACATAAGTTTATACTATTTCAGAGCTGAAATTACAGATACAACTTTGGAGTTTTCTCCAGTTTGAAAGTCCAATGAAGGTTACAATGTATGTTTGATATTCTTCCAAAAAAATTTTTTTATTAAACTCAAGCTTCTAAACTTGGGGTGCAGCTTTAATCTGCAAGTGTGGCTTATCCGTGAGTGAATACAGTATATCTTTTCTGATTCAGAGCTCTTTTGTTTCTGTGTGCAATATAGATCAAAGCCCAGAGATTTCATGATGCAATACAGATCTTAAATCAGGAACTTGAAAACCATGCAAAGGTATTGTTTGAATCACCTGTGTACTGTACATAGAATATATTGCAACCCCACTGTCGCAGTGCACTCTGGGATGGATATCTCAGTTTTCCATTGTTGTTGGGTGGCCATCTTGGTTTCAACAATGGAAACTGAGATATCCATCCCAGAGTACACTATGACGACGGGGTTGCGACATAGTCTATGGCATTAGAAGTTTCTCCGTAGTACATTGTACGATAAAACATTATTTTTATGATTGTGATTATACTCTAATGATAGGATTCATTCTGAATTTGACACATATTATATATCACAGATACTGTAAATCATGTAATCATACCAACCCATTTGCCACACGTTATTACATCAATTAAATTTCCTTGAGAACCTTATAATTGGGAGAATTTGTAAAAGTCCCTCCACCTGTGGCATTGGGACTTCCACAAAGCCTCCCATCAGCTCTTGGGGAAATTTATTTACTGATTTCCCTCATGCCGTATTATTATGTATTAATTAAATGTCCCACTGAGGTGGGGACAGATAAACCTACATGTAGATGTGTTGAAGTGTATTGGAGGTTGAGTGCCCAGGCTGTAAGTAGGGTCAGTGCTCGAGAGATTGGTTGCCAAGTAACAGGCAACCAACCAGCCCAACGAGACCAAGGTCGAGCCAAACAAGGACTGACCAAATTCTGATCCTGCAATGCCAAAGTTAGATTTTCCCAGCGATGAAGCAAGCAAGCAAGCAGTGACCTAGAGCCATCTAGTTTAGGCTCGGTCCTAATAAAATTCCAGCAACTGGGAGCAACCCGAGGAGCTTGAACCAATGGCGGAACGCAGGCTCAGGGTCAGGCCTTAAGACAAGGGTGCTGGTCATCAGGGAGCCAAGGATAGACCAGCACCCTGTCTCCAAACGGCCACGGTCGACTCTGAGGCCACCTTGTCCCCCAATACAATGTAGTTCGCAAAGTAGAAACGCAGAAGCTGCCAGGTAGCAAGCTCCTGAGACATGATATACATGTACATTTGTACATGTAGTACCAAGCTCTACCAACAGGAGAAGACAGAATGGTGAACACTACACTTGGGTTCCCACTGTGATGGCCGGGAAGCAGTCGATAGGAGCAAATACTAACTACATGTAGAGCCCAGCTAAAACGTTGTTGCTAACAGTGGCACCGCAATTGGTACAACATGATTGCAAGCTCCTGACATACCACAATGTCATGAGATATGGTACCCAGATCCCAATGCAATGGGGAGCGAGTCTGATAAGAGCAAGTTGCTAAATAAAACTAGATCACACCTACATGTATTAAAAGTTATTGCTAACAGCAGCAGAGCAATAACTGGTACAATGAGGCACAAAAACCTCCACACTATAAGCATTACTGGACAAGGAGAGCAAACCAACTTCACCAGCCCAACAGCAACCAAGTTGAATAATAGAATAAAACTTAAGCCAGGGCAGAGCAACTGCAGCTAGATCCTATGGTCTAGTATGGAGCAAAGCGAATGTAAGCTTGATAAGCATCACTGGACATCGGTGGAGCCTTGGCTGATATTTACGATGCAAGGATGTAGGCTTTGGTGCTGCAGGTAGGATGAAGGAAGCACAAAGAGTGCAGTTGGTGGACTGTCCTTCATACCAAGGTGTGTTGGTAGAATGTCCTGTGTGTACCAAGGTGTGGTGGAGGAATGTAACGTGTACCAAGGTGTGGTGGTGGAATCAGTCCTGTGTGTACCAAGGTGTGGTGGAGGAATGTAACGTGTACCAAGGTGTAGTGGTGGAATGTCCTGTGTGTACCAAGGTGTGGTGGAGGAATGTAACGTGTACCAAGGTGTGGTGGTGGAATGTCCTGTGTGTACCAAGGTGTGGTGGAGGAATGTAACGTGTACCAAGGTGTGATGGTGGAATGTCCTGTGTGTACCAAGGTGTGGTGGAGGAATGTAACGTGTACCAAGGTGTGGTGGTGGAATGTCCTGTGTGTACCAAGGTGTGGTGGAGAAATGTAACGTGTACCAAGGTGTGGTGGTGGAATGTCCTGTGTGTACCAAGGTGTGGTGGAGGAATGTAACGTGTACCAAGGTGTGGTGGTGGAATGTCCTGTGTGTACCAAGGTGTGGTGGAGGAATGTAACGTGTACCAAGGTGTGGTGGTGGAATGTCCTGTGTGTACCAAGGTGTGGTGGAGGAATGTAACGTGTACCAAGGTGTGTTGGTGGAATGTCCTGTGTGTACCAAGGTGTGGTGGAGGAATGTAACGTGTACCAAGGTGTGTTGGTGGAATGTCCTGTGTGTACCAAGGTGTGGTGGTGGAATGTCATGTGTGTACCAAGGTGTGGTGGTGGAATCAGTCCTCGGTGTGTACCAAGGTGTGGTGGTGGAATGTCCTGTGTGTACCAAGGTGTGGTGGTGGAATGTCCTGTGTGTACCAAGGTGTGATGGTGGAATGTCACGTGTACCAAGAAGAAGGTGTGGTGGTGGAATGTCTTGTGAGTACATGTACCAAGGTGTTGTGGTGGAATGTCATGTGTGTACCAAGACCAAGGTGTGGTGGTGGAATCAGTCCTGTGTGTACCAAGGTGTGGTGGTGGAATGTACTGTGTATAGCAAGGTGTGATAGTGGAATGTCACGTGTACCAAGAAGAAGGTGTGGTGGTGGAATGTCTTGTTTGTACATGTACATTGTACCAAGGTGTTGTGGTGGAATATCATGTGTGTACCAAGACCAAGGTGTGGTGGTGGAATCAGTCCTGTGTGTACCAAGGTGTTGTGGTGGAATGTACTGTGTGTACCAAGGTGTGGTGGTGGAATGTCACATGTGTACCAAGAAGAAGGTGTGGCGGTGGAATGTCTTGTGAGTACATGTACCAAGGTGTTGTGGTGGAATGTCCTGTGTTTGTGTGGAATGTCCTGTGTGTACCAAGATGTGGTGGTGGAGTGTCAAGTGTGTACCAAGATGTGGTGGTGGAATATCCTGTGTGTAGCAAGGTGTGGTGGTGGAGTGTCACGTGTGTACCAAGACAAAGGTGTGGTGGTGGAGTGTCACGTGTGTACCAAGACCAAGGTGTGGTGGTGGAGTGTCACGTGTGTACCAAGATGTGGTAGTGGAATATCCTGTGTGTACCAAGGTGTGGTGGTGGAGTATCACATGTGTACCAATACAAAGGTGTGGTGGTGGAGTGTCATGTGTGTACCAATATGTGGTGGTGGAATATCCTGTGTGTACCAAGGTGTGGTGGTGGAGTGTCATGTGTGTACCAATATGTGGTGGTGGAATATCCTGACAGACGTGTCTGCACGGCTGAGAGAATTCAATTCACATGCAATCTGGAGAATCTTTATTAACAGTACTTCTTGAAAACATAAGACGTACAGTATCCTAGTAAGCAGTAATTCCCAAGTGGAGGTTGTAATACTAATGAGTGCATTACATAGGATGAAATCTGAACGAACAATCTGTGATATCCAATACATTTTCATTTACATGTACAGTATATGCTTGCTCACATCTATAGATTTAAGATCTGAACCATGTTCAGTTGTGCTGTTTCGACTACATATACATGTACATATTTCTCATATCATTTATGAGAAATGCACAATGTACCTCTAAAGCTGTAGACTGTAAAGTTCTGCAAGTAATAAAAGTAAAATGTTTCTTTAAGTTCACTAAAGTTGGGGTATGGCTTATAAGCGGTATATTTCCTTAAAGTTTTCAATTTGATCTCAAGGTAAGATCGCACGCCTGAAGTGCGGGTGTGGCTTTTATGCGGGGTGCAGCTTATAGGCTCTCAATAATTATTATCAATGGTAAAAAAAAAAAGAATATTAACCCTTTGACTACTAAACCGGGCAATATGCATGAAGCATGTACATGTAACTGGAAAAAATATTGCATCAACTGGAAATAGGATGTTGCGATGTTATTTCAAGGGATGAATTACTTAAAAGCCAGAGCTACAATGTATATTAAACAGCGATCAGTTGACTGGAGATCGTTTATTTGTTTATTCGATTTTCACGAATTTTGAGTAGCTGAAAATTGGCTCAAAATCCCTTCCTGTTCGCACTTGAAATCAAAAGCAAACACAAAATCAGACTCAGTTCTTACAGTACCTTCTTTAATCTCTCCAACAGTTGAAGCACTCAGGATTTCACCAATTGAGCCCAACGTCCAGTAGTCAAAGGGTTAACTATGTTTAATTAAGGTTTAGGTTTTACTATTAATAATAGTAATTGAGAGATAATTATTGGGTTTGTTCTGTTTCCAGTCTCGTGCTGCTCTCTCCTTGCTTGGTTATTGCTACTTTCAAATGCAGAACTTCGAGGCTGCTGCTAACTGGTGAGTACAGTATTACTATTTTCATTGAAGTGCGACACTGGAAGTTTCAAGTTGCATTTGGAAAATTGCACTTATCAAACTGTCAATCAAATGTCTCATACAAAGTTTCACTGCATGATTTATATACATTTGTACAGTCAAGACGCAGACTTCTTCACGCTATTACCCGATATTGCTGAGCAGCAAATGTTGCCGATATTGCTGTTTTCAAAAACGTTATTGCTGTTTCTGAAAAACGATATTGCTGTTTCTAAAAAACGATATTGCCTTTTGCCTTTTTTCAAATGATATACATGTACATGTACATGTACATGTATTCAGCACAGCAATTACTGATTTGATTGTACAAAACCCTGATTCGTAATTATTTAGTTTACCTGGTTTGCTATCTTGAACATCGAAAGAACCTTCACGAAGTTGATAACCCACTTTTTTTCTCTCAACCGCAAAAACGCACAAAACGTTTAGGAAGTTGATGTCCCACTTTTCGGCTCAATGGCTAGAAGTTAAACATTGCAAAAAGTTACAAGACCAATGCAATGAAAGAACTTCGAGATGCGAATAGAAACAAATGCTTTAAGCTTAAACAAAATGCTCGTTCGAGGAGCACACAACCAAATCTCCCATGCAGCTTGGAAAGATCTAGTATGTGCTACATCTGAACTCAACTCCGGTCAGTTACTGCTCCTGGTCTAGCAAACAAATCTTGATTTCAAATTGATATTACAAGTACAGATGCCATTGCTTTTCTCATTTCATATTTTGAAATGTAAATTAGCCGTAAGTCGCACTGGTGACAGTTGAATGGCCATTCAGAAGACCTGTAAGAATGAGCACTAGTAAAAACCAATCAGAGGAGGGTACATATAATCGTGCTACTCTGCTGGGGGTCCAAAACAAGCTTTCATTCGTTAATTCGCAGACAGACTTAACCGGGTTCAGTTCGTATGCGACGCAGGCTAGAGAACTTGAGATTTTAATTTTTGAAAACATGCCAGGACTTCAAACAGTTGCAATAATTTCAGCCGAAACTTTTAACTAAACCAGGATCTACCGAAAATGTGAAACTACAGAAGCTAAAGTTTATTTACTGTTATGATTTGCACTTAGCGGCGAACTTTAAAGCGAGTCCTGTGTCAGGCAGTGGACTAAACAAGTGACCGCTAATCGTTTAGTTATTATTTTGTGTTGCAAGTTGAGGCTTCCATATTTATGTTAGTTCTAATATTTTTAAGTATAGGTTTCCAGTAAAGGTTTGCAGAAGCAATAGGAGGATGCATTATAAGCGAGCTGTGAAGCAGCAAGGAGAGCATGAAGTTTCTTTAGTTAGTATAGGCACGCATACATGTATGCAGGATCATTTGTTATAATTATAATTATGTGAGTTGAAATTCAGAGCTTGGGTTTCGCCAAGTGTTAAACTTCTCCAGGTTCACCCGTTTTCTTTATGCTACAAAACCTAAATTCCAGTTCAGGCCTGGTTTATTCAATGGCCCTGTCTTGGAAGGCCCCATAACGGCTCCCTCTGCGTCAACAAAAAAAACAAACCATTTGGCATACGATTACAGAAAACATCGATTTTGTACAAACTCTTCAGGATATCGGAGATTAATTGCTGTAAATCAGCAATTGCCGTTTTACTTACAAAAAATGATATTTTGTTTTTCAAAAAACGATATTGCTGATTGCTACAATGTATTTTCTAAAACAGCAATCTAAAACAGTTTTCTAAAACAGCAATTGCTATTCATTAACAGCAATTGCTGAGCCGGTTCAGCAATTGCCTTTCCGTGCATGACAAAGTTTGCATCTTGACTGTAGATACATGTACATGTACCTTGCACATGATGTCAGTATTGCTTTGTTAAGTTCCCCCAGAAGATAAAATCTGAACATTCAAGTGAAATAATGAAGGTACATGTCATGTACATGTATAATATCAAACAGTGAACTCTCTGATGTTAGTGCAAGCCATAGGGTCTATAAAGTAGTAAAACTTAAATTTTGATTGGTGGTCGGGTAAATTCAGTTTTCCAAACACAACTCAAAACATTTTTCCTTCACTGGCCAACAGGACCACTAACACAAGCACATCAGTGGGCCGCAAAATATTTCATTGGCCTCAAATAAAAATCGATTGAGTGAGATTTAACCAGCATTTTATTTTGTGACCACTTTCTGGTGACACTGTCACTACATTTATACAGTATAAACTCAAATAATTTACCGACCTTGCGAAGACTTTGAATGTGTCATGTTCGGCCTCGCTTTCATGCCGTGATTACGACTTCTGTTCCCAGGTCGGCTTTCTTCAAAGGATGTTTTCGTTTTAATCTATTAGGCTTGAACCTTTATTTATTAACTTCTCCAACGTCTCTAAATTTCTTCATCGTGCAGCAGTGAGCTTCGACTGTGCTCTCATCCGTGAAAATAGGGTCCGCAAACTGTTATTGAGCAGCATTATAAACATTCGCGGGAACTGAAATGGCCGTGTTTACTTCTCAGACTAATTAAAATTTTCTTTCGATCATCGCCGCGCCGTTCGATTCAAGAAACAGAATTCCCTTCGAATTCTCTGATGGTAATTACTCAGGCCAGCGTAGGCTGGGCCCGAGTCAAGTTTCGCAAGTGTTTATTATTACTCGGGCCAGCGTAGGCTGGGCTCGAGTCAAGTTTCGCAAGTGTTTATTATTATTTTTATTATTTTCTGTGTCGACCTTTCGCGCCGTCAACCAATCAGAATCGATTCCCCACGGGATAAACACGCGGGACAGGTTTTCTTTGTAAAATCCAAGATGGCGGCTACAAAGGACTTTAATATGCCTTGTTATGGCAAATCACCTAGTTGCTGAAACCAAAGGCTTCTTCAACTGAAATACCAAGATGTTCAGTTTTTCTAGGGCCGACAGGAGTTTTACGAGCCGTTTGCATGGAACATTCTTACGTTTTTTATATACGAAAGGAGTCTGAGAATGAGATTGCGTCCGCGTCCAAATTTATGTATCTGACATATTAGGTAAGTAAACACAAATGTTTAATACCAGGTTGCAGTGTTGATATTTATTCTTTCCTCTTAAAGTTTAAATGGCTTCTAATAGACTAGAAAATGGGCTCCAGAAATTGGCCCAATTTATCAGTTCTTTCGGTAAAATAGGAATACGGATCCAGGAATACTTCTAAACAAGCGGGAAGATCTTACAGGTAGTATCGTCGTGTACCGTTGAGATCCGTGGGGAATCACACCTCGTGCGCTCGGAGGATTGTCGTACCGCTATTATATTATATACTATAATAG
Source organism: Actinernus sp. WN-2022 (assembly GCA_030867875.1). NCBI lineage: Eukaryota > Metazoa > Cnidaria > Anthozoa > Actiniaria > Actinernidae > Actinernus > Actinernus sp. WN-2022. The sequence goes on from JAOWCC010001634.1 coordinate 94,266,532, forward strand.
AATATTTTATGAGCATGCTAATGAATTTGATATAAATCTGGTAAAAAAACGACTGCAATCAGCGAATTCACTCGTGGTCTAATGGTTAGGGTTTGTGTTGGTAGTTAGGTATTATAAAGCCTGATTAATTGCATCGATTCTTAACCGGCACGAGTTCGAATCCCGGTTCAGGCGGTATATTTTTTTATACTGAGGATAACGTATAATCGTTCTAGAATTTCTAAGTGTCAATTTGGATGTTCGTATAAAATTTCTGAGTCTCAAATTATTCATAGCGAACGGGGGTAACAAAGGGAATTTTATGACGCAGTTGGTTAAACGGTACACAACAATACTACCGATCTACATTTGTACAACTGCAATTAAATATTTGGTGTGAAGACAGATGACTTCAATAATCCAAAAACCGAGTGGAAATCGCATGTTTATTTCTGAAATGGACTCATGCAGTCTATAATTTATTTGAGAACTAATAATTTATTCTAAATTTCAAAGTTACATCATCTACATGTATATGTATTTATAATTTTATCTGAACTAAGTTTGGGCCTATAACAGAAAGATGGTAGCCTCCAGTTTGCTTAAACTGCATTCCAGTAAGCTCAGTGGTTAAGTGTCAGTCTGTTGTGCAGGAGGTAGTGGGTTCAAATCCTGGTGGGACCTTCAAATAAGTGTGAGAACTGGTACTCTGCCTTTGCTCTGACATCTGCAAATGGTTAGACCTTCATGTCTTCTTGGATCAGAATGTTAAATTGTAGGCCGACACTGAGAATGCAACCAAATCTCTCAAGTGGTAGTGACCACCCTCAAGTGTAGTGAATATAATTGTATACATAGAGTAAATAAGTTTATCCCCATGCAGTTAGCAATACCATGATGCTAAATACATTGACATTCTCCTCTGTTAGTAGTAGTAGTACTAGTTCCCTTGTTGCCACTATGTACATTTTATATATTTAATATACAGGCTAAATTGCTGACAGTCATACATTCTTTGTAAATTTTGCTATTTTTAAATACTTTTCCTCAAAATAAATTTATTTTATCATTCTAAAATTTTTGGTGATTATCAGGTGTGTCAATCTCTTTCGATTTATGGACTCTGTTTGTTTATATGTACATTGCTTGAAGTTTGATGTACATGCTAATAAGGAAAAAACATAAACGAGGATTCGCCTATACAAGTGGCCAAGTAAAACCCCAACAACAAGTCTTTAAAATAACACATGCAATGTTCCTTTGAACTTCCTACCAGTGATTTAGCATTCAGTTTTGCACTGTATCAGTAGCTTTGCATATTTACTGGCAGCTACTACACCAGGGTTCAATCCCCAGGTACCCTGGGGATTTGCACAAATATCCAATCAAACTCGTTGTATCATATCCCCTGGTATGGGGCCCAGCAATTAGTAAAAATTCATACAAGGTTCCTGATCTATGAACCAAAGTGAGCTTTTCACCCTCACCGATGGGCAACAAACAATTAATTCTGACAGGTTCCCATGGATCCACCCCTGGGGAAAGCTGCTAATACATGCATTATTTACCCATCCATATACTACAACAACAAAAGAATTTAAGGCAGCAGTCATGATTATGTATGTAATCTACTTTTGCACCCCAGCCCATTTTACAGTTTTGAAAAGTCAATTTCTCTGTAAATATTTAACATATCAATCTTACATTTTCGGTGATTACTAAGTTTAAAATTCTCTTTCAACTGATGTACTCTGTTTGTTTGTAGCTTGAAGTTTAATTTATGCTAATGAGGCAAACATGTAAACAATGACGTCAGCAAGGATTCACCTATTCTTCCCTGAAAACCATGCAAAACCATGTGAAATCAAACTTGTTTGATAAAGAGTTGTATTAGTCTCAGCAGAGCAGGACAGAATTAACCATTCATGTTCACTATTATAATATTATAACTGGTCTTGTGTTGCTACATGTATATTGTCTCAAACATACAGTGTATGTAGCTACTGTTATAAACATGGCTGCAATTTGCTTTCTGTTTTCCATGGCAGTTATCATCCCAGGCACTCTAAAATATGATAATTTTTACATAACTAATATAATTAACAAATAAAGAAGCCTTAGTCATGTTTTATACTATCATAAAACACGATGGGCATTTGAGAACATGAGAGAAATGTTAAAGCACAAGCCGAAGGCGCGTGCTTTCAACATTTCTAGAGTGTTCTCAAATGACCAGAGTGTTTTATGATAGTATAAAACATGGATTTAAGGCTTCTTTATCTGTTTTATAATATAGATTTACGCGCGCGATGAAAGGAAACCGCCAGTTGAAAACTATATAACACGGCTAACCATGTTATATACTCTGATAAAACATGGCTTCTTAGCCAATCAGAGCGCGCGTACTATCGTATCTATATTATAATATTTTTTATTATATTGCTTCTCTGGAGACAGAATCACAAGTCTTCTTAAAAATAATTTATAAATGTAACTCTTGTAAAAAGAATTCAAAATAATTTATTATTCTCCCAAAGTCTAAAACAATTGCAAGTGTAAAATACTTTTTTAATCAAACCTGCAAAGATCTACCAACTATTCCTTGTTGAAATTCCATATGGCTTGAGTAATGCGTAGTCCACACGAGCAAGTTTTCTTTGACAAGTTTTCCTTGACAAGTTGCCTTGTTCAATAACTGGCACGCCAGTTTTTCAACAAGGAGACTTGTCAAGGAAAAACTTGTCATTTTTCGTCGTGTACACAAGCAAATAAAACTTGTCAAGGGAAAACTTGTCAAGGAAAACTTGCTCGTGTGGACTACGCTTAAAGGCTGGTACAGCCTCTTGTTTAACTTCATTCGTGGGAAATATTTAAATTCATTTGTGGGAAAGCCTTCCAACAGGCTCAGGATATTGCAACTGGTGCCCTTGTCGGAGCCGACGAACACACAAGAGTCAAGAGTGTTTCTTCGATGGATTTCAGTGGCAAGATGTTGAGTTTTTCTAGAAGGACTTTGGATGGAAATTTCTCACATTTTACGAAAGGATTAGGGATTATAGGTGGCGCTCCTGATCGCATGTGGCCTCTTGTTTTTAATATTTTTTTATTTTTTATTATTATTTTCTGTGTCGAGCTTTCGCGCGGTCAACCAATCACACTGCACGTGTTGACTCAACACGTGACAGGATGAACCAATCAGATTCGATATCGCTCGGGATACTTAATTTATTTACAGAACTTAACACAGTTAAAACAAGATTGCGGTAACCCGGGATTTGGTAGCCTGATTTTCAGATGGCACGAGGTCGTCCGCTCTCACTTCTCTCAAATATAAACAGCTTAATGTTTTATTTAACTTCATTCGTGGGAAATATTTAAATTCATTCGGGGGAAAGCCTTCCAACAGGCTCAGGATATTGCAACTGGTGCCCTTGTCGGAGCCAACGAACACACAAGAGTTCGATGCATTTCAGTGGCAAGATGTTGAGTTTTTCTAGAAGGACTTTGGATGGAAATTTCTCACATTTTACGAAAGGATTAGGGATTATAGGTGGCGCTCCTGATCGCATGTGGCCTGACGTTGTGAAATATTTGTACCGAAATGTAAGTAAAACAACAAAACTTACCAGTTTGCATTGTTGTTATTTAATATTCGTTTCTGTTAAAAGTAATGGCATCAAATATAGCAGTAAATGACCCGATTCCTGTTGTTCTAGGCCAGCGTCGGCATCTCAGTGATAGAAAAAACGAGCGGAAGCCGTTTATATTTATGTCGTCACACAGTTTTATGTTTGCCGACGATTGATACGATCGAACGGGCTTGAAACTCCGGCTTTGACTTCTTATTATTTTGCTGAACTGCACAGAAGACCTTGAAATTACCGTTCAATAAATCTACCTTAATTTATCCTAAAGAAAGCTTTGATTTATATCCCCGAAGAAGGTCATTTATTTTATTTTCTCTACTTCGCCTTGACTCTTGCTGTTAACAATAGGAAATGGACAATCTGAAATCTACAAGGTGTACCATCTCGTTTTTCTCGGACAATGGAAATCGAGATACTGTGGCGCATGTAATCGTTTCGTGGGCAGAGGTTTCTCTCGGCGGCAGGAAAGAGGTCGGGTGGAACTTCTCGAAACGAGCGATAGTATTGGCCTACCCAACAATAGAAAACACCCTAACCTTTAGAAAGTGCAGTACAAAAGCCATAGAAGTATAGTAGTATGGGTGCAATCAGAATACAGGTCTCGAGAGGTTCAGTGCTACCGATCAGAGGAAAGGCAAAGAGAGCAGAAACCCTCTGCTCGCAGGGTAGGAGGGCCACACATTTCTCTGTGTATACTAGTTTAATAGTGTTACCCTCTTTAAATAGTTATTTTCCAAGTGGTGTACATGCATGAAATCAACGCACACAATATTTTATTAAACATTAGGGACTAGTCAAAAATTAACAGGGGAGATGCAGGGGGGTTGGGGGGGGGGGGGGGGGGGTCGATAATGAAATCAAAAAGTCTAAAAAATATATAACCCTCCCTGGACAATGAGTATGAAATATTTTGACCGTTTCTCCCCTATAACCATCCCTTTTTCAGTTCCCCATGATTTATGACCCTCCATTTTGGGGTATTCAAAACAATTTTACCCTCCATCTCAACCCCCTCCCCCCTGCTAATTTCTGACCAGTCCCTTCAGCGACAAACCTCATGAAACCCCGATTTAATTATCAGTAAAACTTTGTAATTAGAAAATCCCGTAAGGGACTGTGACCACCTTTGGGGGTTGAGAATTGGAAGGTGGAAAATAGCATTTACAAAACAGGTTTTGTTAACAACACTACCGATCTCATACAAGTGCCTTTAAATATATGAATTACCGGTAAGATTTGTTTGCCATCTAGTACACCCATGTGATAGCAATCATGTAAATTATCACAAGCATGAGTAGTGAATCAATTATCCTCACAGCTCCCCTAGCACAAACCAAGGGCACCCAACAAAGTTTTCGGTTAAAAAGCTGTTCGGGAGAGTAAGTTAGCCTAAAACTTTCGGATTTGAAAAAAATGTCCCTATAAAATTGTTTTCTGAAATACTGGCTAGAAAATTTGTTTTCAATCCCTAGAAAATTATAGGAGACAAGCATACATGTGTGCAGAACTCGCACTCTGGCATGATCGAAAAGTGCTTCGATACTGTATACAAAGCTACATGTATGACAGGAGTTCAACATATTTTTATAAGAGAAAGGACTGGGCTTCCTGTGGTATAAAAACAAAAGGCTGAAAGATTGCTGCAATGATGTGGACAGTGTAAATAATCCTGATCAAAAATGCTTGTTTTTAACTAATTTTGAATGTATTGACTTATATGTTAATATAAAAGGGGATGTATCTGGGTATAAAATTGTAATTATCTTTGTGTAACATTAAATCATCGGATGCGATGGTTATGTGGCTATATGTACATGTACATGTGTGTTTCATGTGGTTATCATTCATTTGAGCATTCATAGCACATTTTGCAGTGTGGTATACAGTGTAAAGCAATAGTTGGAGTTAGTGTAGAACACAATCAACCCTATAGCTAGCTACAGCTATTCAGATGTGTATAAACTGCTTTCAATTAATCATTCGTGTTCACTATTTATCACTGGTCTTGTGTTGCCACATGTATATTTTCTCAAACACATTGTAGCTACTGTTAATGTTACAAACATGGCTGCAATTTGCTTTCTGCTTTCCATGGAAGTTCGCATCACAGGCACCGTGTAAAATAGGATTCTTTTTACATGACTAATATAATATTCTTATTATAATTATGGCTTCTCTGGAGACAAAGAATCACAATTCTTCTTCAAAAGAATTTATATATGTAACTCTTGTAAAAAGAATCTAAAGTAATTTATTCTTCTCTCAAAGCCAGGCTAAAAATATTGCAAGTGTAAAATACTTTTTTTAATCGAACCTGCAAAGTTGTACCAACTATTCCTTGTTGAAATTCCATATGGCCCGAGTAAAGGCTGGTACAGCCTCTTGTTTGTTTTTAATTTTGCAGAAGTTGGTTTTCAAAAAATATACCTTTTATGATTGAAATAAAGCCCAGCCACTTTGGCCTAATTCTCGAACGGCGCGGCCTGTAATGAAGCAAACAATATTATAATTATCGTTTCTGTGGGTAATAATTTTTGCTTTCTCATCTAAATAGTCCTTCCAAAATATTCCTAAGATTAGTTCCTTTTGCTAGGTTTTGTGTTCAGTAAAATATACATTCGCTTTGCTCAGAGTTTGCAGGGTTCGCTCGGGTTCGCTTTTTCAGAGTTCGCTCGGGTTCGCTCGCGTTTGCTCGCGTTTGCTCGTTTGCAGGGCAGGTTTGCTTGAGAGAACGCAAGCAAACCCAGCGAACCCGAGCGAATCCTGAAAAAGCGAACCCGAGCGAGCCCTGCGTTCACTAAAGCGAACCTGAGCGAACATTTAACTGGAGGTAAGCTCTGGTCGGTACTGTACCAGTGAGTTTATTGCAAATCGTTCCGTCGTTAGGCGATCTTGTGCCAATGAGGATTTAAGGCGAACATACTCAAGTTTCAATCAAAACCGAAGAATGACTGTCTGTCATGCAGTCCTTGTGAAATGAAGAAACGCGAAACAACATGATATATGCGTATAAATTTTTCACTGGTCACCCGGACTACCCACTGGCAGTTTTCAGTGGTCCCCTGTTACTTTTGGTGGTCTGAGGCCAGCGGACCACCGCTAAGATCGAACCCTGGTACATTATCTAATAATAATAATTATAATGTTCTTAATGCCATTAAATTCATTACATTTGTGTTGACATCAATGATTGAATTGTACAACGTACATGTATGTGTAAATTTCTCAATATACATGTAATTATAATTCTAGTTATGGCCAGCTGACACATAGTCACCCTGAAGTTGATGAGTATAAACTGTATTATGCCCAGGTATGTTCAGTCATCACAGTACATGTAAACCCTTGAACAATATTTCATTTCATGTATTTACATGTTCATGATTTTAAAAGATTTGTTCAAAAATAATGGCTTTGGGTGCATGCACTATGGCTATGAAGAAATCAGATATTTTAGTTAATATTCATATACAAATACGGTAGCAACTGTTATTCATCCAGACCAGGGCCCGGTTGTTCAAAGCCCAATTAAGCTAATGCAGGATTAAGGGCAATCTTTAGTTCGATTTGCTACATTGTAACTTGTGAACTACATGTACATACTTATTCCTAGAGGAGAAATTACAAGTACATGTACATGTACTTTTCTACTTATCTAGTAGCTAGATTTGGAAACACATACCTTCTACCGAGAGAACCAAAACCATGGGTTAAGACTTTATCCAGAATTAGCGCTAATCCTGGCTTCTTATTTAATACTCAGTACAAATTAATGTATATTCTATTTGTTGATTTTTTTTTCCAGTCTCTCTACAAAGCATTTATGTATGCTGAAGCAATGAAAGCAACTTTTCAAATAGAAAACCCAACCTATCATTCCAAGGTAATTATAATTATTTAACAAATGTATGTAATTCTGCCGCGTGAATATGTCTGTCATCTTATACATGTAGATACACAGATGACGTCAAAACATGTTGACAACAAGAAGTGCTGCATGGCATGCAGTCAAGTTGAGTGACTGTTTAAAATTAGTTTTTGTCATTTTATGACGTCATCTGTGCATGCACACCCATAATAGTCCAGTCAATCTATGAATTTTTATAGGGGAAGATCGAACTAATTGCAACAGAATTGATTTCTCTGTTCTGAGGTTCAGAGTAGTTAGTTAAACATCATACTGAAAGTTCGCCAAAATTCGCATGGTGGAACATGGCTAAAATTAGCTCTCTGAAATCGTACGCTTCTACCACAGGGTACCCAAGCCACGAAAACCTGATAATTAATAAGACTTTAATTTTTTCCAATTTTTTTCATTTGAAACAATTGTTTTGTGTATTTCAACAATAATAAAACATAAAGATATTTTATCTAGCCATTTTTCGAGGACAAAATGGATGTTTTCGTGTACCACAGGGATCCTGATAAGATATTCATTTGTTTTGCATTTTCACAAATTTGTATCTATCTGCAATAATTTTAGTCTTTAACATATACTATATCAATGTTAATAGACAATATGCAGCAAACACTTTTGTAATTTGAAGTAGATAGGCCATAAAAAGGGTGAACAAAGGTCCCTAGGACCTCTCGTTTCTTGCAAGGGTGCCTTGTGCATTTTACAGTACTACGTTGTATGTAAGTTTAGCGAGCAGTTTTCTCGTGGTTGAATTGTATTTTATATTCTTATTTCTTTTTCACGGAGAATGTAACGCCAAAGGGTAAGTTATCTATCCTTTTATGTATGTTTTCTTGATCAATGAGTTTCTTTATTTTGACTTAGTTCCATCAGTATTTTTCAACCAATTCTAGCTTAGACGAGAGTGAATGTCACATGGAGAGTTGTTGTATCTGTGGAGGAGATTTTAAAGATGAAAACCCATTTTCAGTACTGACTCAGAAGGGATGTGATACCATCAATCGCGTAGACAGTTCACTTGATGCTCAAGCTGGCCGTAGAGTTCATCGGAAATGCTGTGTTGAGGTTGTAAGGCCACTTAAAAAGCTGAATTCAAGACCAGATTACGAAGCACCTAAGGACGCTGTTAGACGGCGCTCAACGCAGTTCAAATTCAATTCCAATGAACATTGCATTTTCTGTGGCCAATCGGCCGCGAAGTACGATGGGAAAAAGAAGGGATTTGATGTTATTCCTGTACGAACGATAGACTTTCAAGAAACGATCACGATAACGTGCAAAGAAAGAAATGATGATTGGTCGCAAACTGTATTGGGTCGACTTGAATACCTCCGGGATCTACATGCAGCAGATGCTGTGTACCACCAGCCATGCAGTATTAATTTTCGCATGGGCAAGAACGTACCAAAGCAGTACAGTAATGACGTGGATAATGATGCAAAGCGATGTAAGCTACAAGGACGACCAGTCGACACGGTGAAAATTTCATGAAAGTTGCACAATATCTCCAGGAAAATGAGGAAGAGCCACTAACAGTTGCAGATCTCATTAAGAAGATGGAAGGATATCTTGAAGGAACCGAGGAGGAGGCCTATAGTGTCGTATACATGAAAAGAAGGCTACAAGAAAATTTTGGAGACAAAGTTCTGATCACCACCACGAAGAAAAGGCCAAACGTCGTTACATTTCAAGGTACAGTAGCGTCGACCATCAATGAATTTTATATTGAACCGAGAAATGAAGATCTTGAACAAGATAAATCTAGAATAGTTGATGCAGCTGCCAGATTAGTCAAGAGTGACATGAGCAAAAAGGTTTCAAATCAGAACTATCCAGCAAGCATGGAAATGTCTTCAATTGAAGATGCACTAGAATTTGTTCCAAACCTGTTGCAGACATTCTTAAAGGCCTTGTTTTCTGGTAAAGATGTCCATCTAAAGCTTACTTCTCTTGGACAAGCAATTGTACAAGCAACCCGCCCAAGAGCAATTGTGGCCCCTTTACAGCTTGGACTTGGTGTTCAGATGCATCACCACTTTGCATCAAAATTTCTTATCGACTCCCTCAACTCGCACGGATTCTGTTCATCTTACAGCACGATACAGAAATATGAACGCAGTGCAGCAGCCGCACAAGGGACGGACATTCTAGGCTGGATTCCAGGTCGTTTTGTCCAGTATGTTGCTGATAACGTTGACCAAAACACCAGAACGTTAGACGGAGCTGATACATTCCATGGAATGGGAATCATCGCTACTTAATAACTCCCGGAACAAAGACCACCACATTTATCCCAAAGAGAGACATTACAGCTGATGACATAGCTCAAACTGGATGTATAGCTATTCGTCCTTATAACGGACTAAGAGAAGACACTACTCGACTGCAGTACAGGGAATTGCAGAACTTGGACGTCAAAGATCCCACTGCAAATCTAGACCTTCTTTGGAAGCTGACTCTACCACTAGCTATTGCGATCGCCTCGACCAGCTTGGTCAGGCATGATGCAGAGTGTATGCGACGGGACCCATCCTGGAAAGTCTTCAATAATGTTCCTTCCAATGATCGATATGGATCCAAGCAACATGACGTGTATCTATTCCACACTTTCCTTCATTTGTGAACATGCTAGCCGCTACAGCGTCATGCCGATTGTAACCTTTGATCAGCCATTGTGGTGGAAGGCCCTCATACTCATCCAAGAGGAACCCCAAGGAAGTAAGATGAAATCTATAGTCTTAAGACTGGGTCTCGCGCGAGGTCTACACACAGAAATGAGTTTCTTAGGATGCATCGGCCATTTGATGGCGGGATCAGGAATAGAAGATCTTCTCGAGTTAGTGTATGCCAAAAACGCTGTCAGTCATATGCTTAGCGGGAAAGCTGTAGCTCGAGCAGTTAGAGGTCATTTCCTCGTTGATAGTGCTCTTAATGCATTACTTGTGTGACACGTTTAACCTGCCTCTACCTTTCACCGCTGGCCAATCTACCGATGAAAACCAAGTCCAGGCTGACGAAAATGATGAATCACAAGCAGAACCACATTCAGATATTGATCTAGAACTTGTGAAAGTGTTGTATGAAGAGCTCACGAGAAACCCGCAAATAGCAAACCAAGTGTGCTCCACCGAAGTACTTGGTTCTGTAGCTAAAGAAATAGAAGACAAGAAGGTATCTATGGCGGGTCAACGCACAGCTGTTTTATGGATGGCATATATGAAGATGGTGGACATCCTCAGAACATTTATTAAAGCCGGGAACGGACGGGAAACTGGAAACTCCACCTACAGGCTGTGTACGATATGTTACCCTACTTTGCTGTTGCAGGTCATAACCTTTATGCAAAATCGGCATATGTTTATCTTCAGCTGATGCAAGACCTACAGAAGACACAACCGACTGTGTACAAGAGCTTTGTGGATGGTTTACATGTTGTGCGTCGCAGTGAGCGCTTCTGGGCTGGGCTATCTTCTGATTCGATTATTGAGCAGGTAATTTCAAATGTAAGTCAAAGGCAAATACACATAAGTTAATTTATTTGCCTACAAAAAAGCAAACGTAATTTGTATTGCTCGCGCGCTTTTTAATTTCGAGACCTTCACACTCACTGTCTGACAGATTTTATGTGGCTTCGAAGTTCGCGCTGAAAACGCAAATCGCTACCTGCGGGCAGAGTGTTTGCGTTGTTGGTCGCATGGTCATACTAAATAATACTATATCAATGATTGTTTTTAAATAAAGCTGACATACATGTAGGTTTGGTCTATTTTCCTTACGCTGGCTAGGTATTAATGCGAAGTGTAAAGACAAGCGGTGGGCTGACCAGAGGACAAGGAATATCGGAGACGCAGCATTTGGTCTGGGTGATGTCCATGCCTGCCTGTGCAGATATAAATAACGCCATGCAGAGTCTCACTGACACTAACTACAATACGAGTGAGCAGCATACCAGTACAAGTGAACGGCACAAGGACACCACCAAGGCAAGAAATGAGAGGGATCACAGCGACACCAAGAAGATTGTAGATTACCTGTCCCATTCAGCTGTGACAGATCCCTGCGCAACATCGCAACAGGCGTAGTGGGCGAAGAGGGCGTGAATTGCGACAAGGCAAAAGAAGCGGGAGATAATATACTAAAGTCGATGGTTGGAAAATATGTTTATTAGTATTCTTTTAAGAAGAAACACCAAGTGTTAACTCTGGCATCTAAGACAGCAGTACAATTTAGTGATGGCAAAGTCCAAATAGACCCGCAACTATTGTTCCAAAGACTCAGTCTTGTTGCCACCGGTGGTCAATATGATAATCCCGAGGTACGTGTTAAGTATGAAAATGTCCAGCTATCCCACCGCTTTATTTGATGCTTCACTTCTGCCCAGGCAAGCTACATTGTAACAAGCCAGCGTTAGCAGACACAATTTGGACCGAGACGGAAGGCAGTCAGACGGCAAGTACTAGAGATGCCCAATTTGTCCTTGATGGGGGTGCTTTACTTCATCGAGTAATCTGGCCTCATTGGCTTGACGTACGACGCTACAATGTATCTGCTCTATGTACGTTCAGTATGTAGAGAGAAGATATGGGAAAGCCACAGTGGTATTCGATGGCTATGATGATGGCCCATCTACCAAGGGATGTACTCATCTGAGACGAACCACGTCCTGCGCGCCACCAATCCTGTTTGACTCTGACATGCTCATCCCTCTGAAGAAGAAGGAGTTCCTTTCAAATCAAGAAAACAAGCAGAGGTTCATTAATCTACTCGCAGACAAGCTAAGATTTGCAGGATGCACTGTTCTTCAAGCTACTGGAGATGCCGATCTCTTGATCGTCCAGACGGCAGTCCAGGCCGCACGATCCCACAACACTGTTCTGTTCTTGTTGGTGATGATACTGACCTTCTTGTGCTGATGTTATATCATGGCGAGATGAACACCAACGATCTCTTTTTTAAGTCAGAACCGAAGCAAAGATCAAAGACGCACCGGGAATGGAACATCAAGAAGACCAAGTCTGCACTAGGACTTGATGTTTGCTCAAACATCTTATTCGTACATGCGCTTCTTGGCTGCGATACAACCTCTTGTATTCATGGTATTGGGAAAGTAGTAGCTCTTAGGAAGCTGAAGACCAATGCACAGTTTCTAGATCAAGCGACGGTCTTTGGCAGCAGACGCTGCTAAGGATGATGTCATAGCAGCCGGCGAGAAGGCATTGGTGTGCGTGTACAATGGCGGTTCCGGTGAAAATCTCGACTCCTTACGATACACCAGGTACTGCCAGAAAGTAGCCACTGGTAACGTTTTTGTGCAACCAGAAAGTCTTCTGCCGACATCTGCTGCTGCTACATGTAGCTACCACAGCCTGAGGGTGTATATCCAAGTACAGGAATGGAAAGGCATCGAGCTTCAACCTCAAGAATGGGGATGGGAGCTAAGCAGTGGAAAGCTTCTTCCGGCGCGCACATACTTGCCCCCAGCACATTCGTCACTGCTTGAGATAATTAGATGCAGCTGCAATACCGATTGTAGCACTCAGAGATGTTCCTGCCGGAAAAATGGCTTGGACTGCTCTGCAGCATGTGGTGTGTAAAGGAGTGAGCTGTACTAACTCACCTAAGCCAGACCTTGTGTACGGAGATGACGAAGATACAGAAGATAACTACATATGTAGCTCATATCAAATCGGAAAGTGTTGACTTGTCAAGGACAAAACTACAGGCATTACAGGATATGTCAGCTCGTTCTGAGTTCAATAAAGAGAGAACTATTCCAACAAATCCTTTCTCAATTACAAAGCCTTGCACCCTCCTCTTTCAACTAAAAAAATTGAAATTATAATAATTGTGGTGATAAAATAATGTGTAAACAAAACAGGTTTTAATATGTTCTGTTAACATTTAATTGATTTACTCCGAAAAATCAAGGTAGAAAAACAAAAGCAGCCTTTCATTTCATTTTCTCAGCGCGGGTACCCTGTGGTATAAATAAAGTAAAAAAAACATGTAAATTCAGATTTTTGACGTCCTTAAGTAAATTAATTTTTACATATCACTTATCTTACCGGTTTTGGTCTGTTAACGTCGAATTATAATGCTTAATTGCTTTCTATTGTACTTATTTGATATTTTCCAGACTTGGGTACCCTGTGGTAAACAATGAAAATCTTCGAGACGTTCCACCAAAGGAATTTTGGGCGAACTTTTAGTATGTTGTTTAGGTCACTTCCCTCTTTCATATAACGTTGAAATAAATTCTGTTGCAATTAGTTTGATGTTAAACCATACATGTAGATTGACTGGACTATAAGAGGACAGACCAACCCAAGGCAAAATTTTATCTATTTGTTTAAATTTATACAATAATTGGCAAGGAAACGGATGATACAAAATGATTTCATTCAAGCAGGAAGAGATTTGAAGATGAGGGAAACAGTGGGGCAGATATCAAATAGCAAACCAGGAGGAGTCACAGCAACATATATAACAGCCATACTAAACTTGTGTACAAAAAGTCTGGTTGTCAGTATACTAGCTGTACTCACTCTTACTAGAAGCCAGCAACCAGCAGATTTTCGCCAGCTGTGAGGTTAAAAGTAGCCACCTGTTTCCCCCCAAATTTCACTTCATTTATGGCATTTAAACCTATTCTTGTAACCACCTGTAAAACAAGTTCTGTACGTAGCCTCTTGTTTTGATTTCTACTGCCTGTCTGACACTCCCCTAGGTTATGAAAAATTATCATATTCTGGTAAATTCCACTAAAGTCTACCTATTTGACCATGCAGGTATTAAAACTTCAAGCAGCAATCAAGTATGAAGAGGAAGATCTCCAAGGTGCACAGGTAAATGTAGGGTTGTGAACTAGTGTTGTGCTATTTCACTGACTCTTAAATTTGTAATAATGGTTGAGGTTACACTGGATGAAGTTTACTATAGTTAAGTGGATTTAACTACATGTACTAGTTAATGGCATCCTCAGTGTGACCTGCATTTTATGGTTTCCTATAATTTTTTATCTTTTATTATTAAAATAATTAATAGCAAACTCAACTGTGGTTATAGTTGCTCTGACAATGGCGGCAAGATGAAAGAAAAAGTTAACTACATGTATAGTTAGCCTACCTGAAAAGATGCGTTTATCGCTTAAGTTAATGTAAACTTATTCAGGTAGCAGAATCATACATTAATTAAGCAGTTCTGTTAATAGGGCCCAGTACTGATGGCAAAAACCACTGACTGCAATTACGGACATAGTTGTTGGGACACTCCAGAAAAAACACAATTTTTCAGCCGTGCGGTCTTTTTCCTCCTCCTCTCCTCCTTCAATGTTGGGAGTCACTCAATAGGCCCAATTGTTCTACCCAACATTTGGAAGGAAGAGGAGAAAGTGTCTCAACACTCGTGTCCGCAATAATTGTAGCTTGTTACCCATTTCCTCCTGGCTACAAAAATGTACATGTACTTTTGTCTGCCACTGCTGATAAAGCTTATTGAAATAAAACAAATACAATATACTGTGCATCTGCCTAAGTACAATGTACTTTTCATTCATGTCTGCTTACTCAAAAAATTGTTTACATGAAGAATAAACATTATCACACAGTCATGTAAAACATTATACATTTATAACCAAATTTGTTTCTGGAAATCAAATACACTCAGTCATCACTATTTTGTTACATGTACATTTTGTAGCTTCCTGAAAAGGGGAACTGATGGTCAGAACTCAGATACAGTATCAATTAAGGCCCTACATGTACATTTGTACATGACTACAGAAATCCTGGTTTATTATAACCATTGCTGTTTATTTCTGATTCGTGATAGAAGGTATATATAATCATTTTGATCCACTTGTCTGTCATTAGAGCATGGTGGAACAGTGTTCAGGTGAAGATCCTGATACAGAAGTCAATCTTGGATGTTTGCTGTTTAAGGTCAGTTAAATAAGTTTAATGTCAGTAACTAAAAGTATGCTCTTTGTGTTGTTTGGGGACCATAGTATATTGCATAGGGGTTATTATACAGTGAACCTTTACTAATTGATTTGTATGGGGTTCTTTTTATGCAGGAAAAACAGTATTACGAGGCTTGCCAGAAATTCCAGACAGCAATGAATATTCTTGGATATCAACCAGGTACATTTGTATGCAGTGCGCATGTAACAGCTAGTTTTCCGATTGCTTCTGATGATCATGCAGTAATTAAATGCTGATGTGAGGTGTGCAATTGCATGCATGTCACACCATTGAACTGGTCTAGTGTATTTTCCTCAAATCTGAAAAGTGCTTGCCAATAGGCTTTTTACAGGAAACTGTCATGTGCTGGTATAATACAATGTACTTCATTAACAAATGAATTGATTTCATGATTCTCATGGGAAAGGTGTTTCCATGAATGCTAGATGGTAAGCTATCTTAAAAAAAATGCTGTTTTAGAAAGATCGACAACCGATTGGAGTTGGAAAATAACATTTACAAACAGGTTTTGCTAATAATTAACACTACCGATCTTGTACAAATGCCTTTAAATATTTATTATGAATTAAGATTTGTTTGCCACCCAGTACAACCACAGATTGCATCCCTGCAAAAGACCTGTTAAAGTTTGTTGTAGAAAGCAAGTCCCTTACATGTTTCTATGTGCAGGGGTTTAGTTTAGTCGTCACATTTGACCACAATATAGTAGTACTTAATTATGTAAATCACAGCCAGTGTTTCTAACCCCTGCTGGCTTCTAACGAAGAACTTTGAAAATGACTATTTCGTTAAAGCGGCCTCTCGCGTTGTGCATTGTTCTTGTGCAACAAGTTAGTGGTGAATTTAAAGAAGCCTGCATTCCCAATAATTCAACTTCTAGCGCATTGAAAGCCTCCCAACACATATCATTTTTAAGTTCCAGATGCATAGATTTTATTTCTAAAGGCGGCTATGATGCGATGTTACGAACAACTTTGAAAATTACTATTTCGTTAAAGCGGCTTCTCGCATTGTGCATTGTTCTTGTGCAACGAGTTAGCGGTGAATTTAGAGCTACATATGATGCGATGTGATTACACGGCGTTAACTGAACTCAGTCTTTTCAGTCTGTAATGTTGCTTTTTCAGCAGCTCGCTGTTCGAATGTTTTTAGTGGGAACTGGTAAAGTTCATTTACCACGAAGATCGAAATATCCCTTTGGATATTTCACTTCACCTCGTTGAAATTTTTTTTCCCAGTACTGTAGAAGAAGAACAAGAAAGTGATAAAATAAGGGGATGATATATATGACATTATCTGTTGAATACAAGATTATAATGCTTACAGAAAAAAGGGAAAAAAAAGAAAAGTATTTAGAGAATCAAGTCTGATTGCTGAGTAAGAAAACTTTATAGTTATTTTTAAAACTAAATTGAAAGGAAATTGTTTTAGATGAGTTGGAACATTTCCCCAGATTTTGGAAGCCGTAAAGTTAAAGGTTGATATCCCATAATTTGTTCTGGCAGCTGGTCTATAGAGGTTACAATTAACTGAGAATCTTGTGTTGTAAGAGTGGACTTCAGATACAGGTGTAATAAAATTATGGAATTCAAATATATGATTTGTTAAATTATTGTGTGTTCCCATGGGCCCTTAATAGTCCTTTTGCAGGAAGCAGTCACATGCTGATATAATACATGTACTTCATTAATGAATGAACTGAGTTTGTGATCCCCATGGGAAAGGCATTGCCATGGATGCTGGATGGCAAGCTTATCATCTTTAAAAACGCTGTTTTAGAAAGATCGACAAACGATTGGAGGTGGAAAATTAAATAGCATTTACAAAGTACAGATTTTGCTAACAACACTACCGATCTCGTACAAGTGCCTTTAAATATATGCCTTTGAATATATTTTTTGCCCTCCAGTATGTTACCACGTGATTGCATTCCTGCAAAAGGCGTATTATCAGCTACATGTATCATTAATATTTATTTTGCTAGTTTTTCCCCAGTTCATTCTCTTGTTGCAAATGTAATGACTCAGGACTTACACTACATGTACGTACATTTACATACAGTGTATTTATTTTTCATTTAATTCCCTTGCTCTTGTATCACCAAATTACCAAGATTAAGAGTCTACAGTACATTTAGTAATTCAAATAAACTCAACAGGAGTACATGCACATGATATACATGTACATGTAAAGTACACAAAAACCTAACTAATGACCAAGCCATAATTATGAAGAAAATGTGCTGAATGATATAGTTTGTAAATATTTTTATGTATATACTTAGTACATGAAGTTATCATATGAGAAACAAGATCTAAAGTGAGGTTATTTGTTTAGTTTTAATATTATTGTTTGATTGTTTCCAGATCTTTCATACAATATAGCACTGTGTTACTACAGCCAAAAACAGTATGCACCTGCACTAAAGCACATCGCAGATATCATTGAAAGAGGAATAAGAGAACATCCAGGTCAGTCCACTTTGGATGTACAATGTCATGTACTACTCTTCCCAGTAAACTGCAACACCCCAAGTTTTTTTATGGCCCCCGTGATGTGAATGGTCTGTACCACGTGATCACTGTTTGGCATACCGCTGGTAGAGATTTTTGTGTGGCGGCGTGAGAAAAGCGACGTGTTGTTCTACATTGTAGACAAAGAATGCCTCGTTGTAGACAGTAGAATGACACATTGTAGACAAGGTTGACATTTCAAAACTGCAGAACGACTGACAATGATATCTTAAAATATGAACTACCATCTTAAATCTTAAAATATCTCAGATGAATTGGCAAAATATTTCCTCCAGTTACCTTAAAAGTTAAGCCACGTTATGTGGTTCTTCAAATACGTTTAATAATGAACTCAAAGAAGAGTGAGAAGGAAATTTTTCCCAGCGATTTCTAGACTTTGAAATCGACAAGGCAGTCAAAACTTGTCTACAAAAGACTACAACTGCCGCCGACAAGAAATCTACCCGGCAGTATGCCAAACAGTAATCCGTGGTACAGAATATTCACATCACGTGGGCCGTAAAAAAACTTGGGGTGTCGCAGTTTACTGGGAATAGTAGTAACAGACTTCTAACAATTACATGTACTTGGCAGTTCAGTTGAATCAACTTGTGCGTGCATGTTTGATACATTGTAATGTTTATAAATGGTAAGGCTTTATTGAGCAATATAATGCTTCTAAAAAATAATGTAGCTGTAATTAGCTGGCCTAATTAAATTAATGCTGTCTCCCTCCCTGAAAGTAATGACCACCCAAAGTAATGAATCCCCGAAAGTAACAACTCCTCGAAAATCAAAGCATCCAGGGTATGCTACTTTTGTGGAGGTCGCTACTTTTGGGGAGGTTGCTACATGTACTTTTGTGGGGTTGCTACTTTTGTGGAGGTCGCTACTTTTGGGGAGGTCGTTACTTTTGTGGGGTTGCTACTTTTGTGGAGGTCGCTACTTTTGGGGAGGTTGCTACATGTACTTTTGTGGGGTTGCTACTTTTTGGGAGGTCGCTACTTTTGTGGGGTTGCTACTTTTGTGGAGGTCGCTACTTTTGGGGAGGTTGCTACATGTACTTTTGTGGGGTTGCTACTTTTGTGGAGGTCGCTACTTTTGCAGAGGTTGCTACTTTTGTGGAGGTCGCTACTTTTGGGGAGGTTGCTACATGTACTTTTGTGGGGTTGCTACTTTTGTGGAGGTCGCTACTTTTGCAGAGGTTGCTACTTTTGTGGGGTTGCTACTTTTGTGGAGGTCGCTACTTTTGTAGAGGTTGCTACTTTTGTGGGGTTGCTACTTTTGTGGAGGTTGCTACTTTTGTGGAGGTCGCTACTTTTGTGGAGGTCGCTACTTTTGTGGAGCTCACCACACTGTTACAGTATTAAATAACTATTATTACCCCATCATGGATAAATGATAATAATAATCATCATAATTATTGTCAAATCATTACCGTTAACAAAATACTGTTTAATATACATGTACATTTCTCAGAGCTCAGTGTTGGAATGACAACAGAGGGAATAGAAGTGAGAAGTGTGGGAAATACAAAGGTATGTGGAGACTAAAACCTTGCCCCTATAGCATAATTGCATATACATGTACATGTAATCGCCGGATGGTGCGAATATACATGTAATTTGACCAGCACTCGTTAGGAAGCCTTTAGATTCGAGTATGAGTGAGACTTTCCACAATGAATGAGCAAACAAATACTCCTGGTATTTATTAATATCTTGTTTTCATGTCTCCAGCATTGTTTAGCTGTATATGAAGATCTCAAATTTCCTTGCGAATGAAAGATTTTGAGTGCAAATGTCATACTTGCACTTGAGTCACAGTGAAGAAACAGTTGGACTTGGTGGACTTTGATACTGCAGTCGTATTTTTGGAAGCAGGATTTTCTGGACTAACTGGAGATAAAAATGATGAAGGACACCATGGTCCCAGAGGTTTTCTCCATTGATATGAAGCTTCACATTTAAGTGGCTAACACTTCTGGAGCAATGCAAAACTATAACTCTTCTGTGCTGCCTTGGTGGCTTTGTCTTTCCAATAAAGCCAATGGCACAGCAAATCCCAGGAAACTCACACAGTAGTCTTTTTGAACCACAAGGGTTCTCTTGTAGACCTACAGAAAGCAAAAGGTGGCCTGCTGAAGAATTATTTGTTAAGTTGTTTATTTTGCCATGCTCTGTTGTTTTTCTTCGGCCTTCCTCTAGCTGTACTCGCCGCTCTAGACCAGGATTTCAAAGACATATGCAACAAAAGTTACATTTGAAATGCTATATACATGACATTGTATACAAAATTTAAGATAAAAGTAAGTAAGTTAAACATATACCTATATGTGGAAGTAAATACACAATGGCCCAAAATAGAGATGGACTTTAAAAGATTCAATATTCACATAACAACAATGCCGATCTTTCTGATTTTCGCGACCCTCAAACATCCAGTTGCGCACGCAGTGCTTCATGGGCTTGGACACAGTGTCTTTAAGTGTAGGAAAACATGTTTGTGTTAAAAAACATGAAGTCTATCTCTTGTTGTCATGTTGTAGGTTCTTCATCAGACAGCACTTATTGAGGCATTCAATCTCAAGGCAGCAATCGAATACCAGCTAAAGAACTGTGAGTTGTTTTCTTTTTAGTGCATGATGATTCCTTCCATCAAACAATACTGTCATTCATATCTACCTTTAATCAAAGTATTAGGAATAACATGATAAAACAAGATGGATATTTTTTTTCTACCCTGACCCTCCGGTAGTACCTTAATGCTGTTTGATCCTCGCATAAATTAACATTCCACAGGACTTGCATGTACAAATTGAAGTACACAACTTATATAACTAAATGCATTAATAATTTCCAACTTTGCTGTGCACGTACAGTACAGTACAAAGTCCAAGCAGGTGATTGGCCTGGGGGGGGGGGGGGGGGGGGGGGTACTCTACCCAAAGTTGGGTAGGGGTGTGCCGCTGGGGCTCTGAAACCCTTACCCTGTTTAAGACAAAAAAACTCAAATTTCCATACCCTGTTCAAGACAAAGTGTTAAAATTTTCCCTCTATAAGACAAATAACAAATGATCTATACTTGGATGTCAGTGTTTATTGTGATCTTGTATAATGAGTGTCATAATTAAATAAGTCTTCATCAAGCACTAGACTAAATAACTGCACTAGATAAATACCATACCCTGTTCAAGATCTGTCGATGTGAAAATGGATACCCTGTCTAAGATCAGAACCTCGAAAAACCATACCCTGTCCAGCGGATCATCCCCGTATAGTCCACAGCATGCTGTTCACTCAGTTTAATTTTTTTTTTTTTTTGACAAATACATTGTACAGACACATCAGCTGACTGAACAACAAACTCAATATTTGTTCATACTTAGCCTCATGCAGTATTCATTATTTTTCTTTCATTGTACAGTTAGTGTGTGCCTGTATTTATCAATAAAACACATGTCAGTTACTATAACCCTTGAACAATAATTTATTTTTTATTATAATTACATGTACTGTGTGTGACATACTGTATAAGGGGGAACATGCCCAACTGATGGCAAACCAAGTCTGCCGTGATGACGTCCATGGTGCATACTATAGCAGCAATAACACCTACATGTACAAGACACCACACTCATCTCCGCACCACTGTGTGCTGGATTGCATGGACACGGTTTATTTAATAAGCTCAACTCAACAAGCTTAACTTCAATAACTTGTGACAGACTGGTAAACTCTAGAACGATCAGAGTTTTTCCAATTTTTTTATAACTTGGCTTCTTTTACATCTCATAGTTGAGGCTGCGCAAGAGGCACTGACAGATATGCCACCAAGATCAGAAGAGGTTTGTGAATTGCTGTAGTTGTGATAGATATAATTTCTGTATTAAATACTGTGACATCAACATTATTGCATTTCAGCATGTCCAATTTAGTGAACCAAAATTGCAGCTATCTACATGTACAGTGTATAAAGTAACTTCAATAAAACTGAACTGGGGCTATCTGTTTCAGGAGTAATATTTACATGTATGTTTGGCTTTAAGCCCTGGCCAAATGCACTTGCAAGTCAATGCAAGTTTTCAACTAGTGTTGGACTTGCATTGCATTTGGCCAATTCCCTTGCATGGACTTGTGATGCCTTGCATTGACTTTGATCAAGCTCAAATTCACAGACAAGTCAATGTATATTGTACGTTTTTCACTGTTTGGCCACCCAAGGCACGTTGACTGCAAGTTGAAAGTGGTAAAGAAATGCATTATTTTATCAATAAAATTTGAACAAATTATGGGTGATCTTAACTAAACAGTACGGAAATGGCTTTTAAAGGCTAAACTTGTGTTAACTTGTGATTAAACTTGTGAGCCCATTTGGCAACTTTAAAGCTAAAGGCTCTAAAGCTGAAAAACAGTGTTACAGTAGCTAGACAAGTGTGATGTATAATATGGTAGTTAAACTTGACATTTCCAGGAACTGGACCCTGTAACATTACACAACCAAGCACTGATGAATATGGATGCCTCGCCTACACAGGTAAAAGAAATGCATACCAATCATGCATTTTAGAATTACATGTACCTTGTGCAATAACAGGCATTTACATTTTAACTCTAAAGCATTGCACTATTCATCAATAATTAGTACTAAATTATTTGTTAACTGTCCAGAGAAACATCAAAACAAATCAGTCAAAATAATTTTATGTACATGTATGTCTGAAAAAAACAGATGGTCGGTGCGACTTCAATGTTTCCTAACCGTCCCAGATCTATGTTCCAAACTTGTGAAAACACAAGAAATTGCGACTGTCCCCGATTGACTGGGATAATCATGTCGAGCAAAATCGGGAACTTATTAATTTTACCAACGCATCCCAGGTTTCTGCGATGGTCTACGATCATCCCCGATCATGTATGAAAATATAAGTCCCGACTGTCTGTGACAGTCAGCAATGTGTTTGCTTGGTTCAGACTCCTCAATATCAGTTTGGATTGCACATTTACACCATGCCTTTAATGTAATCTTTGTTGACAGTTCTACCAAATATTGGGAACATCTGGGACGGTCAGAAAACATCGAAATCCCTGATTGTCTGGGATTTTCCCAACATACGAAAACCTGCAGGCTTCAGAAAAAATACCAGTTATTACTAATACAACTATAAGCTTTTAAAAATATCAACCATACTTTGATATTTTCAGGGATTTGAGAAGCTCCAGTTTCTCCTGCAACAGAATCCATTCCCACCAGAAACATTTGGCAACTTGCTTCTTCTGTATGTAAAGTACCAGGTGAGATATTCAGTGAAAAAGAAAGCATAATATGTCTGGACAGTGTGCTTCATGGGTGTCCATCCTCAGGTTAAACTTTACCTATTGTGCATCCAGCTGTATTACATGTACATGACTTTGTATGTATTAAGAATCTAAAGTATTCACTTATTTCAGAAAAGGCTGTCAAATCAATTTTCTGAATTACGCTGTAGTTAGGTTTATTCATTTTCCACAGCTGACAGTTATGGCCACAATCCATTTTGGCCTGGGAATGTCGCTTATCGTTTGTCTGGAACAAACCTTTTTGAAATAGATGGATACTTTTTTTAAGTACGTGTTATGGGTCGGGTACCATACAGTAATGGTATGGGTGCAGAAGTACATGAGTATGTGGCTCTATCATTTCTGAGACTGTTGAACTTGTATTTTCTTGGCCGGCCCACAACTCCCTCACCACTCCTCCTCCTTAATTGGCCCTTGCAATAAAATAGCTCATAGACCAAGCAATATCACTGATAGAAGCTAGTGTTATTCTGCCATGCAAAGGGAATTCAGAGAAGTTGATAAATGATCAGAAGTTCTGCTAGCCTCTACTATCAGCTGGTACTCTATACTGCCTGGTACAAAAACATTTTTCATTACAGTCAGGGTCTGAAATTAACTTTTTCACGTAGGCGGGAACTGGCGACTAGGCAAAAAAATTTAGTCGCCAAATGAGCAATTGTGGTCTCCACATTTCGAGTTTCAAGCGACACATGGCAAAGAACATTTGCTGGCATATTTTATTGGCTAAATTTACTTACAACATTGTGTGACTTCGGGACATTGTGAAACATTGTGCAGACTAACTGGCAACTAACTCTGAAATTTTGGTTGGAAACTAAATAAGGCGCAATTTTGGACCCTGACAGTGCCACATAAAAATAACCAACAGCCTCAGTTTTTTTCTGGTATTGACAGTTCATTTTTTTCACAGTAAAAATTGACATATGCCAGTCTAGGGTATCTCTGATAATTGAAGGGTTGTGTGCAATAAGGGCATAAGTGACTCCTGATCACATTCTAAATTCTCCCTTAGAAAACAAAGAATCTGAAGGAGAATTTAGAATGTGACCAGAAATCACTTACAACCTTGTTGCACACAGGCCTTCAATAATAATATTGATGTTTTAATGATTTTTATAAAATCTACCATGAACACGTCTTTGTAAATCTGCTCTTGCACAGTACTATGACCTAGCTGCTGATGTCCTGGCTGAGAATGCGCAGTTGACCTACAAATACCTGGCACCTGTGAGTTGGCATGTTTGTCTATTATTATTCATTAATGTTTAAATATAATTTATTGGCATTAAAACTTTATTTTAAATTTTAATTGCTCGATTAATGATTATTGATTAATGATTATGAATTAATCAGTGACTAGTAATTAACTAATGAATTATCTTAATTAATTAATGCTTATTTATCTTTTTCAGTACATGTATGATTTCCTAGATTCTATGATCACACAACAAACATCACCAGAGGAGGTGAGTGATTTTCTCTTCTCAAACTCATGAATTATTCATGATGGTAGGCCACCAATCACTGGATGTATACCACATCACGTGCATGCAGTTGGATATCCAGTAAAACATGTATACCAATCAACAGTGTAACTGGTAAATACCACTTAATTAGTAATCTACATATTCATAACTCTAAATATGACACTTGGAATTAACTTTTGGATGACATCCTACTGTAGCTTTACATAAGGAGAAGTAAAGGAAAAGATAGAAATAAAATTCAGCGTACAGAGTATGACTCGAACCGCCGACCTCATAAATGCCCTCTACTTCTAGTCCTCTGACAGTATGCCCACTACACTAGTTATAGGAATGCTTGTTGAAATGAACCAGAGCAAATAACAATGACAAGCCTTATAATCAATAACTGCATGCAATAAAAAACCAGACAAACAATACTCCCTAATGATCTATGTATGAATACAGGTATTGTTTCAGTTGGAGAAGCAATTTCCAAAACTCGAGCTTCGTTTTTCATCTGGGGTTCCAAACACCTTGAAACCAGTAAAAGCACTCGGCCGAAGCGGCCTCGTGCTTTCATTGTTCTCAGTGTTTGGAACCCCTGATGAAAAACTAGCTCTCGTTTTGGAAAGAGTACTTCTCACATGGTAGCCATCCCAGGGGAATAAAAACCTTTGATTTCCCCATCTGAACTCATTCTGAAACTGCTTAGTGCGAGGCCCTAGTTTTGTGGAATATATATAATATATATATCAGCAACATTACACATG
Source organism: Actinernus sp. WN-2022 (assembly GCA_030867875.1). Classification (NCBI taxonomy): domain Eukaryota; kingdom Metazoa; phylum Cnidaria; class Anthozoa; order Actiniaria; family Actinernidae; genus Actinernus; species Actinernus sp. WN-2022. Next base: position 94,292,150 of record JAOWCC010001634.1, read on the forward strand.
GGAAATCTATTATTTCTGGCCAGCATGGCTGTGGCATGATAACAGCGAATTGGGATAAACAAAGCCAGAATGATATTCTTTTTACCATGCTTAACCTATTTTATGTTTCAATTTATTCAATGAATCGACAGGCTTATAGAAAGTTTGACGACATGGCTACCAAACAGACAGAAACACTACGAAAACTGACCAAGCAAGTAAGTCCTACATGTACATACATACCGTTATTTAACAAAATATCTGGATTCTGATTGGTTAATAACGGGTGCATAAAAAGGTTATCAAGAGTGCACGCTCTCAGAAAATGGTTGCTCAGTATATTATAAACAAAACATTGCATGAATTGCTCATGCTATACTTGATTTGGACACTGGATGATATTTTGAAAGTTCTCGCCTTAAGTCTCTTGCAATTGACCTATATCATTATGACGTCGAATCAAAACAATCTATTGTTTAAACGCTAAGGATCACGGTCGTAACACAAAGGAAATCGTATCAAATGCATTTTGTAGAACGTAGAATACTGGTAACAGCCACCAAATACGGTAAATATTGTGGGATAAACATTGATACAGCTGATATCTGGAAACCAGACAATTCGAAGTTAAATTTTCCTCAGCAGAGCAGATTTAGTTCAAAATTCTATTGTTCAAGTCGATTCTGTCCCCCTCATAAACAAGCCGTGACGTCATAATGATATAGGGTAATTATCAGAACTTTCAAAATATCACTCAGTGCCCATAAGTCATGTATTACTGGCACTCGTGTTCATGCGATTTCCTCTACGTACATGTACATGTATTCTAATTATTTCTTAGCCAATCGGAATGGAGTATTTTGCATTTAATTGATAAACAAAATCATATTTTAAACATGCTAAAAAAATGGAGAACTCGTGGATACAATATTGTATTTTTAGCAAGGGTACACCCTTCACCTGTGGAGGCTTTTTAGGGGGGAGGGGGGGGGGGGATGGATGGACCTCTGGTGTTCCAAAAACGTATTTGGAATTTCAAAGGTTTTCATGTTGTTGTTGTTGACTAGTAAAAACTCAAAATGTATCCAAGAAATTGTGCCGTAACAGCGTTTCAAGTGTGAACAGGAGGCCTAACCGGCACAAAACCTATTCGGTATCAGGCGTGATAGAGCGGTTTTCAATTGAGTGTAGTAAAACAAAACGCAAACTACCCACAGCCAGCCAATCATAAGAGCGAGTAATCACAAGTAACTCATAAATGGCTTTCCTGTGAACCAATGACAAACCAAAGCAAAACCAAAACGCGTTTGGTTTTACTTTGGATTGGGATAGGTTGGTATACTTTCTCAGCCAATAGGAGAGCTCAGTAAACGCAAAACCAAAACATTTCCGACACCCAATTGAAATCCGCTCTAGTGGTCTTAAATAAATGCACATCAATGTTACTTTAACAGGTCCAGGAGGCCAGACAAAACCATGACGACGAGGCTGTTAAAAAGGCTGTCAATGAATATGACGAAGCTTTAGAAAGGTAGACGTAACAGCAGTGATTTTTTTCAGGTTTTTCAAGTAGGATTTCAAAAACTCGTGCGTGTTTCATCAGGGGTTCCAGACATCAGAAAGCATTGCTTTCGAGGTGTTTGGAATCCCTGATCAAACGCGCAGAACGAGTCTTTGAAATTGTTTTTCAAACAAAATTATTACAAACCGTAGATTATACACATAGTTGAAAAAAACAAGCGTTTTTGGCATTTTATAGGCTCCTCGTCACTAAAATATATATTATCTTTAAATATTGTAAAGTGATGAAATGAATAGAGTTGAAGTTACAGATCATTAGGGAGCATTGAATTGCCATTCAAATGTCATGTTATGTTTCACATGTTTTTGCAGGTACATTCCAGTGCTGATGGCGCAAGCAAAAATATATTGGGATCTGGACAACTATACACAAGTTGAAAAAGTAAGTTCGTCAATGGGAAGTTTTTTCCCTGATCATTGAGCTAAACTATTTCCACAGGCATTGGATATTTGAGTATGAAAATGGAAATACTGCACAGAGCGGATTTCGTATGAGTGGAACAAAGTACAGCGTGGCCGTAGCCTTGCCGTATTTCTGTAATTTGATTGGATCAGCAGGGCAACAAACAATGGAAAACCATTTCAACGTCACGGCATGCCGTACTGTAACCCACACCGCGGCCACACAGCGGTCAAACGTCTGCGCGTGGGCGGCTGCGCGTGGGCGGCCGCGCGAATTTCCCGCGCAAATTTTACCTTAAAACATATTACAGTGAACTTCTACCCCCAAAAGTTAAGAAAAATACGTGAAAGTTAAGCTTTTTATTTTCATAGTCGACGGGAAATTGAACAAACTTCAAACTGTGAGTTTACCAAATTGTTTCGTAATTTACCAAAGAAGTTCTCAAGGTTTGAAAGCGGGTTTGTGAAGAGTGACGGCCGCCGGCTCGCTTTGAATTTGTTTTGGAATAGGTTGTTGTTGCAAGACTTTTGACACATGCGCAGACGTTTGATCGCTGTGTGCACCGCGGCAAAATGGTATGCTCCGCTGGCCAAAAGAACGAAGACTGCTATCAAATACAAATTACCGAGGGTTTCAACTATTTTAGCAAATAATTTTATAACTTAGTAAACTCACAATGAATTACAAATTAAGAAAACTTCAACCTGTTAAAGTCTTAGGCTTAGCTTTTAAGTAGTTTTCTTATTTTTTGACAAAACAGTTCACAAATGAATACTTTTAAGCAGAAACGTTAAAATCACGGCATGTGCCTGTTGTTTCATTTCAGTTTTCGCGGGAACCTGGGGGCGGCCGCGCGCCGACAAGAAATAGCAAATACGCATGCGCGCCGCGGTGTGACTGTAACCTTGCTGTAGTTTGTCTCACTCATACAAAATCTGCTCTAACTTTCTGTACCGTAACTCTGTAATTTGATTGGATCAGAAAGACAAAAACAACAGGGAATACCATTTCAACATCATGCCGTGCCGTAAGGCATTGGCTTAACTTGCCCACTCATACGAAATCCACTCTATGGATCATACGCATATTTGGCTAAGGCCTTTTTCATTTCAACAGATATTCAGGAAATCAGTGGAGTTCTGCAATGAGCACGAAGCGTGGAAACTGAATGTAGCGCATGTGCTCTTTATGCAGGTAAACAAGTTCAGTGGCACATCATTATTTACTATCATTAGAGTTGCTGTTATTTTAATTAATAGTGTTATTTATTAAAATATTATATATTCAAGTCACAGTCCTGTTTCTGATTGGCTGAAAGGAGTTCAGTCATTTCAGATGAGTCATGGCAACCTCGTTCCGGGACGCATGCAACATTTTGGATGCAAAAATAAAGGGAGGGAAAGAGCTGTGAAAATGTCTTCAGTTGAAGAAGGAAGGTTCGCTTCCCTCCCAGAGAAATAAAATCAGTTAGGACAACTGTACACACACACAAAAGGAACAACTTAGCTAGCCAAGGCTTTAATTGCCGATTGTTTCGGGGGAGGGGGGGAGACCTTGAGATCGGAAAACTTTTGCACGTTTTCAACGCCAGACTCAAAGCTTCAAAGCAAACATAAATTTGAGCTGGAAAGCAGTAACACCAAACCAGCACAGCTCGAGATCGGAGAGAGAGACTTGAGATCGGAAAACTTAGCACGTTTTCAACGCCAGACTCAAAGCTTCAAAGCAAACAGATAAATTTGAGAAACCGAACTGGAAAGCAGTAACACCAAACCAGCACAGCTCGGAATTTTGTCAGCAAAAACAAACTTTACGAAACTTTGCGGTCCGAATGGAAAGTTCTTTACCCCAAACTGACCAGTCATAACTTGCAAAATTATCTATATAATAATTACCATTTATATAATTATTGCCATTATTATTACTGTAACTAATATCTAACAATTCTACAGGAAAACAAATACAAGGAAGCCGTTGGTTTCTACGAACCAATAGTTAAAAAGCACTACGACAACGTGAGTAAAACTATCCTTAGGCTTTGGGCTCGTTTTGGGGAACTTTATTCCGACTATTCTGAAATCAGACTACTTTGAAAGGTAGAAAGTAGTCGCTACTTTTAGTACGTCCTGTATAGTGGGACTTATTCCAGCTATTACGAAATAGAATACCTCGATATCATGCACATATTATCCCTCTTCTGAAATGTAGAAAGTACTTCGCTACTTTTAGTACGTCCTGTATAATGAGCCTTATTTCAGCTATTCCTATATTAGAATACCTCGAAATCCTGCACACATCCCTCTTCTTAAATGTAGAAAGTAGTCGCTACTTTTAGTACGTCCTGTATAGTGAGACTTATTCCAGCTATTACGAAATAGAATACCTCGATATCATGCACATATCCCTCTTCTGAAATGTAGAAAGTAGTCGCTACTTTTAGTACGTCCTGTATAGTGAGACTTATTCCAGCTATTACGAAATAGAATACCTCGATATCATGCACATATCCCTCTTCTGAAATATAGAAAGTAGTCGCTACTTTTAGTACGTCCTGTATAGTGGGACTTATTTCAGCTATTACGAAATAGAATACCTCGATATTATGCACGTATCCCTCTTCTGAAATGTAGAAAGTAGTCGCTATACGTTTAGTACGCCCTTTGGGAATATTTCGTTTGTGTTTGCAAACGTAAAATACGTTCATTTTTGGTGTCACTTTCGAAATATCTGGAATACGTCCAAAGAAAATGCGCCCTTTGACTCCAACATTGTGATGTCGTACTTGTACTAATCTGTTTTCACTGGATCTTTCAGATTCTAAGTGTGAGTGCCATTGTGCTGGCAAACTTATGTGTGTCCTACATTATGACGAGTGCGAATGAAGAGGTGAGTCGTGCTTGTTAAAAAACGCTTTCTCTAAGAGAGTTGTCTCAATTCTTTTGATAAAAGCAACTTAACTTAGGACCTGTTTACACGACGGTGAGGGTTTGCTCGAAGTTTTTGAAGCCGTCTATGCCATACACCGTGATTACATTGTTTCATTCCGAAAATTTTATCATACTTGTTTTTGTTTTCTCCTAGGCTGAAGAACTAATGAGAAAAATCGAGAAAGAAGAGGTATAATGTTAAATATTCTACTGAGACATCATTTGTGTGTGTGTGAAATAAAAGTAATGTGTTATGCGACGTCAAGAGGCATTCACTTTCAGTTTATTTTTAGCTCAAAGGGGCTTAACGAGGTCTTTATATTCGCAGTCCGGGCAGAACACAGTCATTTCCAGCGATTTTCATATCATGATGACCTGACGAACCTCGCACACATGTGGGATGGTTACAATCAATGCAAAAATGACCATCAAACTGTGTATAGACGTAGACTTCAAGGAAAATATTGCGTATTATGTCAATCAAGCATCAAGGGAGGCCACTAACTGTTTCTAGCCAATTAACAGCCACCAATTGAACATGGACTCCATACATGTACAACACTATGACATAACATATTTACTGTTTGTAGTCAATTAACAGCCATTAATCGAACATTGACTCCACACATGCGCAACACCATGACATAGCCTCTTTAAGCTTTGAAAAAGAGATTATAATATACTCGACAAAATATCTGGATTGTGATTGGTCATTAACGAGTGCATAAAAAGGTTATAGAGAGCACATGCAGTTGCACGGTCTCGGCAAATGTTTGCTCAGTATAGTATAAACAAAACACTGAGTGATATTTCGAAAGTTCTCATATTGCACTTGCCTACTCATATTGCACTCGCCTAAAGACTCGTGCAATTATTAGAACTTTCAAAATATCACTGTGCTCATAAATAACGTATAGCATGAGCTGTTCATCACGTATAGCACTCGATTTCCTCTACATATTCATTATTAGCACACTGATTTATAGGATGGAAAACGAAAGAGTATTCTATTCCTTGTACTTACAGGAGCAAGTCGCGTATGACGACCCAGAGAAGAAAATCTATCATTTGTGTATCGTGAATCTTGTTATTGGGTGAGTACATGGATATCTATCATTTGTGTATCGTGAATCTTGTTATTGGGTGAGCACATGGATATCTATCATTTGTGTATCGTGAATCTTGTTATTGGGTGAGCACATGGATATCTATCATTTGTGTATCGTGAATCTTGTTATTGGGTGAGTACATGGATATCTCATTTGTGTATCGTGAATCTTGTTATTGGGTGCACGTGAGTACATGGATATCTATCATTTGTGTATCGCGAATCTTGTTATGGGGTGAGTACATTGATACATTTGTGCATCGTGAATAAGTCTTGTTATTGGGTGAGTACTCTAGATCATGGAAAGGGTTTTCACAGTACAACACAAGTGTTTTTTTAATACTGGCATAGTGGTTCGTGGTTTACAATGTAGAATATTCTGAACGCCATTTTACCTCCAAATTCGGCTCATCTCACCTAGATCCTTTAAATCTAACCTAACCTACATTGTATTAAACCTGAACGCATACACATACCTTACCCAACATATAAACACCTAATAAACACCAAACATAAACATAAATACCTTAACAGAATGGAGTCGTAAACTTCACCTGATCCAACCAGATCCAACCCACACCGTGGCAAAACCCACACCGTGGCAAAACCCTCACGCGCATGCGCTTTTGACGAGCCGGTCGCGCGCGCGTCTCCCCGGTTTCCCGCCGAAACTAAAAGAAAACAGGCAATCACCCCTGTTTCTAATTTTAAGTACGTACGCGTAATTACGTGAAATGTTTCGCGAAAAATAAGAAAACTACTTAAAAGCTAAGCCTAAGACTCAACAGGTTGAAGTTTTCTTAATTTGTAATTCACTGTGAGTTTACTAAGTTATAAATTACTTACTAAAAACGTTTAAGTCCACGGGCCTCCAGAGCCTTCGTTCTCTCGGCCAGCGGAGTGTAACGTTTTGCCGCGGTGCACACAGCGGTCAAACGTCTGCGCGTGCGTATTACGGTCAGTCTGGTGGGCGGCCGCGCATAATTTACCTTAAAACATATTACAGCAACTTGGGTTTTCAAAAACAACTCGGCTTGTGAACTTCTACCCCCAAAAGTTCACAGTCGACGAGAAATTGAACAAACTTACTAATTTTTTTCATAATTTAACAAATAAGTTCTCAAGGTTTGAAAACCGGTGTGTGAATAATGACGGCCGCTGGCTCGCTTTGAATTTGTTTTGGAATATGTAGTTGTTGCAAGACTTTTGACGCATGCGCAGACGTTTGGCCGCTGTGTGGCCGTGGTGTAGATCCAACCTAGCCAACGAACACTATAGGCAAAAATTTATAAACCATTTCAAGGATTCCGATTGTTATCAGACAGCAGACTATGATCGACATTTCACAGAAATATCCGATAGATTTTCAACGTGGCAAGACACTGGTCCGATTGCTTTCTGTTCCTGCCGTTTGAGGTTTTCGCGAGAAGTGCGAAATTACTGTCCTACTAAATTATTGTCCTATTGATGTAACCCTAGCTAAGACAATTGACAGATAGTATAAAACTCCATCAAAATACCTGGTTGTAAAAATTTGACCACAACAAATCAGTTTGAGAGACCGACCAACATTGTACCTCTCAATTTTCCTCACAACCGACAAACATTATTAAATGTATTTCCCTTTTCCACACGTTCTTAAACTTTGTCTAAACCACAGTGTTATATAACGAAGAACCTCTTTTTGAACAAGTCAGACCATTTAATTTCCTCTTGGTTTGTAAGAAATCGAGAAAGCATACACTTTGTAACCGACAGGGAATTCTAACCCAATCCTTATTTCTTCACCATTGATGGAGTTCTCAGCGCAGGGAACCTACATCTGAGTTCTGTCGAAACTAATTCAAAAATGATTCTTATTTGTTTGTAGAACACTGTACTGTGCGAAGGGAAATTATGAGTTTGGGATATCCAGAATCATGAAAAGCTTGGAGCCCTATAGCAAAAAGGTGAGAGAGAATTCCTTGCTAGAGTACTTTTTGCTGGACAACTTTCAAACTTTACTCCATGTTTTGTCAATGAAAGTTATGAAGATGGTATTAAGTCTCTTAATGCTGAATTTCTAACGAGACCTGAAACAACCGTTGAACCTGGGCCACAGAGGTGAGAGGCGAAGCGCTTAAACACTGCGCAACCTCGCCTCCCCAGCAATTGACCTATATCATTATGACGTCACGGCTTGTTTGTGAGGGGGACAGAATCGACATGAACAATAGAATTTTGAACTAAATCTGCTCTGCTGAGGAAAATTTAACTTCGAATTGTCTGGTTTCCAGATATCAGCTGTATCAATGTTTATCCCATAATATTTACCGTATTTGGTGGCTGTTACCGCTATTCTACGTTCTACGAAATGCATTTGACAGCGATTTCCTTTGTGTTGTTGCTGTTTTGTCCCCCTCCCACGACCGCGATCCTTAGCGTTTAAACAATATATTGTTTTGATTTGACGTCATAATGATATAGGGCAATTGCTTTCCGGTTTCGTAGCAAAAGGCTCGTTCTTGGAGAAAGTTCGGAAGCCGTTGGAGTGTTAAGGCTGTTTCTTTTGCCTGCGATGGTAACGAAAACAAAGGCGCAGTTTGACTAACTCTGTAATATATTTCTTGTTTTCTTTCAGCTCGGAACAGATACGTGGTTTTACTCGAAAAGATGCTTTCTTTCACTAATCGAGAACATGGTATGAACGCTATGTTGTTTTGGAGTTGTTTATTGAGTCAAACTGTCTTGAAAATTGAACTCATTTTATTCCATTATTCTAGACGTGCCAAAAAAATGCTTCCCACATGTGATTTGCGACTAATTGTTTACTTTTCTTTCCTCAGTCCAAACATATGATTATGCTGCGAGATAGTGTCGTGCAGGAGATAATTCAGTTCATGGAGCATTGTGAAAGTAAGCTGGCTTATGTAGTAGAGTGTCGGAAGTGTTTTGGTTTTGCGTTTACTAAGCTCTCCTATTGGCTGAGAAAGTAAACCAACCAATCACAATCCAAACTAAAACCAAACGCAAACTGGTTTTGGTTTTGCTTTGGTTTAAAATCATTGGCTCAATGAGTTACTTGTAATTACTCGCTCCTATGATTGGCTGGCTGTGGGTAATTTGCGTTTGGTTTCACTACACTCAACTGAAAACCGCTCTATCATAAGGGATCACTTTACTTTTCTGGGACTGAATTTCTGAATTTCATCCGTACGAACCGGAGGAGACGGCTGAAATTCAGGCTACGAAATTTGCTGATTAAATGTGGGGACAGTAGACATCTTGTGAACTCCATGCTTGTGATTTGACAACAAATACGTTAGCAATTCAACACCAAACTGAATCGTTCCATTTTAAAATAACTTAATTAGCTTTTCTTTTCTTTCTATTTATAATTATATTGTAAGGTTAAAACACAGCTTCTATGAAAATCAGTTTAATGACTGTTAGAAATCTTCCGTGTATAAATAAAGTATTGATTGATTGATTGATAGAATACTTGCAGTCTTACAATTTTGTCAACAGAATTTTTTGCCACATATCTCGAGTTCTGGGGTGGTCAGTTCCGGAGAAAAAGAATGTTGGGCAAAATATTTGACACCAGATTCTCATACAAACACTGTATTTCCCGCCATGGCGGTTCTGATTACCCAACGTGACCTTGGGGGCCCGGTGAAGTAGCTGTCTCTTGATTTCATTTTCCCGTCAGTTTTCTGATGAAGCTTTTATATTTTCAGTGTATGGCAAGAATGTCTCGGCTCTTGTAGAACAACCTCTGGAAGAAGAACGCATCCACCCTGGCAAAAATACGGTCACTTACGAGGCGCGGTTGCTGAAGAGCTTGTTCATGAGACTAGTCTAGTACACGATTGGAGCACGTTACGAATGCAATCACGTGGTTGTACTGGGATGGCAAAAAAGACTGACTTCATTTATTTAAAGGCACTCGTACTAGATCGGTAATGTTTTTAACAAAACCTGTTTGTAAATGCTATTTTCCACCTCCAATCGATTATCGATCTTAAAACAGCGTTTGGAAGTTTGTTTGCCATCCAGTAAAGCATTTCCCATGGGATCACGAGCGCAGTTCATTGGTTATTGGAGTGCAAAAGGCTGATTAGGTTGTCTGGGATATATAATAACACTTTTATTGACGAAACATTACACTGAAGGTCTTTGCTGTTTCGTTTTTTAACATGAAACCACAGAATTGAATGCCGTCTAAATTACCAATCCATTTCGGTCTTGGACTTTACCATCTTCGAGACACCGTTCATTTAAAGTGCCTATAAACCTTTTTGCAATTTTTATAGCTATGAGCCTCCGATAAGTTTTGAGTACTTCTGTGCAGAAAGTTTTGGTTTACAGTGAATTCTTTATGTTCTACGCTTGTTTGAAGTTGTGTACATTTGACCTTTCCTGACCCATGACCGCGTAAGTAAAAGCCTGGGTCGATTCCCGTATAGACGTCATATAATTAATTCGGTTTTGCAATCATTTGAAGAAATGCTTAACATGTGACTAAAATGATTTTTTTCTTTACTAACAACTCACAAACTGTGTATATTTTCTATGTATCGATGTTGTTGTGATAGAAAGGCGCCATGGAGAATAATGCATTAATGAATGACGTCTATACAGGAATCGACCCAGGTCAAATTTACACGATTTCAAAGAAGCGTAGAACATTGAGTATTCTCTGTAAACCAAAACTTTCTTCACAGAAGTACTCAAAACTTTACGGAGGTTCATAGCTATAAAAATTGCAAGAAGGGTTAAAGGCACTTTAAAAAGCTGCAAAACTAAAACTATAATACGTGTGACTTTCTCAAAACTTTTCCACCTTGGAAAACGTAAATTAACTAACACATTCAGCCACCTTTATCAGAGCGTAAGAAATGTAAAAAGAACATTGTCTTGCTTGAAAATGCTATCAAGTAAAATGTACAGAGGTCAAATATCTTACCGAGAAATGGCCAGGCCATATTAAAACTAGATTTTATTTCAGTAAAATGAAATAAAATGTTGCACGAAATAAAACTAATTATACGGACACTGTCTCGTTGTTGTTGCTTGGTGTTCTGAGCCGTTAAGAAATTTCTCTCGGGTGACCCTCGGGAACCCTAGTGGGGCTAGCGCGTTGCGTATGCCGGCACTCATACCGGTATGAAACCTGCTTTGTATTCGTTTATACATGATACTAGTCTTAGGGTTGGACCATTATATTTTTTTGAGGGGGAGGGGGGAAGAATTGGGCATTTTTTTCTGGATAGAATTAATTTTCACGACTGAATGCTTTAATATTTTTTTATAATAATAATAATAATAATAATAATCTTTATTTATATAGCGTTATTTCTACTATAAAACCAATAGCGCTTTACAATGCTACTACTACTACTAATAATAATATAAGTAATAATGTAAGTAACTATAACAAATATGTTTAAATTATATACAAATGTTATCCTTAAAATTACAATGTTGGTCTATAAATAATTAATTAATATTTACTCAAATAAATTACATTTACGTAGGCGAATCAATCAAGTATTTCAGGTATCAGAGTGATAATAGCGTCTAAATAAGTAAGTTTTAACTCTGCTCTTGAAAGTGTTTAGAGACTCAGTAGTCCTTATAATGTCAGGCAGATTATTCCATAATGTTGGCGCAATTACTGAAAATGCTCGCTTTCCATAAGTTTCAAGATTATATTTAGGGACGACTAAAAGTTTCTTATTAACCGAGCGTAGTGATCTACCAGGTATATATTTAATTAAGAGTTCTTGTAGATAATAAGGTCCAGTTTCATGATAAGCTTTGAAAGTTAAAATTAGAATTTTAAATTCTATTCTAGCAGTAATGGGTAACCAGTGTAGTTCTTTAAGTATTGGTGTTATATGTTCTGATTTCTTAGAATATGTTAAAAGGCGTGCCGCAGCATTCTGCACGTACTGGAGTTTTTGTATTAAGCATTGTGGTAGGCCAGATAATAAAGAGTTGCAACAATCAATTCTCGAAGTTACAAAGGCATGTATTAAGATTTCACAATCTCTGTATGACAGAAATCTTCTGATAGTAGATAGATTTCGTAAATGATAAAAGGCAGTTTTACACATGAAATTAATTTGTTTGTTCATTGAAAGTGTGTGGTCAAACCAAAGGCCAATGTTCTTGACTGACTTGGACACTGTAATCAGATCAGTACCCGCATAGATAGAGTCTAGTGGTGGAACTGGTTTATGGCGGGCATTCAACACTAGTAGTTCTGTCTTATCATTGTTGATTTTCAGCTTGTTTGCGGTCATCCAGTTGTTGATATCTAGGATACATGCTTCCACCTTTGATTTTGAGTACTCAGGCTCGTCAGTACGTGACGGCTGGAAGGACAGGTATATTTGACTGTCATCAGCATAGAAATGGTATGACATACTGTGGCGTTTGATGACATCTGCAAGGGGTGATGTGTACAACAGATACAAGATAGGGCCTAGTACAGAACCTTGAGGTACACCACAAGGTAGATCACGATTGGTGGAGCTTTCATCGCCAACACACACAAACTGGCTTCTGTCACAGAGGTAGGATTTCATCCATGCAAGAGCCTTTCCCTTGATTCCGAAACGACAACAGAGTCTAGTAAGCAATATATTGTGGTCTACGGTGTCAAATGCGGCTGATATGTCCAATAATAGAAGAATGACACAGCCATTGTTATCAATACTGCGAAGAATGTCATTATGTACTCGGACCAACGCTGTTTCAGTACTGTGTCCCTGCTTGTAGGCTGACTGGAAAAGCTCGTGTAAGTTATTGTCTTTGAGATGTACATTCAGTCGAGGTTTATAACGTTTTTCATTTGTATACAAAGTAGATTGCACAAATAGCATTTTCACGACTGTTTTTTTCTTGTTTGTTGTGCAAGGTATATATGTTGTTCTTACAATCTTCTGCATGAATTATTTTTTCCCATCCCTAAGACTGTAATATTTAGTGCCCGGCTTCAACAATCTCAAAAATAACGTTTGGTTCAGTCAACAATAAAGGTGTTTTTTTAAATCTCTAAATCGGTTATTGATTTATAGCAAGAAATGAACTATAAACGAGTATCCTTTTCATTAGATATCACTCTCCCCTCCGGTCCGTTTTAATGCGGCAAATCGTAAACACTTGGTAACGTTGCGTTGGTCTGTATAAAGTCGTATAAAATGTGGCACATACTAGATCTTTCCAAGCTGCATGGGAGTTTTGTTTGTGTGTTACTGGAACGAGCATTTTGTCATGACAGATTATATTTAATGTGTTCGGCAAGTTTCCTTTCATGTCGCACTAAACCACGGGCAGCCTATTACGTTACATTACTTCAAAACCGGACCCGAAATTGAAATAAACCTATAACCTTTTCCGATAGTAAAACACAGGGAAACGACGACAGAGCGCTAGCTCGTCTTGGGCGAGAAATCTCAAGTAAACACCTGACCACGTGCAAACGAACAGTTTCAACCGAGCGGCCTCTGACATGACTGCCCATCATAACAATCTCCGAGGCTGGTGACAGTTGAATGGCCAGTCAGAAGACGTGTAAGAATGAGCATTAGTAAAAGCCAATCAGAATCGACTACATATATCCTGGTACTTCGTTGGGGGTCTAGAACAAGCTCGCAGACGGACTTAGCCGGGGTTCAGTTCGGATGCGATGCAGGCTAGAACAGTGTGGCGTTTCCGGATATTTGTTTTGATTGATTCTCATTGGATGTTGCACAATACAGCTGTCAATTCAATGTCTGGAGACTGCGACATGCGCAGTACCGTGACACAGCGCCTTTAAGAGTGGGCCTTGAGTAGATATAATGGATAATTACTTAGTTCTGTAATATATGGCTTAATATATGGCTTAACATTCAGTTCCCCGCAACATTGCCGTGTGCAACATAGAAGGCGCAGCTCACGTCACAGTATGTTGGTCAGCGGTGAGATTCATTGGCTGAATGCCAGCAATGATATGTTCACACGGTGTTGCGTGCAATGTTGCAGAAGTAGAACTCGATCCTACTACTGCAACATTGCCGGCAATATTGCAGCGTGTGTTCGTATTTTTAGATTCTGTGATAAATGTCTTTTACAAGTTCAAAGAAGGAAAAGGTAGGGAACTAAGGCCATAAAGAAAGCGACTATTGGAGTGTTTTTCCTCTCACCAGTTTCGATATGGTCACCTGTAGAATAAAACCTTTTTCATGTTTCTCGTTCGTTTTTATTGGACAAAAGTTCGTTTGTGGACGTTCCGTGTTCAGTGAAACCCAAAGTCCTTTTTCCCCGGTTACTCCGACTCGTGTGTGCGTAATCTTGGCTAGCCAAGGTTTAAATGAACTGCTATACATTGTACTATGCAAATTATTTACCTATGTCTATTTTTAGTATAATCAAGCCACCGACTATCGGCAGACTTTCAATCTGGTTGGTAGCTAGCTATCGAGCGAGAGACGGCAATTTCGAAAAGAGTGGGCGCAGAAAAAAACACTTAGAAAATCATTTATTTTTCAACGTTTTCACCGGTTTTTCTCTGTATAAATCGACAGCTGTTGGAAAGAACCGTTGCTCAACAACAACAGTGCATTTATTTACACTCAAATATAACAATAAGAGGAAGTATATAAATGTTTCTTAGAATATAATGAGTGTTATGGAACCTGGAATAGCTTTACAAAACCTAATCGAGCCAGGCACCCTTGAACACGAAATGCACTTAGATATGGAATTTACGTAAGAGAAGATGAAATCTGTAAAATATATTTCTCTACAAAACAGACAGATACACAAAAGTACACAGAAAATTATACTAAATACCACTAATGTAAATAAATAAATAGTTATCAAAGATATATATACATGCAACCTGAAACTTTATATAAAATTTCATCCTATTAAAAAATATTTTCTTTATGTCATTCCCTTGAGATGTGCGTCTTTCTTTCATTGCATTCTAAAAGCGTTTTTGAAGCCGTTTAAAACACTCACAGCACTCGAATTTTTAAACTTGATAAAACACTGCTGTTCGCGCTTTAAACAGTACATAAAAAGAAGCTAATCGTCATTCTAAGGTTCACACCAGAGAAATATACATTTTTTTATAATCAACTAGAAGTTTATGGGGCGCCGTTTGTAAAAATATTATTTCGATGAAATTTGGTAGATTTTTACATTATTTACAAATAAATGGAGAACGTCTTCGCTGTCTAACACATTTATTTATAAATAAAGAAGAAGCGTGACTTTGGTTATTTAATAACCATTCTAATGGGTTCGCTAAAGTGGTTATATATAAATAACCACTTTTACTAATTTGGTTATTTAATAAATAACCACTTTTTAGAGCGCTGTAAATACGTGATTTACAAAAAAAAACATTTCGATGGCCAGGTTATTTATAAATCAATAAATATTGGTTGCATTTCACATTTTGATATACATGTAACCACTTATCTCCATTATTTGATATAATCTATTATATGATATAAATCATTATATGATATAAATCATTATATGATATAAATCTCATTATATGATATAAATCCATTATATGATATAAATCTCAAATGATATAATCCCATTATATGATCACATAAAGCCATTATATCATATAATCCCATTATATGATCATATAAAGCCATTATAATAATAATTTATTAATCCTTATACTGAGATAGTACATGATGTGGAGTTTCAGGATATAACAAAAAATAATTAGGTAACTATATTTTTTTCTACTAAATTAAGTATATTGTACAAATACTTAGCGGAAATCTTTAAAATACATTCATCATTCATTGCTAATAGATACAGAAACAAGGACCTCTTATCAAATAACCGAAAACTATCATTAACCTTACATAGGTTACTAATAAAACCTGTCTAATTTTCATGAAATTAACGTTTTTACAAGACATTGTATAATGAAATTCATCACCTACTTCATTGGAGTTACAAAACGAACAAATACGTTCTTCAATAGGAGTGTTAGTGTATCGCCCGGTTTCTATAGGCATCTTATGAGCTGCAATCCTAATTTTAGACACAGCCTGACGATGTTTACTATTCGTAACGTAATATAAGTACCTTTCAAAATTAATATTGGACTTAAATAAATTAAAAGTACGTAGTTTTCTGTTATTGTGAATTTGACTTTGCCAGAAACTGACATAGAAATTGGAAAGCTTAGACTTAATCGTTCTAATAAAAGCACCTATATGAGAGGGAGATATGTGGAGATCCGAAATATGACCACAGCCACATAATTGTAGTATTGAGTTTATGAAAATGACACAACTGGAATTTGAAGTCAGACAAGACTTCGAAGCTTTGCCAACGAGACTATCATTAAACTGATTAGAGTCTTTTAAACGTAACCAATATTTCAAAGTCAATATTGCGATCTGTATTATTAAAGGTGTTCTTCCTAATTCTGCGTATACTGCCAGGTTTGATGCTTTACTGTGAACACCCAAAATACGCTTACAAAATTTCAAATGAAGCTTCTCTATACAACTTACGGATGTAAATAGTTTACGTTTAAAATGGTCGAAAGAAGATATTTTCCCCAAACACAAAATACCCCAAATTTCACAACCATATAATAACACAGGCGTTACCACGGAGTTGAAGAGTTTTAAGAGCACCTTCACGGGGACATTCTCAACATTCGAAAAACATCTAAAAAGGTTATGATACGCCCGTAACACCTTGTTGTACAGCAATTTTTGGGCAATTTTAAAATTACCTGCAAAGTGAAAGATGATACCTAGGTACGTATATTCTTCTACACTTTCCAAAATATCATTACCGAAGTACCATAAGAGTTTATTTAGTTTTAGTCTCTGATAAGATGATGCAAAAATTAAGATTTTAGATTTTTTTAGATTCACACATAATTTCCATTTTTTAGTATATGAATGTAGCTCCCGGAGACACGATTGTAATCCAGATTTAGATTCAGACAACAGAACTAAGTCATCAGCATATAACAAACAGCTTAACTTAGTGCCATTCAGATTTACTGGGTCACAACTGTTGTTAAATAAATCCGGGATGTCATTTATGAAAATATTAAAAAGTGTAGGACTAAGGTTACATCCTTGTTTGACGCCAATTTCCGACTGATATAAAGCTATTATATGAAAGAAACCATTATATCACATAACTTGAATCGTTTGCGCGATTGCATGCGCAGTTTGTAAAGTCTTAGAACGCTTAGTCTATAACCAACTAATCATTTTCATTGAAAAGCATAATATATTATACAACTATCAATTTGGCTTTAGAAAGGGCTACTCGACTGAATATGCTATTTTAGAAACAATAGAAAAATTTAAGACAGCAATAGATGAAAAAAAAAGGTATTTTTTTGGACTTCTCCAAAGCATTTGACACCATTAATCATGAAATACTGTTAGCAAAATTGTATAAGTATGGTATTCGTGGACTTCCTAATGCATGGTTTTCAAGCTATCTAAGTAACCCGTAAGCAATATGTTAAGGTTAATAATTCTGAATCAAGTTTACAAAATATAATATGTGGCATCCCACAGCGCTCCACCCTAGGTCCCCTATTATTCTTATCAGTATATAAATGATCTCCCAAATTGCTCCAACAAATTTTTATTCAGAATATTTGCAGATACAAATATATTTTATTCATCAGATAATTTGAATGATTTGGAAACAGTTGTAAATGAGGAACTAAACCGATGTGCTAAAGTATTGCTCAGTAAATAAACTTTCAATAAACTTTAAAAAAAAACTATGCTTATAACTTCCCCAAAGAAAAAAGCTAGTATAAAAATAACCTCATGCAATATAGAAAAAAAAAAACAGATTAAATATTTAGGAGTGTTTATTGATGAAAACTTACAATGGGATGCTCAAGTTAAACATATAAGCAGTAAAATAGCAAAGAATGTGGGAATTATATCAAAGTTAAGATACTATGTACCCTTCAATATATTGAAACAATTATACTACACATTTATTTACCCCTATTTGAACTATGGACATGAGTTGGGGCACTGCAACCCAAACTAGACTAAAAAGAATTAAGAGTAAGCAAAATAAATGTATTCGTCAAATGTTCTTTGCCAACAAACTTGAAAATGCCACCCCATATTACAAAATGTTAGAAATTTTAAATCTGGGAAATATCTTTAACCTTAAAATGTCCTCCCTTATACATAAAATACAATATGATAAACAAAATATCCCACCTGCCTTCCTTGAGCTAATTACTTCTGCTAAAGATATACATAACTACAACACCAGATATGCAGCAAACCAAAATTTGTACAGGCCAGCCTCCAGAACTAACTATGGTTTATCACGATTCAAAGTAATTTCATCAAGAATCTGGGAATCAATACCCCTTACTATTAAAACCTTGCCCAAAACCAGCTTCAAGAAGCAGTACTTACAGTTTTTACTAGATAAACAGTCATAATATTAAAATGTGTGCCTTATATATACAAGACAAAATGTCACTTCATACTATTCTTTATTATTATTTATTAGCTATGTCTATTTCTCTCCTCATTTAGTTTTATCAATGTAGTGGCCAACTCGAAAGCCATTGCTACTTTGGCCACTACGCACATTTTTTCTAAACATACCTATTCTTTTTCCCCCACTTATTTCTTTATATATGTATATTTATATGTTAATGTAAGATAAGGACAGACGGCTATAATTATGTGCAAATAAATGAATCTTGAATCTTGTTAGCAAATTTCAGTGTCGGTATAATATTTAACTTAAGCCTTGATATTGTGTTAACGTATCTGTCGTCTCAAAGTTCAACTATCATCACCTTTTCGAAATTAATACTGTGACAATCTGCTGTACTCTCTTTCGGTTTCCTTAACAAATGACGGACCAAGTGGCCAACGATTTTGCTTTGGCGTTAAGCTTGTCTACGATCGGGGATTGCTGTTCAAGACAACGGCGAGACCCTAAAATACCTCTACTAGTACAAACGCCAACTCGCCGAGGTCAAACAGCCAAGTTCCACGGCCTCCTCGTCAACCCCTTCAGAAAGTCAGGAAAGCAAATCCACGATATAAATCTAGTGTATTCCAAAAGTGGTTTTGCTTTCAGTTATTTCATGCAGTCCTTGTACGTTGGATAATTTTGGATACCATTACGAAGTAGTCTTACAATTCGCGCGCTTTATCTTGGCCATGGTTTTTGTCATATATGCCACACAATCAAACTGAAGCACTACAAACTGATGCATTTATTATTCTCAACTAAGTGAGAGATTTCGGGTGTCTGTAGAAGTCGGAACACTCCGGAACATGCCCGGACACCCCGGCACATACCCGGAACACCCCGTAACATACCCGGAACACCCGAATTATTATTATTTTTTTATTAAGAAATTTATATAACAGATGTATATTTTTTCTGGGATCATTGTGGAAGGCCAATTACGTCAATGGTAAATTAAATTGCTCGTTTTCATGAGACATGCATGTTCATAGTACCCTTTTCTTTTTTTCCACTTTATTTTCATGGGCTCACGGCCCCCTCATCCTGATTTGCCTAATTTTCAGAGTTTGTCTCTTTTCCAAGGTGCACTGGTTCATATTGTTTCTGGATTCCTTAATTTACAATATTGTAACCAGGCATGTGCTATTTCCTAAGAATGTGAGCTATTCCTTACTTGTCAACTTTTTTCATGGGCTGACCGTACCCCTCCTAAGCCACACCCTCGTGTCCCTCAATTCCCTAATTCTTATGTTTCTGAAGGTGTCTTTACATATTCGTTTTTCGTTACATAATTTTCGATACTGTAAAACCGACGAAGGGGGTGTCTGTGTGTAGCAGGTCAGTTCAAGTACAACTATATGAATATGTTTTTTATTTAATTATGTACGTATGTGTAAGTGTATATTTCCTCTCTTGTTTTTTTTTCCGGGTGTTCTGAGTGTTATCCGTGGACAGTGTGTTGGTAAAGCAGTAACGCAAGAAACAGTAATTCTTCGTCGTCTTTACTTGACGTTTCCCTATTAGAATGAGTGGCCGTGCTTTATGTTTACAAACTCAAGCTGAAAGAGTTTGTAAATACCATAAAGTACGGACACGAATTCTGTATCTGACTTATCAAATGTTTAATTACATATCATAGAGATACTTCATGCGTCAAATTCAAAGAGAAAGGGAAAACAACCTCATTAATCAAGAATAGTTCGAATAGAAATTCGGTTTTCGCGTAGCGTCTGAGAGGCTAGGGGAGTGTGATATTTGACTACAGGCAGCCCAAGCTCAAGTTACGAAAATATAAGGGTTTGTATGGGAGCTTAGCGAACTCCGTTTACTAGCCAGAAATACTGTAAAATATTTGAATAAAAATGACTTACCTTGCCACTGTGATGTCTTCTGTCGTGTTTCTCCGAAAACAATTCCGGTTGAAATCGGCTTAAAACCACCCAACAAGCTAAGGAGAGAAACACGACAGAAGACATGGCAGTGGCAAGGTAAGTCATTTTTATTCAAATATTTTACAGTATTTCTGGCTAGTAAACGGAGTTCGCTACGCTCCCATACAAACCCTTATATTTTCATAACTTGAGCTTGGGCTGCCTGTGTCTCGACGAGTTGGCGTTTGCACTAGTAGTGGTCGCCGTTGTCTTGAACAGCAATCTCCGATCGTAGACAAGCTACAATTGTTCGGCTTAACACCGAAGCCAAATCGTTGGCCACTTGGTCTGTTATTTGTTAAGGAAACCGAAAGAGAGTACAGCAGATTGTCAGTGTTAATTTCGAAAAGGTGATGATAGTTGAACTTTGAGACGACAGATACGTTAACACAATATCGAGGCTTAAAGTTAAATATTATACCGACACTGAAATTTGCTAACTGCGCATACAATCGCGCATACAATTCATATTATGATATAATGGTTTCTTTCATATAAACGAACTTAGGGCTGCCATGCTAGGTAAAGACAGCCACCTTTCCCTTTCCCCCTGATAATCGAATACCTTCCATCTTTTCACCCGCACCGGCAAATTCGCTATTTTTTGCTTTTTGATAATCGATTACCTTGTATCTGTTTACCCACAGTTTGATGTCGGTATGGCAAACTGACAGGGAGTGAACATGAACCAGATTTAATTTGAACGACTGCATAAAAATAATTAAATTCGCAATTTTTTCTTTCTCTCTCGAAAACATTACATATCTTTACCCGCACCTTTTTACTCGCACCCGCACCGTCTACCCGCGACACGCGACCATTAGTCAAACTCAATCGATTTATATCATATAATGGCTTTATATGATATAATGGATTTATGTGATCATATAATGGGATTATATCATATAACGGGATTTATATCAAATAATGGATTATAGCAAACTCAAAGCCGTAAAATTATAAAAACGTGCATTAAACTTACATATTTTGTGGCGTAGTAAAAAAATTAGAGTCTGCCGTCATGTCAGTCACATCGCCTTTTAGTTCCAAGTCTTGAACTTTATCGAGGTAAGCCACGACACCAAATCCTTCAAGTGCATTCACAGGCAGCCCAATCTCAAGATTTGTGTATTTATACGCTTACAAATATCGCTTGAATAGTTCATATTATAAATCCTTCCAAAACATGTATGTTAGACAAATAAATACACGACTTCATCCTACAATGTTTCAGTTGTGGTTATTCATACCTCTGAGCTCTTCTAGGGTCGTTTCCGCTGTTTGTTTCGAACCTCTTTCCCTCACCTCCTAATATAATGAAAAGGCTGGAGACAACCGACAAATATACGATGCATAACCTGTAATCTTTGCCACGAAAATCACACTTCGCTCACTCCAAATAACTCCAAACTACGGCAGGCCATAGAATGATAAATGAACTCATTTTCAAGTCCTTCGAGATTGGCAGCCAACGAAGTTGGACGCCGGAAGTGCCGGTGGTCTGGGACCTTACGCAACCAGGACGCCCGAGAATTTTTTAACTTGATAAAACACTGCTGTTCGTGTTTTAAACAGTACTTAAATAACGAATTTGGCTTATGATCATGGCCTTTTTTTCATATATTTTAAAAAACAGTGTTGCATTATTTGAAATAATAGATAACGGGGATGACGATCATGGTTTCATATAATTTAAAAAGTAGTCTTGCATTATATGAAATAATAGATAATGAATGACGATCATGGTTTCATATAATGCGAAAGGCAGTGTTGCATTATATGAAACAATGAAATAACAACACGAACATTTGAAATAATGAACTCAGGAGGAAAAGAAATTATATGATATAATAACGATTATATATATATAATTTCCATATAATTTTCATATAATTGTGACATAATTTTTATATATCAAAAGTTCAAAGAAACCGTGGAAGAGTCTATTCTTCATCCAGTGATTTCACTGATTCTGTTTGAAGTGTACGAAGTACACAACAATGTAGAACTTATCGTATCCCTGTTGGGTGATAACTCTTTATTTTATCTGCAGAGATCTCTTCTTGTTGTGACTGTCGGAGGGCCGAACCTGTCACATTTTACGTGAGAAAGTGATTCTGTGGTGGTTTTATCCCGGGTTTTATACTCGCTATGAACACACGGAACTGCAATGCAATACAATACAATATTCTTTATTTACAGAGGGAAGACACATTAACCTTACATAGTTATCTAACATGCGGCCCTCTATGTTACAAATAAAACGTAATGGAAAGGAAAGGAAGTATGGGAAAAAATTAACGCACGAGCTACAACATTACAAGATATAATGAGTAATTGGAATCAATATAAAGAGAATTAATATGAAATAAAATCAAAAACAAATATACTTAATAGAAGACTATGCGCAATGGAAGGGGCTATGCCCTGGACGCGGCGCCAGAAATGCAGCAGCAGTGAAGCATGTAGCGACAGTTATAGCAGAGGAGCTACTCTAGATGGTTAACAGAGGAGATGTGCGGAAGAAAAACGTTACGAAGCTTATGCTTAATAGAAGCCAGCCTGGTAGGCAAATCATTAGAAGAGAGCGTAGTAGTAGATGTTGCAAGCTGCTTGAAGTCAGGATCCAAGGAATTGAAAAGAATAGCAGCGCTATACGCCAGAGTGCGCTTGCCAGAATTACTGCGAGGGTAAGGTACGGCGAGGTTATGCATGCTGGCTCTGGTACAGCGACCAGAAGCTCTACGAGTAGTAGAGAGGAAATGGAACATGTTCTTAAAACATACAGGTGCATCAGGATTAAGAAATGTGCTGAAGAGAAGTAGAAGTTTCCTACATTTAATCAGGTCGGTGATCGGAATCCACTGAAGCTGGGAGAACAGATGAACAGAGGGTTGACGGAAGTCGGCATCCAAGAGTATGCGGGCAGCACGTTTTTGAAGGCGAAGAAGCCGCAGCATGTGGAGGTGGGAGCAGTTGCCCCAAGCAGCAGAACAATAGATGAAATGGTTATGGATGCATGAATTATAGAAGCGCAATGCACATTCATAGGTGAAGAAAGGGTTAATGCGACGGAGAAGAGACAGTCTACTGCTGATGATGGCGCAGATGTTGTCGACGTGGTGTTTCCATAACATGAAACTGTCGAAAGTGACGCCTAGTATCTTGGCGTGGTCGACCTGCTCGATACTGTTACCGTCGACTACCACATTTAATGTAGAGCAAGGTAGCGTACGGAATTTCTGAGAGGAAGTTACAAGTAGAGTCTTGGTCTTAGATATGTTGAGTGCCATTTTGTTTTGCCTTGTCCACGGAGACACAGCTATAAGGCGAGACAGTGGCCAGAAGTGACTATAGTAGTGTCGTCCGCAAACATTGTCTGATAGGTGTTAGAGGATAGCTGCAAAGGTAGGTCATTAAAATATAACTGAGAAAGAAAAGCGGCCCGAGGATGCTGCCTTGTGGTACACCTAGACACTGGAAGTGCGTCCGACAGAGTGCCCCGGAATAGGGTTCTCTGGGTACGCACTGATAGATAGGAACAGAACCACACGATAGTCGAGGGGGAACAGCCATAGACACGGAGCTTGTAGAGTAGTGTATTGTGATCGACTAGGTCAAATGCCTTTTTCAGATCGATGAGGAGAAGTCCATTTAGGAGTTTGTTATCTATATTGCTCGGTATCTAGTCCGAGAGATCAGTGATGGCCAGCTCACATGAACGGAACCTTCTAAAGCCGAACTGTGAGTCTGTTAGGAGCTCGTGCTGAGCAAGAAAGTCGTAAAAAGATAAGTGTACGTGGCGCTCTAGGACTTTAGAGACCACGGCGAGGATGGATATTGGACGAAAATTGGAGCGGTCAAAGAGCGAGCCGTCTTTATACATTGGCGAGACTTTAGCAATTTTCCACAGGTCTGGGAAAATACCAGATGAAATGCTCAGATTAAACATTGCCGTCAGTGAAGGGAAAATTGAGGAAGCGGCAATTTTCAGAAAATAGCTGTTAAGACCGTCCAAACCGGCATAGCTGTTAAGACCGTCCAAACCGGCGGCCTTGCCAGTGGACAAGCGTTGAAGACTTGAGGAGACGAATTCCTCAGAAACAGGTAGAATGTTGAATGAAACACCTGCTGAGTTTAACAGTAGATGTAATATTAGCAAAGTGATCGTTGAATAAGTTAGCAATGTCAAAATAATTTTGATAGTTCTTGCCATCAATGGTCAGGTGGCTAGGCAGATTAGGGCATTTAGAAGGAGCCAGATTACGAATAATGCGCCATAGATTTTTTGGATTAGGTTGCGGTTGATAGATTAATGATAAAATGCGCGCTTTGCGTTTCTAATAAGATGCACTACTGTATTACGCGCCGCGCGGTACTCGCGCCAACATTATTAATTGTTTTCCAAAATAGCTTTCTTATGCCAATTATTGCGCCTATTAATAGCCGTACCTATCTCAGCGGAAAACCACTCGGGCTGAAACTGCCTTTTAACTCGTCGTTTCCAATTACGCTGTTAAATAAACTGTACCAGTGCCCTAAGGCATCATTAAGGTCTGTAAACATATCCATTCATTACTCCATGGAATGTAGTCCATGGCGGCTAAAAAACTATCAACAGAGAAATTCTTTAGTGAGCAAAAAAACTATAAGTTTATGCCCCGCTGCTTTGATCTTAATGCTCCTGGATTTCCAGGAAGCAAATACAGGTAGATGATCACTAAGGGAGATCGGTAAAGTGCCGGATTTAAGAACATGATCCTTATGAGAGACAAAAATATGGTCTAAAAGCGACCCAGTCCCAGATATCGGCCTAGTTGGTACAGTTATTAGCTGTTGAAGATTATATGACTGCATTAAATTTAGGAAACGATTTGTTACATGTGTTCTGGATAGTAAGTCAAAATTAATGTCTGGTTACCCTAACAATCAGCTTTGGTCAACATAGCATCAAAAAGTTCCAGATACGAAGCATCAGAGGATGGAGGCCGGTAAAAATATGAAACCAAACATGGCTTCGAGCGCGGGAATTTCAGTTCAAACCAGATGCATGCAATCCCCTGCATTTCGAGATCACATCTCCTTCTTACCGGTCGATGAGCTGGGACGTAAATTAGCAATTCTCCACCCTTTTTCCCTCTACTATCAGCGCGGAATATGGAGTAGTTATCCGCGGCCAGTGAAGCATTAGACCAGGAATCATCGAGGAATGTTTCTGAGATTCCGAGCACTAGATTTGGCTTACCACTAGTGCAATCGGAGACGGATGACAGCAGAAGTTTGATTTCATCCACCTTGTTGGTGAGAGAGCAAACATTATAATGGCAGAAGTTCAAGCATTTGTTGGGGAACTCCAGTAATAGCGTGTCATGGTATGCAGTGTGCATGTTCTCCTCGCCGGACTTGAAATCCATCGCATTTTTAGGCGGCTTATTGGAAGGAAATATGTGAAAAGAAACCCTAAATCTCGTTTTCTGGCTATTATTTGTACCTTTTCCGTCCAAAATCCAGTAAGCGATGCCAAGCTTGCCTCGCTTTTAATCCAACATGGTTGTCAAGAATCAGAGCGAATGACGTAATTAATTTACACTTGGCGCGCCGAGTGTAAAAAAATAATTATTTCAAAGGGAGTGTAAATTCATTATTTAAGCGAATGTATATTATTTATAAATAACTGCTATATGTATTAGATAAGTGGTTACATGTATATCAAAATGTGAAATGCAACCAATATTTATTGATTTATAAATAACCTGGCCATCGAAATGTTTTTTTGTAAATCACGTATTTACAGCGCTCTAAAAAGTGGTTATTTATTAAATAACCAAATTAGTAAAAGTGGTTATTTATATATAACCACTTTAGCGAACCCATTAGAATGGTTATTAAATAACCAAAGTCACGCTTCTTCTTTATTTATAAATAAATGTGTTAGACAGCGAAGACGTTCTCCATTTATTTGTAAATAATGTAAAAATCTACCAAATTTCATCTAAATAATATTTTACAAACGGCGCCCCATAGAAGTTTGCATTGCAAATTAGATTTAAATGGAGTTCTAGATTTGGAACATTTAAGTCCTGGAAATGGTATCTTAAACTGAAGTTTTCATAATCTGTACGAATTTTGCGAGTATAAAAGAAGGATTTTGACGCTAATCTAGTATTATAATAAAGCCATTATAGACTTTAGATATTGCTACAAAAATGTTTTTTTTAAAACAGTGGGAAGAGTCATGCATAACTATAAGGCAGTCTGTAGTAAGATAAGATCTGGCAGTTTTAAAATAATTAATTTCTTAAATAAAGGCCTTGTGTATGCATCATATCTAGAGAATGTCATAATACGTAATGATTTTTTTGCATGACGACTAAATTCTTCAAAGTAGTAGGGTAAGTGTTACCCCATACCAAAAGACCATAAATAAGGAATGGTATATAACTTATTACTAGTATATACAACACGGGAACCTACATAGATCATGCAATTTGATTGGCTCGCTTTCTCGGAATAATGAGCAATAGCCACTTACATAACTCGGAATAATTTTGAAACAAAATGTCATAGGCGTAAATTCACGTTTCGCGATTGTTTCCGATGCGAAAAGTTTAGAAATTCAACAAAATGCAGTGCCCAAAAGCACTAAAAAGCTACAACATATGGCCTTCGAGTGTTTCAAGGTAAAATGTTTGCATAAAATGTACAAAAGCAACTGTCACAACTTGTTTTGCCGTAGAAAAAGCTTTGTTTACAAAAGTTACATTTGTCACGCCTTCTATTTAAAGTGCAAGTAAAGCCATAAAACAACATGAACTCTATTGTAGTGGTTTTCTCTAGGGAGGGAGTAGATTCATTTTATGACGTCACAGGATCCATGAAAACTAAGCAAAATTAGGGATTAAATGCCAGAAATGTTACGAAATGTGCAAGATTAATACCTTTTTGTGAGAAACAAACACAATAGTACAATATATTTTTATGTTTTTTGACATGATACTTGCACTTTAAGAAATAAAACTTAAAAAATCTAATTCTCATTTTGTGTTGAGGTTTCCGTGTTGTATATACTAAAACAATTATTCGGCTCAGGCAATATTGGTGAATATTCACCAATATCGACTTCGCCTTCGGCGAATAATTGTTAAATAGTATAACATAGTTAATACATTTAGTGAAATATAATGTCTTATCTTTGATAACTGAATAGCATAACATAGTTAATACATTTAGTGAAATATAATGTCTTATCTTTGATAGAATACCAATACCTCTAGAAATTTTCTTCGAAATTTGTGTGAATATGGGATTTGCAGTTTAAATTTTTATCAATTGTGATACCAAAACATTTAACAAATAATTTTTCAACTTTGAAAAGGAATAAAATCTGTAATACGCAACATATCAAAAATGCCCGACGCGGTATTTGAGGCAATTTAGTTGGGATTCGAAAGGGCTAATTAAGAAAAAAAAGGTTTCAAAGCCTGAAGGCTGAACTCCTTCTGGCGGACGGAGTCACTTCGCGTTGATAAAATCAACACCTACGCTTTTAACTTTTGTTCAAAACGGATTCAATATATACTTTCTTCAATTCAAGACCTTTAAAACGGAATATAGTACGTCTGTGTGGCTTTAATTGCGACGCTGCAAGATCGTTTTTCCGAAATGACACATCGAACCTTTAAATATATACTTTCTTCAATTCAAGACCTTTAAAACGGAATATAGTACGTCTATGTGGCTTTAATTGCGACGCTGCAAGAGCGTTTTTTCCGAAATGACACATCGAACCTTTATCATCTTCAAAACGGATTAAATATATACTTTCTTCAATTCAAGACCTTTAAAACGGAATATAGTACGTCTGTGTGGCTTTAATTGCGACGCTGCAAGATCGTTTTTCCGAAATGACACATCGAACCTTTATCATCTTCAAAACGGATTAAATATATACTTTCTTCAATTCAAGACCTTTAAAACGGAATTTGTACGTCTGTGGCTTTAATTGCGACGCTGCAAGATCGTTTTTCCGAAATGACACATCGAACCTTTAAATATATACTTTCTTCAATTCAAGACCTTTAAAACGGAATATAGTACGTCTATGTGGCTTTAATTGCGACGCTGCAAGAGCGTTTTTCCGAAATGACACGTCGAACCTTTATCGAGACCTTAATTAAGTCAAATAGTTTTTCATCCCATGCATTTTGTTACAATAAAACCTGAACGAAAAATAATTTCAAAATTCACCGAAACAGTGTTTGACAAACGGCTGTTTTCTACAACTCGTGAAAAATTTAGGAATATTGGACAAAACGCGAAAAGGCTGGACTTGAACAAAGTTCTGTTTTTGGCCGAAAAGAAGAGCCGAGAAGTTACGGTTGAATAAGAAGTCCCGCCTCCAGGGTAATCTCAGTAACATTAGCCAATCAGAG
Organism: Actinernus sp. WN-2022; assembly: GCA_030867875.1. Classification (NCBI taxonomy): domain Eukaryota; kingdom Metazoa; phylum Cnidaria; class Anthozoa; order Actiniaria; family Actinernidae; genus Actinernus; species Actinernus sp. WN-2022. The sequence goes on from JAOWCC010001634.1 coordinate 94,321,024, forward strand.
TGATTCATGTTGTGATCAATCTCGGCCGATTACAAAGTTCAGACGCGCTGCAGAACAGAGAAAGCTCTTTTGGGAGTACAGAAAAATGGCTCCACAGTAAGCAAACAATTAATATCAGGCAGGGAAAACAATTTAAGCGCTGCTCGATACAAACCATGTACACGGTAGACTGTTTATGAAACAAAACCGGAAAACCTTAGCTTCCTGCATTGAATTCTCTTTAAATTTTTGGTCGATTGAAGATAACAAAACTTTACTGCTTGATTCTTGGCGGACTTTCAGTCTTCGATTCTAACTTCTTGAAATTCGAGCTTGAGTATAAATCCCTCCAGCCATTGTTTGTCCTAAGCACTTTACACCCGCTGCCAAATATACTCACAAACTAAATTGTGCTGTTTTTCTCTTTGCTTCTACTTTTTTGAATACGGCACCAAGAACGATCTACTTTTATATTTTTGGGCATCGTAGATCTTTACGAACGAAAAGTAGCAGAGAAACTCATAGGATGCCCAGTGAATGACAGCAGCTGTCAATCATTTTTCACGGCTTTTTTAGCGGCAAATCAGAAAGTCGCATTTTGAAGGCTTTAATTATTATTTTTTTGAGTTTTTTTTATGCTAGATTAGGGCTTTTAGATTTAGAATTTGCGATAAAACGTATTTTCGAAACTTTTCCATTTTGAACCTTTATCAAGACCTTAAGGATTCTTTAGATATTAGTTTGATGGGATGACTTCTTTTGAGGAGGGTGAAATATGACAAAATGTGACTTGTCTTTAGGGTTAACGTATTGGTATTAAGCCAAAGCTTGACACTATCCAGTTCTTTATTTGCAACTAGAAATATTTGTCAACAAGAAATAAATTAGTATCATCAGCAAATAAATGAAAACTGGAGATATTATAATTAATGTCATTGATATATAAAAGAAATAGTAATGGGCCGAGTACTGACTCTGTAGAACTCCACAGGTTATTGGTTTATTACCTGAAGTAGTATTACCTATGGAAACAATACGTTTTCTATTACATAAATAAGAAGAAAACCACATATTTGCTGTTCCCCTGATACCATAATGATTCAATTTCGCATGAGAATTTTGTGATTGACAGTATCAAATGCTTTGCTAAAGTCCAGGAATATTCAACAAGACAATTACCGCTTTTCAATTGCATTTTGTGTTTTATCAATTATCAATAAGAAAGCATGAATTGTGGAGTGCTTGGAATGAGAGCCATATTGAGAATCAGAAATCAAATGTTACTTATCCAGGAAAGCTAGTAAACGTTTATACACAAGCTTTTCGAGAAGTTTGTTGAATATTGATAAAAGAGATATTGGATGATAGTTGGTCATTATCGTACTGGATCCTTGTTTGAATACCGGGGATTACACGTGCAATTTTAAGGCAATCAGGAACTGTGCCTGTAGCAAAGGAAGTATTATAAATAATTTCAAGAGGTTTGGAGAGAAAAGTCATTGTCATTGAGCCGGTATGACCAAACTAAATGCATGGTTGATTATAAAAAAAGTGGGGGTAGCCCCCCCTCCTCGGCTGCGCCGTCCCTGCTTCGCCAATCGTTAGTAGCACTGATATCTGCCGAACAAGGAGCGAAAATTTGCCAGAGGTCGGTCTGAACCACTTGTACTAGCGACGGCACGACTTGTACCAGCGACAGCAGTAACATTATTTGCACCAGCGTCACGGCGACGGCTCCACTTGTGCCAGGGCGGCAGTTCCACCTGTGCTATCAACAGTTCAAGAGAGCAGAAATTCCGCCTGTCTTAACAAGCCCACGACTTTTGTGAAGTTTTCCCTGTCATTCCTCTGGCGCTGGTCAGCCCGCATGCTGGAAAGGAATACATTTATTGTGGCGCGAAAATAAATGAACGTACCCAGCCGAGTAACCAGGTAGCCCTAATAACCGATTGGGTCCGGGTACAGGTAACGATGCCACGAAATAACAGTTGTCATGCCATAATTTAGTGTTTCACAATTCGAGGTTGCATAATTTAGTGTTTCACAATTTTAGCCGGTTTCACAATTCGAGATTGCACAATAGTCCAGTTTCGTATTCGAAAATTACCGCTTAATGCGAGGACTACAGACGCATTAGACTTCCTCAAAGTCCTTCTTAGCCCCCCGCACGAAGGACTTTTCACTTGCAGCGCGCCAAATTTACCGGTTGATTTTTCAACCGGAGGCGTGGCTTATGACGTCCTAAGATTTGCCCAATCACAAAGCGTCAATTCTTCAGGCATTGTATGTTGACGTATCAAGTCAGTCGACCGTGGATTTGATTGTACTCAGAAAGAGTTTGTCAAATTTCCTGCAAGTGAAACAAGTCGAACTCGCCTCTCGCTTCGATTTTCGCGCTCGATTTTTGACCCAGTAATCGCTTACCAAGTGACTCAACGAGTTCGACTTGGAGCAAGTCTACAGACGCATGTACGCAGGGTTAGCCTCATTCTGAAGTTAAACATTCATCAATACCAGCGAGCAGGGACAAAACGCGAAACTACAACAATGCGCAGAGTTATGAATAGCCCACCTTCTCGCTGGTATTTATGAATGTTTTACTTCAAAATGAGGCTAACCCTGCGTACATGCTTCTGTAGTCATTCCATTCAGCGGTGAAACAAAATTGGGCTATTTAGCCGGTTTTACAATATTCAACTAGTTGTTTCGTTATAAGTGTTTCATAACGTAATCTACAGAACCACAATTTGATATCTCGTTTCATAATTTTGAGATCGTCACAAAGCATAATTTAGTGTTCCATAACAAAATGTAAAGTTCAATTTTGACGGGAATAACACTTAATAATATATAGGGTATATATATATATATATATTAGGGTATATTATTGTTAGACATGTTATGTTGTTTATAAGGATTTAATATAGTAATAGTGCACTCACATGTAAGTGCTTATGGATACATACTTAAAGAAATGAAAACAATTTCTATGTTTAATATATAGCATTGTGTAAATTAAACATAAAAGCGAGACGGCCTCTTGGCCGGCGAGAGCATGAATCGCTTGGCGAGTGCTCCCATACCATACCTACAGAGTGTTTACGTCATTTTGTCATTAAACACAGGAACTGTTTTCTGTTTCTTTTATAAGGCAAAATTGAGTGTAGAGTTATTTAAAAATCGTAATTTCGCTCCTTTGTAATCATGCCCGTGTTTACGTAGCCTTGTGTGAAACAGCAAGTTAATATAACATTTTCAAATGTTAACAGCAAAAGTAATTATTGTTTATATATACATAGGCAATATTATAAACTAATTGCGATTTTGAGACGCCGATACCGAATACATTGCCGGCCAGTTGGGAGAAAATATATATTTCGTATTGGGCGGAGTCACGCAGCGACGAAGCCCAATACGAAAAATATTTTTCTTCCAACGCCGGCAATTTAATTCGGTATCGGCGTCTCAAAATCGCAATTAGTTTTGTATCGCGATTCAACAGTTAAGTCGGGAATTGTTACATGTAAAAGAAAGAATAAGAGAATGAAGCACCAACTCATGGTGATCGTAATTTCAATTCTCAAAAGGCGCCTAGTATATCCATGGCAACGGTTTCACGGCTTGAGTGGAGAAAACTTTCGCGATGTGTTTTGAAATCTCTTCAACGATTCTATATTCAATTCTTGTCAAATAAACAAAGTAATTTCGAATTTAAGGGTTATCTAATTTTAAACGAAGTGTTTGTTTTTTCTTTGAAAGAAACCCTTTTTCATTTATTTGGCTTTGGCTTTGAGGCTTGATTTGAAACGACGTTTTGACTAGTTAGTAGTTCTCTCAGAGCTCAGAAGTCTTGAATTATATATAACAATAATTTTTATGATCCAGAAAAAAACAAAGGATTTCACAGCATTCCATCAAGGACAGAAGTTAATCGGTTAATCTAGATTATAGAATACCCCGCCACTTAGAAAGATCACTTGAAAACTGTGCTAAACTATGCTAAATTCTGCATTATAGTGCAGGTGTATGTAGGGTCGTTCTATGAATGATTTGGAGTCGAAAATGATTAGGTTTTTATAAAATTTCAGGGTTAGGTTTTTAGAAAGTTTGTATGAAAATTTGAGAAAATGAATTATTAATGACCCAAATGGCGGGGTATTCTATAATTGGTCTTGTATGCTGCCATTTGTCAAAGAAAGCTTTCTATCGGCGCCGGTAATTAGAAGTGTTTACGTTTTGACTTTCAATGGTCGTTTTCGACTCGAAAGCAGTTTATTACGCACAATCGCATACATTTTTCCATTGTCCGTACTCGTATTGATCATAGAAATGACGCCATCGTGATACTTTTGGTTATCATTATCGACATAATAATTTGGTAAGAGAGAGAAATACCAGGATGAGGAAAGAAGAGCTAAATAAATCGATATCCGGGGGGAAAAGTAGAGGGAAAACGATTTCTCAGTCGTGGGTTCAAACCCGATCGATGCGCTATCGCTACATAATCGATTACCACGATTACGTTCGGAGAAAAAGTGCTACGAATAGTACAAATGGTGGGCGGTAAAACTGAGTGGTAGCAAGTTTTTCGATCGCACACTGAGTATGTTCCTCTGCTCGCATCCTCTTTATAGCTCGGCTATATATATCTATATTACTACGAATTATACTATCACTGAGCGTTCTTATCGGATCGTTGGATACTATTCCATACACAGTAACTTTAAAATATGTTCCAGTTCGGTTATTCCTAGTGTAGCAGGTGTTAAGATGTAATGAAATTATTATCACAAAGTGATACAATTAACACATTGGCTCGGCGGCATATAATTGAGCCTGAAACATGCAAATCCTCTTTGTGGGCAGAGAATCATATTTTACGTAAAAGAACTAAAGTGTTATCAATCAACTATTCATATATGTTTATAGAACGCATCTATGAGGATTTTTTTCACTTCTAACATAAGAAGGTTATTTAATTTCTATTATTATAAATTATTCTAGCTGTGCAAATATGTTTGTGTCAAATTTAAATGTCTTCAAATCTCATTCAGGAATGTCCCCCGCCGTTTGCCATCGGAAGCGAATTTCGCTTTTGCGGGCACCGTATCGGAAAACAAACGTTTATGTATTAGTACGAAAATATAAACTTAACTAGGAAACTGGGGGTGTGAAAAAGAAACAATATGTTTTTAAAGTAAGAAATATCGTGCACCATTTCTAGATGTTTGAGCGAGTTTTTAATTATTAATAGTGGCACGACCCTTAATCTTAGAAAATCTCCAAATTGCTCATGAAATAATGCATTTAATCTCGTTCGTTATCTCATTTAAGAAGTGTTCTTGAATAACGATAACGCGACGTGATAACGCTAACTCAACGGATGAAGAGGAAGATTGTTCGTGCTGTATTACAATACAGTGACTCAGACTAATTCGTGTTTATCCTCACGCGCGTAAGATGTTCAACAACTCTGGCGCCAGAATCGTGTCAGAACACAAGATCCAAAACTCATCTCTTCACAGCGATTGGCTTCCGACAAATAACAAAAGCGTTATTTATGTCTACCGATATCTCGGTGTGTTTCATTCAACTGACAAGGTCTCTCCGAATTTTCTAGGAGGAAATATTTAAAATATAGTGGGTTAACCGGCGTTGGTTGAGGACAGTTTAAACGGTGGAAGGGAATCTTCCAATGAAATTCATTAAGGCTGTTTTTTGTTTGTTAGTGAAGTAAAACAAGCGATATTTCTTCGAGTTGGGAATCAATTTCCGTCGACGGAACGTGCTTGGGGACCGTGGGATCATTAATAAGTGGATATTTGAGTGGCTAAAGACGGCGTTAATTAGAAGGAACACAAGAGAGAACGGGTTGATGTGTTGCTGCATTATTTTAGATGTCCCTCCGATGAGTAGAAAGTTGATCAGCTCCAACGAAGTAATTACAAAGTAAATGGGCGTGAAATATTTCTACACGAGAGAAATAAGAACAAATTGAGGACTTTTGATGATATCATGCACCATCTTTTTGGCGATAGACTGATTTTGAACTACTGAGGTGAAAACTAACTTCGTCAAACGATGGATTCAACATTACGCGCAGTGCTGTTGGCATTGTTGTGCTTTACCTCTCTTCTTGGTATAATATTTGGGTATTTCTTCTGTCTGTTTTGTTGTGTACGCTACGGACAATCGGCACAGGAGATGAGTACTGACTCGGATGCCGAACTGACGGCTTTATCGGTCCTTACGCACGGCGATCGTCGGGAATCGGCAACAAACGAGAAGATCAATAATTTACCTAACGCCATTGTACAGTCTTGAGAGAATCGTATTTTCGCGCCGGCTGAAGGTCAAAGGCGTGAAAGATCAAGTCTAAAAATGCTTCTAAAACAGTTATCAGCTAGTTTGCGGAGAGTTTATTTGCGGAGTTTATTTGCGGACCTCCAAGGCATGTGTTAAAGATTGTTAACACTAGTTATTACACCTCAACCACGGACTTGTTTAGCCGTACAAGTTGGATGGTCGTGAATTTGTAGAGTCGGCCAAGTTGTAAACAATAATGGCATTTGGCTCTCCTGAATATTGCTCGCTGTAAGATGTTTACATATACTACAAGAGTCAAGAAAAACGCGTCACTGAGGTACCACGTCTTTTTTAGTTTATAAAAATGACATGACAGCTGCCATGTGCTGAAATACAAACATTCTGTCAATGGGAACACGTAGTTACAACAAAGGTACATTGCTTGGTTGAACTTGAAATTGTTGCGTCTTCACTCAGTTGTATCCGAGAGGCATACAACTCAATTGCTCATTAGCTAATGAAGCATTTTTTAATGAGAGTTCTTAAATTAATTTCGGACCAGAAATATGAACCTCGAAATAGCTGGCCTTGTAGCATTATGTATGTAACTAGACCATAATCTTCAATTAATAAAAAGGCTGAAAAGTAAAACTATTACCAAAAAATGTCCTGACTGCCCGCATACAAAACTCTCATACTATAGTGAGATTATATCTAGTTGAAATCTTGGCTCTGTGAATCAGTTACGAATAACACTCAAAAACTTTCAAAGATTCTGAAGATTGCCGAGTTCATAGTCTTCGAGGTGATCACAGTAATTGACTGATTTAGTTTGTACATTTGTTGTCCCAAATGAGGTCACCCGACTTTTTTCCCTTGAGTAATGTTTTCTTGTTTTTCTGTATCTCAAGAGGAAATGTATCAATTTCTCTAATTAGAAAACGAAGCACTGAATCCTCGTCTGGAGAGCTGTCACATGATCTGAATTGGGACAACAAACGTACAAGCTAAATCGGTCAACATTTATACAGCTATTTCAAAAAAAGTTTGTCCCTGACGAGCCGCAAACGACATTCCCAGGCCGAAATGGATTGTGGGTATAACTGTGCAGCTGTGCGAAACGGATAAACTGGAGTGTAATTCGAAAATCGATTCTCAGGTGCATTAATATTCGTGTTAACGTTTGTGACCCAAAAACAAACGAATAGGCCCTTCGGCAGCTAACGAATCACGTGGTTGTACTGGAGAGCAAAACATAACTGACTTCATTTATTTAATGGCCTTGTACGAGATCGGTATTGCTATTAGAAAAACCTGTTTGCAAATGCTATTTTCCACCTCCAATCAATTGCCGATCTTTCTAAAACTGCGTTTTTAAAGATAGCTTGCTCTCCAGTATTCACGGCAACGCCTTTCCCATGGGGATGATGAGCTCAATTCATTCGTTAATGAAGTATTATATCAGCACGTGACTGTTAGCTGCAAAGGGCCTATTCACCACACTATCAGCTATAACCACAATCAATTTGGGTCTGGGAATATCGCTTGTCATGACATGTCATTTATCCGGGACAACCTTTTTGAAGTAGCTGTATATCATACACACAGCGGTCAAACATCTGCGCGTGCGTATTAGTCTGGTATTTCCCGTGCAAATTTACCTTAAAACACATTACAGTGAACTTCTACCCCCAAAAGTTAAGAAAAATACGTGAAAGTTAAGCTTTTTATTTTCACAGTCGACGGGAAATTGAACAAACTTCAAACTGTGAGTTTACCAAATTGTTTCGTAATTTACCAAAGAAGTTCTCAAGGTTTTAAAGCGGGTTTGTGAACAGTGACGGCCGCCGGCTCGCTTTGAATTTGTTTTGGAATAGGTTGTTGTTGCAAGACTTTTGACGCATGCGCAGACGTTTGACCGCTGTGTGTATATCATATAGCCTACAAATTCAATTGACATGGGTTCAATACGCAGATCACAGAATAATTGGAGAATTCACCCACACAAGTCGCGCGCACAATCGACGAATGGATGGACATAACGCGACTATGATTGGAGGGGTTTATCTTTATTAGCGTATATATATATACAGCAAAGTGCAAAAACTTTGACCCCCCGCCCCTCAACTATATAACTATATCGGGTGCATTATGGGTAGGAGTAAGTTCATTAAAATGCAACTACAGCCGATTTCCGCGCGCGTTTGCAAATCATCATAGCGAAGACTTATGTATAGTTGCTTTAAAGCTGAATAATTCACCTAGAATACAACACTTTTACTCGGGACGGGCAGGAAAGCTTAAAGTAACCGGAGTATTTAAATGCACTCATCTATATATCTGACTGTTAGGGATATGTTCTGTTCTGTAAATATTCGACCTGGTCGGCGTAAAGAGAACGGGAAATGATCATGCCGAAGTTTCAGGTTCGAAGCGTGAATCCAGAGCTATTTGTGAAGCTGTTGGGAGACATGATTACACCTGATATGTGGGTTCAGGTGCAATATCAATTCGTTTGAAACTTTTATATTCTACATTTTTTTGTCAACTGTGTTTTTGTCAGTGATTCTAAACCACAAACAGAGCAATGAAAAAAATTCAGCTCGATATCAGCGCAGTTATTCCGTTCTCTGTCTTCTACCTATGTGAAGACTGAACCGTGATCAGTGTTATTAGACTGATATAACGTTTCAAACAGCAGAATGAAAGGATTCTTATGTACAGACCCGACTGTGCACAAGAGCCAGACTGAGTGGCTTATAGTTAAAAACGTTTCGACAAAGCAAAATAAACACTTTGTAGTGTAACGTAAGAAAACCTTTTTACAGTTTGACCATCGAATCATTTTCTTTAACTGCTGTGTGTAATGTTTATTTTTAGCTGATCCCGATGAGACGAAATTCACAAACTGAGAAAAAACTGCTGTTGCTTGGAGCTGCAATATAATTACAAAATGAAACTTCGACAATTAAAAATTAAAAAGTTTGTCGCGGCTCGTTATCTACGAAATTAGGAAACTAGGATTCATGCACAATAAAGTGTTGTTGTTATATGGGTCCATAGCTGCTAATGTTTTTGATTTTTACGAAGCTATTATAAACAGTTTCGTCAGAATTATGGGATTATTTAAATAGCATAGAAAACAAATTTTAAGGATGAGAAATGTCAACTGTGCAACAATACTAACAATATTCAGCGATGCGAAACCAAGAATTATCGAATCTTCACTAAAAACATAATACCATAGAAACAGGGATCCATCGAACCTTGAATAAAACTGGATAAGAGAATTACAAGAGCAATAATTAAGTACTGTTTAAAACACGAACAGCAGTGTTTTATCAAGTTTAAAAATTCGAGGGCGAAGCCCGAGAATTTTTAGACTTGATAAAACACGTGCTGTGAGTGTTTTAAACGGCTTCAAAAACGCTTTAAGAATGCAATGAAAGAAAGACGCACATCTCAAGGGAAAGGTTACTTAATGAACCATTGAACCTTTGTATTCACAACGCCATGCAAAATATTCGAGTAATCACCGCCTGCAATTACGAATATCTCAAGGGAATGACATGAAGAAATTACCATACTATGTTGTTTGAAGCGGCATTTCGCAATGCAAGAAGAATCTGCACTTGAAGGATTTGGTGTCGTGGTTTACCTCGATAAAGTTCAAGACTTGGAAAGCGATGTGACTGACATGACGGCAGACTCTAAATTTTTGACTCCGGCACAAAATATGTAATTAAGTTTAATGCACGTTTTTATAATTTTACGGCTTTGAGTTTGGTTTAATAATTGGAACTAAACAGTGGCTCGGTAAACAAGTAATGGTAGTTGGATAACTTCATTTTAAAAATATTATCTGTGTATCTCGGTGGTCTGCTGATATTAGTAAATTTAGTGCAAAATTTGTTATCTAGGTATCTTATGTTCCGTGTACTTTTTGCTATCTTTGGGTCTTTATCAGTGAATTCTTAATTAGGATGAAACTTTATATAAAATTTCATGTTCATTAATATTCTTTATATAAAACGTTTATCCTATTTAGCAATTCAGTGAGAAAGCTGAAACATCAATAGAAATTCCATTGTCTCAATCATTAACCCCGTTTCCCTCTGGGACAGAATTCAAATCCCTCCGCGGGCCTTTTAGAATGACGAGATTTTATCAGGTATAAAGGAGCATGCACGTGACTGATTTGCTTCATCTGATTGGACAAAATGCTCATTAATTATTCATGAGTTTTTGAAGTACTGTTTAAAACACTCACAGCAGTGTTTTATCAAGTTTAAAAATTCGAGGGCAAAGCCCGAGAATTTTTAGACTTGATAAAACACGTGCTGTGAGTGTTTTAAACGGCTTCAAAAACGCTTCAAGAATGCAATGAAAGAAAGTCGCACATCTCAAGGGAATGGTTACTTAATGAACCATTGAACCTTTGTATTCACAACGCCATGCAAAATATTCGAGTAATCACCGCCGGCAATTACGAATATCTCAAGGGAAGGACATGAAGAAATTACCATACTATGTTGTTTGAAGCGGCGTTTCGCAATGCAAGAATAACCTGCACTTTAAGGATTTGGTGTCGTAGTTTACCTCGATAAAGTTCAAGACTTGGAAAGCGATGTGACTGACATGACGGCAGACTCTAAAGTTTTGGCTCCGGCACAAAATATGTAAGTTTAATGCATGTTTTTATTATTTTACGGCTTTGAATTTGGTTTTAATAATTAAACTAAACAGTGGCTCGGTAAACAAGTAATGGTAGTTGGATAACTTCATTTTAAAAATATTATCTGTGTATCTCGGTAGTCTTCTGATATTAGTAAATTTAGTGAAAAATTTATTTTCTAGGTACCTTATGTTCCGTGCACTTTTTGCTATCTTTGGGTCTTTATCAGTGAATTCTTAATTAGGATGAAACTTTATATAAAATTTCATGTTCATTGGTATTCTTGATGTAAAGTCTTCATCCTAATTTGCATTCTTTTGTAATATCTTTGTACCCCATATTCCCCTGGTACCGAAATCAAAGCCCTCCCCGGGCAAATTTTTTTTTTGGGCCCCAGTTCAGATCGATGAGCAACTTTACCATGAGGCCTTGCGCGCCCAATCCAAGATGGCGGACAAAGATGGCGGACTTGAGGAAAGGAAATTGTTCTCGGGGTGGTGCTAGTAAAATTTTGACAACTGCGTTGACGTAATTCAAGAAACCACGTGATGTTGCCATAATAAAGGGAGGAGTGGGTCAGTAAGAAATAATACGCAGTAGGTGGCTGGCGGCGTTTCATTTTCACGGAAGATTACGAATTTGGCACCGGCTTTTGCGGGATCGTGGAATTTTCAGTATTCTTTAATACTATTAAACCTGGATTTTTCGAACCGCCGGAGCCGAATAAGGGTTTGAAAAATCTCGACAACTCTTGTTTCCTGAACGGTGCATGATCAGTGCAATTCAGTACTTGCTCATAAGCGTTTATATTCCTTTGAGACATTTTTGCGTAGTTTCCGGACATATATTCGAAAAGCTGCAAGTTGATGAAAGGTGAGAATTTTAAGTTTCCTTATTAAAAATTGTAAGACCTTTAATTGTAATCTTTATTACTTATGATTCTTTTCCGGATTGTGCAAAGCGATTATTCTCTTCAGAGGGATCAATAGGATCTTCTCAAATATGAAAGGTAATAAATACCCTAAATTATAAGTGGTAAAACAAAGTGAATGTTAAAAAAACGAATTTCCCTACGTAAGGAAAAAGGAACACAGTATATTTTATAAACATTTTGTCGTAATTTCATAAGAAAATATTATTTTTAATTTGTATATTAAATATAATTAATATAATTTTAAAAAGTATAGCACCCCCCCCCCCCCCCCCCCCTTAGTTTTTTTTTTTTTTTTTTTTTTTACTTTTCCAATACTTTATGCAATACTATGTAAACATTGTTACATTTGTACCTGGTAGAGAAAGAGTAAGGGTATTTTGATTGTAATTTTGGGTGACTTTAACAATTGCACTTAATCATAACCCTACCCTATCCCTTCCTAGGTATGCTGATTTGTTTCAGTTCAACCCCTTTCCTTAGTTGAAGTCTCATATTTCTTTACTGAGAAACAATATAATTACAATAAATATAATAAAATGTACTTACTTTAATTATTAACCAACACAGGCTTGAACCCATATTTTGTGCCAGCCAACAAGAGGATGTAGTCATGACCTCATGACTTCCTTCATAAATAAGCTTTTGAACTTTTCTAGTTGTGATATTGGAATTTGAAGTACATGTAAAAGGTAAATTAGGTGGATTAAAGAAATAAAAAACCCTAGCTGTAATACTGTAATATTGTAATTGTCAGAAAACATATTATTAACTATTAAAACACAGTATTTTTCAAGTGTCAGTAGTAGACCAGTCATGCATGTATGTTGCCCATTTATATATCATATTATAATATACTGAGCACACACTTACATGCATTTTTAATTTAAAAGTTGTGTTAAATAATAATGATCAATTATATAGAAGCGAGAAGTCCAAGGACTATAGCAAAGCTGAAACAACGTGTATAGTTTTAAACGTACTATATTTCGGCTAGCCAAACTAGCCACGTTGTTTCAGCTTTGCTATAGTCCTTGGACTTCTCGCTTCTATTTATTATTATTTGGCTGTTTAGATCTTCATACAGATCCAACGTTCAACAAGCAGGATATTCGTCCACGGTTTTTGCTTATTCGCGAGTCAATTATATACTCTGATAACACTATTATTTATTAAAGCTTAATTGACTAATTAATCAAATTGTGCACTAGCTGTTTATTATAGAAAAAAACTTTAAACACAGCCAAATATTATTGTAAATGCGAGTGTTTCATAAGCAAATAAAAATGCATGTACAAGCATAATTCTGAGCTAGCTTTTATATAACAACTAGTGTGCTAGTATATATATAATTTTATGTAAATGGCAACAATTACAAATAATTGGTATAGCCTTAATTCATACTGTTTCTAAACACTTGAAAAATACTGTGTTAGGTTTTCTGATAAAACAATTGTAACAAAATTGGAACCCAAGAATTACAGGGTTCTTTTTATTATTCCTTTAGGCTGTATTCATAATATGTATACCTGACAGGGGGAGGGGGGCAGGTGATTTTTAAGGGGATCCCAATTTGTTTTAACAGGCTTTAGAAGGGGGAATCTTAAAATTTATTTATGAAAGGTTGGGTGGATTAATGTTAATTTTTTTAATGTTTGTCAAACGAAGACCTATGTATATATACTTAAAATGGTAGGTGCACAGAATGGCTAATTAATGCACTAAATAGAGCTAGCTTAAGAAATGCATGAGAATGCACTTGCAATAATCTAAAATCTAAAAACCTTCCCATTTCCCCCCCCCCCTCCCCAAGAACACTTTTTCTTAAGGTTGCATGCAGCTAGGAATGCCTGATGTAAGGAATTAATGATAATGTTTTATATCAATTAAAGGACAATATATTCTTGTGTAGTTTTGGAATACCATGCAGCAACAAATACTTTTTACAGACACCAAAGTAGTGGTAGTTAATAACAGTTAATTTTATGGTTTATTCTTAGCTTTACGGCCCGAAATAACAGTTCTGTAAAATTATGCTTGTTAAATAATGCTAGTTTGCATATGGAAATGGACTAGGGGGAGGGCTAGGGGCGGCGGTGTATTAAATTTTTGAAAGGATGGAGGGGGTTTGCTAAAATTATTTAAATACGCAGTTTATTCTGGGGGGAGTCATAAAAATATGACGTAATCTGAATAAATAACCTGCCCCCCTGTATGTGGTATAGTCATAATCAATGCAGCCTTTAATTTACTTCCAATATCACAACTGAAAAGTTCAAAAGCTCCATGGGATAGCTAATCATATTTATAAAGGAAGGCATGAAATCATGTACATTCTCTTGTTGGCCAGGCACAAATAATGGGTTCAAGCCTGCATGTATTGGATAATAAAGAAGTACATTTTGTTGTATTTATTGCAAATATTGTTACTGTAAAGAAATACTAGACTTCAACTCTAAGGAAAGGGGTGGAAATGAAACAAATCAGTATAACCTAGGAAAGGGTAGTCTTTATAAACATATAACCTGCATAACCCTACTTTCCCTCCCCCACCCTCATAAAGAATACCAAAACCATACACAAAATATATTCATAATTCTGTAAAATTCACAAGTACCCCACCTCCAATATTTTGATTGAAAATGACCACCCAAAAAAAAAAAATTGTTGGATAACCCATAATTTCCCTGAAGAAATTTAAATTATAAATTAGTACCTTTCTCTGACCTGGTACAAATGTAACAAATACATACTTATATACGAATGTTGTTTTATAACTCTGCACAATGTATTGGCAAAGTAAATACGGATGGGTGAAACTAATGGGGGGGGGGGGGGGGGGGGGGGTTCTGCGAGTGCAAAACAAAGGACTTTTTTATTATAATATAATTTACAAATTAAAAATAATATATTTTATTATGATATCACGACAATTTTTTTTTATAAAATATACTTTGTTCCTGTTGGGGATTCTATCATTCTTCCGAAGTCGGGTGTGTCTTCCCTTTATAAATTGAGCTACTTGCGGTCCCGAAAATATTTTTTAGCGTGCGAAAACGTCTCGCCAAGTTCGCGTAAATCATAAAGTCGTGAAAGGCGAACACGAAAGAGTATTAATGCGCGTTGATCGTTTGTTTATTTTACATTAGCACTTAGGGGTATTTATTACCTTTCATATTTGAGAAGATCCCCTTGTCATCTCTCTGTATATACCGAGATATATATAATCGCTTCGCACAACCAACAAAATTATAAAAACAAAGCCTAATGTTTTTGTATAATTTTTAATTAGGAAACTTAAAATTCTCAACTTTTCGATTGATGACATGTCCGGAAACTACGCAAAAATGTCTGAACAAGTACTGAATTGCACTGTTCAGGAAACAAGAGTTGTCGAGATTTTTCAAACCCTTATTCGGCTCCAGCGGTTCGAAAAATCCAGGTTTAATAGTATTAAAGAATACTGAAAATCCCACGATCCCGCACAAAAGCCGGTGCCGAATTCGTAATCTTCCGTGAAAATGAAACGCCGCCAGCCACCTACTGCGTATTATTTCTTACTGACCCACTCCTCCCTTTATTATGGCAACATCACGTGGTTTCTTGAATTACGTCAACGCAGTTGTCAAAATTTTACTAGCACCACCCCGAGAACAATTTCCTTTCCTCAAGTCCGCCATCTTTGTCCGCCATCTTGGATTGGGCGCGCAAGGCCTCATGGTAAAGTTGCTCATCGATCTGAACTGGGGCCCAAAAAAGAAATTTGCCCTCCCCGGGCTTTTTAGAATGATGAGATTTTATCAGGTATAAAGGAGCATGCACGTGACTGATTTGCTTCATCTGACTGGACAAAATGCTCATTAATTATTCATGCCTTTTTGAAGAGTTTATTAGAAATTTTTGAATCGTTTAGTACCATAAAATATGGCAAAGATATGGGGTACGTTGATTTTTATCCGTTTGTCAATCAAAATAATTATGTTTTATGAATTTGTTGTCAATAAATTTATGAAATTGTGTAAACCGTTAAGCTATTTTAATCTCTTCAATTTTCCGCGAAACAGTTTCAAAAATAGCGTGGAATTCTTGCTTCGCAGATATTCGGCATGATAGTTCCGTCTGGGTTACGTTCTGCTAACGTAAACATTAATATATAAAATCAGGAAAAATATTTGACCAAACAGTAAATAGACTGCATTTGCTTTACTTTAAGCTTTCCTGCCTGTTCCGAGTAAAAGTGTTGTATTCTAGATAAATTCTTGAACTTTAATTCAACTACACAAGTCTTCGCTACATGATGATTTGCAAACGCGCGCGGATATCGGCTGTTGCTGCATTTTAATGAACTTACTCCTACCCATAATGCACCCGATATAATTATATAGTTGAGGTGCGGGGGGTCAAAGTTTTTGCACTTTGCTGTATATATATATATATACATATATATATACACACTCTGGTCTCATTGTGTTGTTCTTTTAGTTATCGAAGGCATACTTCTTAGACTGTACATAGGGTTCCTTATTCCCAAATGAACAGTTTAATAGAATATATATTTGGTTTAACGATGATTTTATAATTTGCGTTATAAAAACTGCTCTATATTTTCAACTGAGCACACTTCCCCATAAAGTGTTCTATTACGTTCTTTAAAGTTAAATCCAAAGTTCTGTGTTCAAAACACTTCACGTATTCGCAATATTCCGGTTTCAAACAATGATTATTTCTTCAATTCCCTACGACGTCACTCCAATCGTTTTGCAACGTTGCTCTAGATATTCCGATCTTGTTGCTACCAGTTCATATCAGTCATCGATTTACGGTTTTGCAAGACATTCCTACTCTGCTATGCAGACGAATTTTTTTCACTCATAAATGCGAATCTTCCAATTTATGAGTATGAACTAAACAGGATAAGTTTTTGGAAATCGTAAACATAGCCTGGAAGGACTTAGCCTGCTTTGCAGACGTATTTTTTCACTCTGGTTTCCAATGACAAATCCAACTTCTATCTAGTCATAACGGTCTTTCAAGTCATTCCAGTGTTTCTTTACGGTTTTCTAAGTCATTTCCAGTTCGGATCATACAATACAATAACCTTTATTTAAACTCGAATTGAAGAGTAGCAAATACATGCTAATATCTTCGAGAAAAAAAAGTAATTAAGATAATTACATTATATGATTAACTAATTAAAAGTTTGTTACATAATAAATATATGTACAAGCTATATATAACCTACTATATGTATAATCATTTACAAAAATATTACATTGAATAATTTACTAAATGAGCAGCAGTCAGTAGTGAAATCAAGTTTAACAATGGCAGATTTAAAGGCTTTCACTGACAGTGGCTGATGATTTAATGAGGCCAGAGAGGGAGTTCCAGAGTTTACTTCTATTATAAGAACATGAGTGCAAACCATATCTAGTGGTTCTACGGCACTAGGAATTTTAAGGGAGTGAAGACCACGTAAGTTAATTGTACAAGTTCTCTGAGTTATAAGGTCACTGATGTAGTTGGGAGCCATGCCATGTATAGATTTATACACTAGAGTTAAGATGTCACAAATTCTCCTATTATGTAATGAAGGTTGGCCATTTGTTTAAGTAAGTATTCATAAGTACTATTAAAATCATTATATACAAAGCGTAAGATTTGAGATTGTATTTCGCTTTAATACGCTTAATTTTTAATTGTGCAGACAGCGCAGATCGAATGTATTACGTTGTTCGTATATTTTTTGGTCAATAACAGTCCCTTAAAGTGCACCTAACGTTTTGTTATCATAAATATCGATTGTACATCAAGTTTTGAGTACTTCTGTGAAGAACGTTTTGGTTTACAGAGAATACTCTGTTCTACGTTTGTTTGAAATCGTGAAAATGTGACCTTTCCTGACCTATGACCGCGTAAGCAAATGCCTGGGTCGATTCCTGGGTTGACGTCATTTCATTAATGCATTATTCTCCATGGCGTCTTTCTATCACAAAAATATCGATTTATAGAGAATACACACTGTTTGCGAGTTCTTAGTAAAGAAAACAAAATATTTTTAGTCAACATGTTAAGTATTTATTCAAATTATTGCAAAGTCGAATATATTATAGGACGTCTACCCAGGGATCGACCCAGGCTTTTTATTACGCGGTCGCGGGTCAGGAAAGGTCACATTTTCACTATTTCAAACAAGCGTAGAACATAGATTATTCTCTGTAAACCAAAACTTTCTTCACAGAAGTACTCAAAACTTGATGTAAAATCGATATTTATGATAACAAATAATTTTTTCGGTGATGATATAATGACTGTTATGACTTCAAAAACTCATGAATAATTAATGAACATTTTGTCCAATCAGATGAAGCAAATCAGTCACGTGCATGCTACTTCATACCTGATAAAATCTCATCATTCTAAAAAGTCCGCGGAGGGATTTGAATTCTGTCTCAGGGAGAAACGGGGTTAATGATTGAGACAATGGATAAGCACCTTCCAACTCTTGGAAATTCTATTGATGTTTCAGCTTTCTCATTGAATTGCTAATTAGGATGAACGTTTTATATAAAGAATACTAATGAACATGAATTTATATATAAAGTTTCATCCTAATTAAGAATTCACTGATAAAGACCCAAAGATACCAAAAATACACAGAACATAAGGTACCTAGATAATGAATTTTGCACTAAATTTACTAATATCAGCAGACTACCGAGATACACAGATAATATTATTAAAATGAAGTTATCAAACTACCATTATGTAATGTATCTGGTTTTAATGAACCCAAAGAGCGGCCATCTTAGTCCAACACGCGCACACGAGGCATTGCGTAATACACGTGAGATACCGCTGACCACTAGCTGTATATCTTACACATTACTTGTTTACCGAGCCACTGTTTAGTTCCAATTTTTAAACCAAACTCAAAGCCGTAAAATAATAAAAACGTGCATTAAACTTACGAACATCCTCTTCATATTTTGTGCCGGAGTCAAAAATTTAGAGTCTGCCGTCATGTCAGTCACATCGCCTTCCAAGTCTTGAACTTTATCGATGTCAACCACGATACCAAATCCTTCAAGTGCAGGTTATTCTTGCCCTAGCTTGTTCTTTGCCACAAAATGCTTACAGCCGCATTGCGAAACGCCGCTTCAAACGACATAGTATGGTAATTTATTCATGTCATTCCCTTGAGATGTTCGTAATCGCAGGCGGTGATTACTCGAATATTTTGCATGGCGTGAATACAAAGGTTCAATGGTTCATAAAGCAACTATTATACGTTTTTGAAGCCGTTTAATAAACAGGCAGCACGTGTTTTATCAGGTCTAAAACTCTCGGACTGCGCCCTCGAGTTTTTAACCTGATAAAACACCGCTGCTAGTTTATTAAACAGTACGTAAACAGTACGTAAACAGTGTCAAATAAATCTATAACGTTAATGCGCATGCCTCAGTTCTGGTTTCATCGCTCGAGCACAGCGTCTCCGACCCATATGGTTAGCGGTATAGGTCAGCATTGATCCTACCTACATACCTACCATAATAAATATTTCTTGACAATATTTGTGTATTTTAGTTCTTCAATCTCGTGTTCACTTTTTTCGTTAATAGTTAACATTTGCTAACTAATTGCCAGTCAGGCTTCCGGTCACTCCACAGCACTCTCACTGCTCTTCTTGAAGCCACTAATAATTGGTGTGTAAATATTGACAAAGGTTTCCTTAATGGTGTAATATTTATCGATTTAAAAAAGGCCTTTGACACTATTAATCACCAAATTATAATGCAAAAACTAGCGAAATATGGAATTGACCAAATTGCCCTGGCATGGTTTGACTCATCTATCAAGTAGAAGTCAAAAATGTAATGTGAACGGCCACATGTCTAGTGAAAGCCCGATAACGTGTGGAGTCCCGCAGTTTGATAATTGGACCATTACTCTTTTTGATTTATATTAATGACCTGCCAAACTGCCTAAACGAGGGATTACCAAGAATGTACGCCGATGATACTAATATTAGTTTTGCCGCCCCAAGCCAGACAGATCTTGAAACAAAAATCAAAGCGGAACTAAAAAATGTAAATATCTGGCTCAAAGCAAATAAGCTAAGTCTCAATATCGCTAAAACTGAGTTTATGGTTGTTGGATCTCACAAACTCAAAGCGACTGTACCATCGACGTTCGTATAGAGGGTAAAGAAATAAAAAAGTGAACTACACCAAATATCTGGGGGTTTATATAGATGATGCATTGTCCTGGCGGAAGCATGTAGACGAATTATCAAAAAAGATCTCCTCTGGCATTGGCGCACTTAAGCGTGCAAGGCCTTTCATATGCAGAGATACTGCAGTAAAAATATATAAAGCCCTGATTGAGCCGCATTTTGTTTACTGTGGCTCAGTTTGGGATGGCTTAAGTCAACAGTTAAATGATAAACTGCAAAAACTGCAAAACCGGGCAGCCAGAGTAATTACTCGATCAAGCTATGACACGAGTTCACGCCTACTGATTGATATGCTTGGCTGGGAGAACGTATCTTCACATCGAAAAAAACAAAAAGCAATGCCGATGTATAAAACCAATACAGATTGTCTGGATTAGCATTTGCTGTGCATGCAATTCATAAATAAATCACTCGACAGAACGGATGCAGCTTCTGTTGACTTCTCCATTTCCACATTACTGGTTATAAGAGCTTGTTTTGGTGTTATCCTTATCAGATACAGAGCTCGATTCGTTATTTACAGTGCACTAATAGGAACTAAAATGCTCGAAATCTCAGCCACATTTTCATTTACTTTCTGATACTTAAATAGAGCGTCTGATCTGTGACCAGTTCTCTCTCTTATCATCTTTTCGCCTACTCCTGCATTGAATAAATTATAAGCGCAAGTGACTCGCAAGGAAGAACTAGTTTTGCGTTTTATTCGTGCCCTCTTCACACATTGAAGGCAATATAATCATTTACACAGAAATTCCGGTCGGAAATTCCGGTGTAAATGGTACACAAAATTTTCCAAACGGAATTTCCCGATCGGAAAAACGTTTACCATTTGTACACAAACGGTACGTGCGAACCACTTCAGAAATTCCGGTTGGGAATTTTGGACTACCTTTTGAGAAGTGCCATTAATTTCGGAAATTTTCCACGGGACGAACCGTAAAAACGTTTACCATTTACATTCCAACCGAAAATTCCGGAATTTCCGTGTAAATGGTAAACAACCAGCGTCTATTCCCATTGAAGATTTGTCATACGTCAACCTTTTCGCATTTGGCTTAAAATACAATGCGCTAATGCCTTTCACAATTGGTTCCACTAATCAGTCCAATGTATAGTTGATAAAACTCAACTAAACAAGGGTCATGTTTCGCTACACGTGACTCCTAGTTCAAGTCAAACAAGCCTCCATGAAACGTTTTGGATACACGTTCTCCTCGAAGCGAATATAATTCATACCAATTTCAAAGTTTGAAACCGTAATATCTCTATGAGGGGCTGAATGGGGTTAACTGATAACTGAAAATGGACCAAAAATAGTGCTGTTAACTGAGAATTTTACCTTTTTTTAGCTGTTAGCTGATATTTGTGAGATAGCTGTTACCTGATATTTCATTATTTTTTATTAAAATGACGTAACGTCATATGCTATTATTGGCTTTTCGGATGGTTTTCGACAGATTTGATCCAGTTGATAATAGTCAAATATTAAACATGACACATAAAATAGGATGTTATCGTTAAAAGTTATGTTGTTCAAACGAATAGACAAAATGTAGTGTTTTATGTTGAATTAGCGGTTATTATTCATTTCATACCAGCAAATATGTATTCAAATCAGGTTAGGGTAGTCTTTTTATATAACTTAACTGATAACAGCAAAATTTAACTGATAACTGATAAATAGCTAAAAAAATAGCTGTTAACTGATATTGGTACCCCCCCATTCAGCCCCTCCTCTATGTTCGCCTCGCCTAAGCCCAAATAATTTATCGTTATAATAATATAGATAGTATCTAATCAACACTTACCTGACTTTCTTCCTAACAGTTCCAATTCCCAGAATTTTCGTTCTTCGCTATCACGAACAGGCAGCTTCTCTTCTTTCTTGTTTCTTATAGCCAGGCCTTTTCGTGTCCGGTCTTTCATTTCGGCATCGAGGGCACGTCGAAAGATAATCATAAGAAACCTATGAAATTAAAGTTAAAGAAACATTAGTACTTTGAGCAATAATATATATATATATCTCAAATGGCCCAGCCTAAAGTGGTTCTTTCAAAATAGTAACTTACCTTTTATGAACAGTGTTTAGTGGATTCATTTCCTCGCTGGTTTTTTTCTCCTGCCTTAATGTATAGCGCAGAATACCGCACACTATCCCATATATGGTCTTCGGAGGTAACGCTCCTTGGAAGGCTTTGTTTGTAACTTCTTGTATGAACTTAGTCATCCAGTAGTCTACTAATGAAACGTCCAGCGCTTGGGCTTTTTCGAGGCT
This sequence comes from Actinernus sp. WN-2022, assembly GCA_030867875.1. Taxonomy (NCBI): domain Eukaryota; kingdom Metazoa; phylum Cnidaria; class Anthozoa; order Actiniaria; family Actinernidae; genus Actinernus; species Actinernus sp. WN-2022. The sequence continues at coordinate 94,343,426 of JAOWCC010001634.1, forward strand.
GTATTGTTTGAATAAGCCTCATGTTTCAAGGACGGCTATTTTCAAAGCCCTTTCTTTTTGCCACTGCTCAGTCAAAAACACCGACAGCCCACTTATCAGTCTTGTATCTGGTTGACTTTGGCACAGTATTAACAACCAAGACCTCTTTCTCAGCAGTGGTTTTAGGCGAACGAAAACGCGAATCCGCCATTCCAGCTCCAAGTTTCAAAAGAATACCCAGAGTACAAGTTCAACAAAGCTTCCATTTCACTCAACAAATCAAACAATAAAATACATTAGCCAAATATTTCACTTCAGTAAACAAATGTCTGTTTCAGTAAAACATTCGCACGAGAAGACATTTCAAACACCATAGTTCGTTTTTCATCAGGGGATTCCAAATATTGAGAAAACAATAAAATATCATTAGCCAAATATTTCACTTCAGTCAGTAAACAAGTGTCTGTTTTTAAAAAGCATTCGTATGAGAAGACATTTCAAACATTCATCAGGAGATTCCAAATATTTCTCAATATTTGGAACCCCTGATAAACACTACAATTCGTGTTCTTCAAACCCGGCCAGGTACCGCTGTACGCACAAACAAGAGTGCCCCCAACTCCCCGTGGCTCGTGACGCAATGTTGACGCCAGTTACCTAATTATAATCACGACATAAACATCTTAAAAATACAATCCAAGTTATGACGCTCAAGTTATTTACGGAGTAAGAATTGTTTGACAACATTTTAGCAAAACTGGAGATTTGGGAAATGTTTATTTCCTGTAATTCCTCTCAGCCGCTGGGCATTTTTAAACACTCCGAAAAATACCTTTTTTTCTTAAGGTGTTTACAGTTATTGTACTTTCCTATGGCAAACCGCCTCACTGGATCACGTGGTTGTACTGGATGGGAAAACAGTATCTGACTTTACTTATTTAAAGGCACTTGAACGAGATCGGTAGTGTTATTAGCAAAACCTGTTAGTAAATGCTGCTCCACCTCCAGTCGATCTTTCTAAAACTGCGTTTTTGAAGTTTGTTTGCCATCCAGTAAAGCCTTTCCCAAGATAGCAGAGTGCTTGACTGCGCATGACGTCATCCACCCCCATGAGCGCACGTCATTCAGCCATAAGCAAGCAGACGTGCTGAAATATTGTGTTGTCTATTTCCGTATCTATCTTTAACAAACGGAACTTCAGCATGAACATATATATTAATGGCGAGTTAACATCGTGAGCTGTGATTGGTCAATCGCGGTCCATAACATATGAACCGCAAAATTGAAGCAAAGCCTGTTTTGTATTCTTCTGAGACATATAATAAACATATTATAATACTCGCTTGCTCTGTCCGTACCGGAAGTCATGGATCCACCTTTTATTCCTTTTTGTGGCCCGCGCGTTTTGCCCTTTGGACATAAAGCAGGGGAAAAAGCCCCACCCCTCCCCCCTATTTCACCCTAAATTTAATGGCTATTCATTAATTACACATGATACCCTAGGGAGGGGTGGGTGGATAGTTTCCCAGAAACAGTGATTGATCCCCCACCCCTCCCCTGTTTCACCCTAAACTTAATGGTTACTCATTAATTACACATGATACCCTAGGGAGGGGTGGGTGGATAGTTTCCCAGAAACAGTGACTGATCCCCCACCCCTCCCCCTGTTTCACCCTAAATTTAACGGTTACTCATTAATTACACATGATACCCTAGGGAGGGGTGGGTGGATAGTTTACCAGAAACCGTGATCAAAATTCTCAGTCCATAACTTACGGTACGGCCCTCGCGCGCGTTTAATAAGATATATGTATTATATTCAATACATGAACTTAAACAAGCTCTCTGTCAATGATATGTTCAACTAAAAGTCGATTAAGGCATGCTAACCGCCGTGGGGAGCGAGTAGCCGCTGACGTTTTGAGCGCGAAGGGCTAGCGCTCGAAACGTCAGCGGTTAGAGCGGTTTTCAGTTGAGTGTAGTAAAACCAAACGCAAACTACCCACAGCCAGCCAATCATAGGAGCGAGTAATCACAAGTAACTCATAAATGGCTTCCCTGTGAGCCAATGACAAACCAAAGCAAAACCAAAACCAATTTGCGTTTGGTTTAATTTTGGAATCTGATTGGTTGGTTTACTTTCTCAGCCAATAGGAGAGCTTAGTAAACGCAAAACCAAAACATTTCCGACACTCAATTGAAATCCGCTCTAACATACCTTAATCAACTTTTAGTTGATCATACAAGAGTTTATCTTCCTCACCGACGCTGATCAACACTAGTTTTTACAGGAACAGGAGCCCATCGTATCTCTATCAATGAACTTGATTATAATGACATCACAGTTTGGGACTCAGCCGAGATTTTCCAAAACATTAGCAAGCAACTGAGCAGAGAGAAACTCCTTTTGAACACTTTTTGCCCGATGTGGATGATGGTATCTCTCCACAGCGTCCTTTAGTCCGTGGTGTCCCACAGGATCGGTGCTTGGTCCTTTGTTATATCTCATGTATACGTCACCTATAGCAGACATCATCAAGCGGCATAATCTGCACTATCACCTATATGCTGATAACACACAATTGTACGTCTCCTTTAAGGCTGACTGCTCTGTCGATCTTGAGCAAGCTAAGTTGTCGGTTGAACGCTGCGTTGGCGACATTGACTACTGGATGAGCACAAACTTCCTTAAATTGAATCAAGACAAAACTGAACTCATAGTTATCAGCTTTAGATATCGTCCTAGCCCAGATCTTGAGCACATAATAGTTGGTAATGAGCGCATTGCACCTCGGACCTCTACGCGCAATCTAGGAGTAATTATGGATCATTCTCTCAGCATGGAGGAACACGTAAAGAACATTTGTAAGGCATCGTACTATCATCTAAGAAATATTGCGAAGATTCGCAAATATCTAAATCAAGGCACTGCTGAAATTCTAATTCATGCTTTTATTGGTTCTAAACTTGACCATTGTAATTCTCTTTTATATGGTGTCCCTAAGTACTCAATAAGTAAATTACAGTCTGTCCAGAATGCGGCAGCTCGTATCGTAACGCTTACTAAGAAATACGACCATATTTCTCCTGTAATGATCCAGCTACATTGGCTACCCGTAGAGTTTCGTATTATTTTTAAGCTATTGTTATTAGTGTACAAAGCTCTTAACGGGATGGCGCCCTCCTATGTTACCGAACTATTGAGTTATCGCAAATATTCACGATCGCTGCGTTCCAGCAATAAAGAACTTTCGAGTATCCCGACAAGCAAACTTAAATCATATGGTGATAGATCATTTTCTGTAGCTGCACCGAGACTGTGGAACGACTTACCACTGGAACTTAGGAAGTCGTCATCAATTTTACTTTTTTAAAAGAACCTCAAGACATACCAATTCAAAGCGGCATATAATCTATAGTTTGTATATATATATGTGTATATATATATATATATATTATGTTATCATATAAAAAAATTGTTTAGCTTTTTTAGAATTTTTTAGAATTTTAATCCTCGTATTATGTAATTTTTATATAGTTGTAAATTGTATAGCAATAATGTATTTTGTTTAACTTACTCTTGTAAAGCGCTTAGGACAATTAATGGATTTAGCGCTATATAAATAGTTATTATTATTATTATATCTCATCTACTAGTACCTCCATCTCAACGAGATTGACAAAGATCATATTTCCAAATTGAACGTCTAAAGCAACGGGCCTTGGTAACATCCCAGCTAAATTGTTAAAGTGCTTATGAGCCCTCTCCAGAAGTCATTGAGTCAGTGGTGCAGTAGTGTTTATGTCTTTGGGTGATTTATGGTCGTAATATTGCTTTAAAATGCATTACAAATCCTTGAAATGACGTCATTACGTCAAATTATGCAAATGAGTTCACCATGAATGGAGTCATAACATTGAATGTGTTATTTTTTTCAGTTGTTTTTCAGGCTTCAGACATTTGATCCTTGCAAGCTTATTGAAATATCTTTTAATAAGAAGAGTCAAGAGACCACGTGGTCTCTTGGTAGAGTTGACATAAAAACCGAGCAAACGGAACTATTAAAATGTAGACTTTATGTAGTATTTGTAGTATTTTAATGACGTCATTGAAATTTGATTCCTCAATAAACGAAAATGGCAGACGCTAATATATGGACTTCTGATTTTGTTCCTGTGTTGGTCATTTTGTTTTCCACTTTCACCTTTAAATCAATGATAACTGGCTAGGGCTCATAGGCACTTTGACCTTAAAATCAATGATAATTGGCTAGGGCTGATATGCACTTTGATCTTTAAATCAATGATAACTGACTAGGGCTCATATGCACTTTGACATTTAAAGCAATGATAACTGGCTTGGGCTCATATGCACTTTGACCTTTAAATCGATGATAACTGGCTAGGGCTCATAGGCACTTTGACCTTTAAATCGATGATAACTGGCTAGGGCTCATAGGCACTTTGATCTTTAAATCGATGATAACTGGCTAGGGCTCATAGGCACTTTGACCTTTAAATCGATGATAACTGGCTAGGGCTCATAGGCACTTTGACCTTTAAATCGATGATAACTGGCTAGGGCTCATAGACACTTTGACGTTTAAATCGATTATAACTGGCTAGGGCTCATAGGCAGTTTGACCTTTAAATCGATGATAACTGGATAGGGCTCATACGCACTTTGATCTTTAAAGCAATGATAACTGGCTTGGGCTCATATGCACTTTGACCTTTAAATCGATGATAACTGGCTAGGGCTCATATGCACTTTGACCTTTAAATCGATGATAACTGGCTAGGGCTCATAGGCACTTTGACCTTAAAATCAATGATAATTGGATAGGGCTCATATGCACTTTGATCTTTAAATCGATGATAACTGGCTAGGGCTCATAGGCACTTTGACCTTAAAATCAATGATAATTGGCTAGGGCTGATATGCACTTTGATCTTTAAATCATTGTTTAAGCTTTAAATCATTGATAACTGGCAGTGATCAAGTGTCTGAATCTCAGCTCTTTCTTGGGTTTTAATGTTTCGACCAGTATTTTCCCAAACGAATTAAAATACTTAAAAGTATCTCCAGTGTACAGCATTCTGACCCTAATAACTACCGTTCAATTTCTGTCATTCCAATAGTAACACAAATTTTCGAGAGAACTGTGTATTACCAGCTATTTACAGATCTTACCGGTAATAAACTCTTCTCTAAACATCAATCAGGATTCAGGTCACTACACCTGACTACGGTGACTTCACTATTGGAGGCAACAGATGATTGGGCGCTAAATATCGGCCATGGTTACATCAATGCTGTCGTCACTCTTAAATTAAATAATGACATTCGGACACAAGGTCACGGGAGATGAAACAAAAGGACTCGAAGTCCCTTACAAGGTTTGCCTCCACGCGAGCACCGGTCAGTGATGGTAGAAAACGTAGCAAAATATAGATATATATAGACAAAGAATGAACGGAAACGATAAGGGATAAAGAAGCTACAATACAATCTATTTAATCTATTAGAACGTAAAACCTAGAACAGCTATATATAACTCTCGACCTCAAAAAAGCTTTCGATACCGTCAATCACGAAATTCTCCTCGCCAAATTATGGCATTACGGGATAAGAGGACTAGCTTACGATTGGTTCACATCCTATTTGAGTTTTCGCTCGCAAACACGTTTTGTAAACGGATCTCTATCCCGAAATCGTCCTCTTAAACATGCATGGAATCCCTCAAGATAATCATTATCGAAGTTGTTTCTTAAAAAATGCTTCCGATATTGGAGCCATAAAACGAATAAAACCATTCATCAATTTTAACATTTTGCTAACATATATGACGCTTTAGTCCAACCACACTTCGACTACTGCAGTCAGTGTTCAGTTGTGTGGGTAATTGCAACAAAAGACTAAGTGATAAACTGAAAAAACTTCAGAATCGCGCAACCCGTGTTCTGTTAAATTCCTCTCAACTATTAATTCCTCTTAATTCCTCTCCAATGCGGAACAATTATTTAAAGTGCTAGCCTGGAACAATCTCAAAAACCAACGTTTGGCTCATTCGGTAATGTGGGTTTTTAAATCTCTAAATCAGCTAGCACCAGAGTATTTATATACTGAGCTAGAAACGAACCGAAACAAACTATCCTCTTAGAGATGTCGCTGATAAACTTTCAGTTCCACACCCGAGCACAAACGAAGCTTTGGCTACCGTGGGGCGGTTCTGTGGAATAGCTTGCCAATCGAATTACGCAAAAAGATTCTCTAAGTGCTCCTAAATCTGAATTCCCCATTACGATTTCCCAGAATATCTACAATGTAATAACAATTGACCCTACTAGTAGATTCTCGGCGTCCATGTAAAGCAGGTTTTTAATTTATTTCTATTATATATTTTAAGCATTAGCTTATTCTTATTATCATTTTTATCATGGGTACTATTAAATATTAATACTAGCTTATATTAGATACTTACATATTTAGAAATATTATTTTTCTGATGGAAGCTTTACCGTGACGAAATAAAGGTATCTGTAGTAAAAACAATACCAAAGCAATAGGCCCTTTGCAGCTAACAAATCACGTGGTTGTACTGGAGAGCAAAAACATTCCGACTTCATTTATTTAAAGATCGGTATTGATATCAGCAAAACCTGTTTCTAAATGCTATTTTCCACCTCCAATCGATTGTCGATCTTTCTAAAATAGCGTTTTTAACGGATAGCTTGCTCTCCAGCATCCATGGCAACGCCTTTCCCATGGAGATCATGAGCTCAATTCATTCGTTAACGATGTTATAGTATTATATCAGCACGTGACTGTTAGCTGCAAAGGGCCTATTACAACGAACCAATCATGAACTAAAATGAATACCGATTGTTTCACTGGCATGAGAAAGCAACCAATCAGATGGAAAAGTAAACCGCAATCGTGGATTGATGGCGTGATGGACCAAAACCAAGATTGGTTTTACTCTGGAATTTGATTCGCTGACTGATTACAAAACATTTTCACAGCCAATAAACGCAAAACCAAAGCAATTACCGAAAACTTTCGACACTCAATTGAAACTTGTTCTCTATATATAGTGATTAGTCATTCGTTCTTCCCTTCCTAATTGTAAATTCCTCTGGTATAAAATAAAGTGTTGTTGTCTTTGCGATCATTCAGTATGGATCGGCCAGTACAAAACAAAATGAAAATATCAAAATTGGAGGCGACGAGAGCCGAGAGAGAAGAAAATAGCCATTTTTTCATTTCTCTTCTCCTTTTTTTCGCCCCTGCTATATTTCTCCGGGTCGCTTGAATCTAGGTACCCTGGTTCCAGAGTGGCTCAGGTACGGAAGAACAGCTCAGGGACGGATCGAAGTAGTTTTGATTCCCCGAGTTTTGTTTTGCGAGACTACCCGTTGAGCCCCTGTAGAATCTAGGGTAATGGCGAGGAAATATCTACCAAGCTGGCAAGTTAAGTCATATAAATTAATTTATATATGTGTTACTCGCTGTTCATTGCGTTAGTTTCCTTTCCTTTCGAAAGACTCGGGAATGATTTGCTGGATCAGCATATGACATCATGGTTACTACAATATATTGCTGCTGTCCATTCTCATGAATACCTATAGAACTGTGATTTGTACTTACGTCATTTGAGCGCAAAAGGAGTAAGTGCTATTTGCGGTTCACATTATCTCTGATATCGATGTACGTCGGGTTAATTTACTCTCCAAATCAACTAGATCAGCTGACAATAAAACGAAAATAGGCTTACCAGATTTTGGATCTCACAACAGATAAGCAGTGAAAACATAATTCCCGACAATGTTCCTTTTGACATATTAAAGCAGTCTTTACAAGGAAACTGTAATAATTTCACAGGCTTCAATCTGTAAAGTTAGGATAGTTTTGCATTCTCTTATACTTTTCTGTTGTTTTTAGCCGATATTCACAGTGTTATTTTTTCAGGATAGTTAGCGACATCATTATAACCAGTACATTAACGGCGCCCATGCGTTTTAATTAACCGGACGAGGAATAGTGAACTAAGAACATATATACATGCAGTAAGTCACATCCACAGTGCGTGAATCCATAGTCTAAGAACACACGTCCATCGGGAGAAAACTTCACTACTGGTTGAGCAAACGTTTCTTGTTCCGGCGGTACTCTTTATGAATCCAGTCCTTGTATGATCAACATCTGACACACATCACCTCAGCTCCTATCTGACCTATAGCGAAGCATGACTAGGACATTGCTCGCTGAAAAGGCAAATCACTGTAAAGCGAATCAAGTCAGTTCATTCGTATTCCAAAGGTGATGATGCTATGGGAACTCAAATACATCGAGGTTTCATGAACTTCGTACGACTTAGTCATGTCCATGAGTAGTTATGGCTAACCCTTTGTAGATTATCATAAGCTTATATTCAAACACTGGCACAATTTATTGCTATTCCACCCACCATATTAAATGAAGTTGCGAATGCGAATGTCTCAATAAATATTCATACATTAGATGTGTTGTATTTGTCCTGGTTCGCATGTTTCTCTTGAGGTAAACTCCAACTTGTACGATTCCACATCGCATCCCTCGGGTCCTATTATTCCAGTCACTCCGTTTACCGATGAAGCCTTCGCCACACCGCCTGATTGAAACAGCTCTGAGAGTTTGTCGTATTGCGGGTAAGTACGTGTTGAGAACGTCGCTTCGAGTGGTGGGCCCGATGGTTCCTGTGATGCCGTCGGATTAGAGTTTCTTGGCGGCTTACTTGTCTTTCGTCTCCAACAACAACTCAGATAGCAAAGGAAAAGCAAAAATACTATGACAGCAGCGACGAATCCGATAATAGTGCCATGAACTGGTATTGATCCCATGTTTGGGAAGCTCTGTTAAATTGCAAGTAAATTGGTCAACTTTTAGGCTGCTCCCAACCTAGGTTATAGTTAGAGGGTTTGTAGCCAACCGGAGGACTAGAATTTTGATAAGATATTAAGTCGTGCCAGACAAAAGGAGTAATCTAATGGATTTTAACATTGAGACACTTGACAGTCGGCGAAAGAAATTGACAGTGATCACATTGAGTGATAACACAGGCGGGAAAAGGTTATTTTCCGCCATTTTCTAGGTAAACTCGTACAGCTGAACAACATGCAGACTAGAAAATCCAAACATTTTAAAAGGACTGCGACAAACTAATGCATGTTTTAGAAGCATTGACAGCAAGTTTCATCTCTTTTAAAACATTTGTCGCAACATTTGTTGATATGATGTTTACTGAAATTTATTGAATCGATTATTTCCCGAGGTTTTTTGTTAAATACGGTATAACGTTCCGTGCTATTCCCTCGACATTTGGCCATATTTGTTTCATAATGAGGCATTTAAGTTTGCTGTACGCAATTTAGCTTTTACGGTACTTTAAGATCTCTCGTGATACCAATCACAGCAAGATATCAATAAGCTGGGCGCATTAGAGATAATGCAAATGGTGGTCTTTCTATTTACATTGTTAGACAGAAAACCCCAAAACATGTCCAGTCTTAAAAATAAACCCCAAAGGCGCCTATCTCAATTAAGAATGATTTATTTACAGGAGCTGAAACAAGAAAATCAACGGTGGCAATGATTTATAAGTTTTTTCATATGCCTCTGTTTTCTTTGTTCTTTTCGGAGGAATCTCTCTCTTAATCCCTGCCCAAAGGCAGAGGGAATCTTGCAGCACTCTTTACGTACGGAGAAGCAAAGGAGCAGACTGAAAAAAGGCATGTGTCACGAGCCGGCTCGACATATTCCCCTCTCACTTTCCTGTACTATAAGTTCTACGTACGGAGAAGTAAAGGAGAAGATTGAAAGAAAATGGCGTGTCGAGTGAAACTCAAGCCGGCTCGACATATTCTCCTCTCACTTTCCTGTACTATAAGTTCTACGTACGGAGAAGTAAAGGAGAAGATTGAAAGAAAAAGGCGTGTCGAGTGAAACTCAATCCATTCTGTTTATACTATAAGTTCTACGTACGGAGAAGTAAAGGAGAAGATTGAAAGAAAAAGGCGTGTCGAGTGAAACTCAATCGCTTCTGTTTTATCCACTACACTTCAAGCTACGTTTGTTGAAAGGACCGAGATAAAATAAGAAAGAGAAGCCTTGCGAACCGAGTAATTTTATGCGACAATATACTAGGCAAACAATGCTGCCTAATGATTCATGAATTAAGAGATATTGCATAAAATGAGAAAACCTCGCAGCCCCATTGTGAAAAATAAGCCATTTATTATCGGCTTTCCGCTCGGATGTTTTTATGTGATTTATTCACCACGTAAAGAGACATTTTTACGACATTTAATTCTACGTAGCCCCAACCGTAAATGTCGCGAAAGTTGTATCTTAATGTTTTCCTCTTTATTATAATCACATAAATAAAATGTGTTGTTATTATGTTATGTAATAAACGGCAAAATTCAGGAATTTAATCTGAATTTCAGCAGACAACCTTACTTGAAACGGCTGTCGACTAAAGTGGGTGAATATCTTTTGCCGGCTATAATAAATGGCAAAGTCGCACTTTAAACGTTTAGCCCGTGGAAACGACAAAACATCGCTGCCGAAACATTTGTTGCTGATAATAGCGAATTTAAAGTGCATATAAGCCCTGGCTAATTATATTTCTTACGAAGAGATTAGAGGCCATAGTCAAAGGATTCCGGAATAAAAAGTTGATTTGATTTATTAGTCATGGTGTAGTGGCCGTTCAAAGTTGCCAAAAAAACGTGTCTTGGGTTGCCTGTGGACGAAAATCAAGCGCACGAGCGCGCTTTACAAAATTGGCACTGGGTCTAGTTTGACGACATCAACAGAACACGCTCGATGCGCCATTGCATGAAAGGCCTTGCCGAATTAAGCTCTCCGAAACGTTTAGCGCGACATTATCATCTTTCTCGGTTATCTATTCAATTATTTTACAAATGAGCGAACGCTTTAAACCCGCGAAGAGACGAGTTCTGTTGATGACGTCACGTTTTATTCTCGTCCCAGTCCACGAATGTGCGCGGAAATTATTCTACATTTGGAAGTTTAGTCGCTAAAAAATTAGGAAAACATTTTTATTTATAAATTTCGGATTTTTTTCTCTACCTTTTAAGGTCTAAGCTTTCAAAAAAACCATAACTGGCCAGGGCTTATATGCACTTTAAAAAGCAGCGACAACGGTTGGACGCATACCGCGGCAAAACGTCACGCGCATGCGTTTTGACGAGCCCAGCGCGCGCGTCCGCCCCAGTTTCCCGCCGAAACTAAACGAAAACAGAGGCCATCACCCGTCTTTTTAGTTTTACGTACGTACGCGTATTTACATTAAATGTTTCGCGGAAAAACAATAAAACTACTTGAAAGCTAAGCCTAAGACTTCAACAGGTTTAATTTTTTTAAATTTGTAATTCACTGTGAGTTTACTAAGTTATAAAATTATTTACTTATTAAATTATGTTCATGTTGAGGGTCAGTCTTCTTCTAATTATTGTTTGGACTGTGGGGTACCCCATAGTCTGTACTTGGACCTGTGCTTTTCTCACTTTATATGGCACCGTTGTCTGACATTCTGCGTAAGAAATATATGTCGTATCACTTGTACGCTGACGATACCCATATTTATGCTACGTTTACTTCTGATGATCCTGCTGATATGATGTTGACTAAGATGCGTATTGAAGAATGTGTGAAGGACATTGACGCCTGGATGTCTGCTAATAAGCTGATGCTGAATAAAGACAAAACTGAGCTCTTAATTATTTGCTCGCGCTTCCGTCCGCGACCGTTTTTTTGATTCTCTTAAAGTGGTTGAAGTTATTTACGAATCTGACTCTGTTAGAAATATCGGTGTCTTGCTTGATAATAAGCTTACTATGACTACACATGTCAGTGCTATTTGTAAAGTTTGTTTTTAGCACATTAGAAATTTAGCTAAGATCAGGAAATCTCTCCCTTATAGAGATATGAAGATTCTTATAATGCTTTTATTACGTCCAAACTTCATCACTGCAATGCTCTCTTATATGGTTTGCCTAAATATCTGTTGCAGAAGATTCAGTATGTACAAAACTCGGCAGCCCGTCTTATCACGTGTACTCGCAAAGGACTCGATCACGCCTTGTTTAATTCAGCTACACTGGTTACCTGTAGAAAAACGAGTAATATTTAAGATTCTATTGCTCACGTATAAATCCCTCAATGATTTGGCTCCTGTCTATCTTAGTCAATTATCACACCGCTATGTACCTATTGGCAGAAGAAGAGCGTAGCGTCTAGTAATTTAGTTATCCCTACCTATAGGTTAGAAACTTATGGCTGTCGCGCCTTTTCCGTATCATGTGGAACAGTTTGTCCTATGATATCGAAACTTGTGGCACTATTTCTATTTTTAAGTCTAAGCTTGAGACTCATCTTTTTAAATTAGTTTATAATTTATAAGTATTAAGCAGTTTTCTTAAATTTTTCTTATTATTATTGTATATATATTTATAGATTGCCATGTAAAGCGCTTAGATCCGTTTCTGTATTTGTGCTAAATAAATGAAGTTATTATTATTATTCCTCACTGTCGTGGACTCGCTACGGTACAATGAAACCAACACGAGTGTCTCGTTCCAGTCCTTTATTGGCACGCATCCGTAGTGGTAGACCGTAGTTGTCGAGCTCTGACAGCCGCAAAATTAGCTCCACCCCCTTAGTTACTGCTGCTATATCCCACCAGCCGTATTATTATATACCACACCAGTGAATATCACTTTTCGCGCGCTCTGATTGGCTACTCAAACAGTGAATATGATTTCATATTCACCTCCGAGCAAAGTAGCGATCATCTCGCGCGAGATTTTGTCCATTTGACAGAAAATAAAATAACTATTTGATGCTGGCTATTCACCTGGAGTGTGGTATATAATAAAACAAAGCGGCTCGGTAAAGATCCGCCACTATTCACTTCCACTTCGGCAAATAATTGTTAATTAAACCGAGACAAATCAAAATCAATATGGACAAAGAAGGCTGATAGTCTTCGTAACAGTCCGAATGATTTACCAATGTTCTTAATAGCATGAGGCCGACTTACAGATGTATTAAAGGCTTTAGATGATTATGAATAGTTACTCCAAGATCCCGTGCTGTTGGCTTGGGAGGGATAGTGACGCCTCCAATATTGAGGCCAGTAATCTGATCACAGTCTCTAGCGTATCGGTAAGATCAGAAAATGTCTGACGCAGGCTGACTGCGAGAGACTTGTTCATGCTTTCGTTACTTCCAAACTGGACTCTTGCACTACATACTCTCTAGTCTGCCAGGAACAGAACTGGACAAACTGCAGCATATGCAGACCACGGCAGCCAGACTGGTCGCTAGATCTAAAAAACCTGAGCCCATATCTCCTATACTCCGTAAACTCCACTGGCTACCTGTTAGAGCCAGGATTACTTTTAAGTTGCTTTTAATTACTTTTAAGGCCTTACATGGTCATGCTCCCGTTTATCACTCACTGAACTATTAAATCAATACAAGCCTTCGCGCAATTTAAGATCGTTAGACTACTGGCTGTTCCGAAATCTCAAGCCAAGACATATGGCGATAAACCTTTTTCCGTTGGCGCTGTTAAGTTATGGAACTTGCTGCCGGACCATATTAGACGTATTGATTCTTTAAGTAATTATAAATCAGCTATAAAGACCTATATTTTAAATTCTTATTAGAGTCTTGACAGAGGATAGTTATATACGGGACCGCTGAAAGGTGGCCGCGACCGCTTAATAGAGGTCGCCACCCCAAATAGGTCTCATTTACAAAGTTTGACTGGGAAAATTTTGGGGACTTTGAAAAGTGACCGCTATATAGAGGGTGGCCGCTTAATAGAGGGACGTTATATGAGGGTTCCACTGTGGAGCGATTTAGCTTGTACATTTGTTGTCCCAATTCAGGTCACCTGACTTTTCCCTTGAGAAATATTTTCTTGTTTTTCTGTATCACAAGAGGAAACTAGATGTACATGTACACATTTCTCTAATTGGAAAACAAATCATTGAATCCTCTGGAGAGCTGACACATGATCTGAATTGGACAACAATTGTACAAGCTAAATCGGTCTATTGACAGGTTCGAAACTATTAATTGTAGTATTGCTTCGGCAAACAAAAAGAAAATGAAGCACGCCGCAGCCTATGGGCTTTTATCGCACGGCGGCCATGTCGAGTCCCAGGAGAATAGAAACCTTTGTTTTCGTCCGGTAAACTCGTTCTGAAGCCAACCAGTGCGAGGCTACCAGGGCCAAAACTATTGTTTTATCCAAGATGGCCGAACTAAGTGCGATTACAGCCCATGATTGTATTAAAAGCTCGAAGACTGCAGCATTGGTGGAATCATTTTTGGATTTCAGCGGACAACCCTTCTCAAATGGCTGTATAAGTGGACAACTGAAAACCAACAGAGCAGCAGCTGGTTATTCTAAAAGCTGAAAACATACGAGATCACATCATGATTGGTGGAAATATGTTTGAACTTTCAAAGGTCAAGGTTTTTCAAACGGCTGTGTAAGTAGGCACAAGTAATAGTACTTTTATCAGGGATAAAAATCAAGATAAACAGTATGTGACTCACTTTGTGGTAGACAAACTTAGTTCGATTGGTATCTGGCGTCATTGTAATTTTTTAAATGGGAATTTGTACTAATTCAAAGCGCCATTGGAGACAAACAACAGCTGAATTGGGGAATAAATTAAAATGGGGGAAATCAGTGAAGAAATTAATCGTCGAAAACGATAATAATATCCGCTAAGCCAGTTATGGATGACTCATTACATAAGAGGAAATCTAGGTTTTATTTGTGTGTGCGTTAAATCAGAAAATTTAATTCGGAGATTTTCTGTGCTTTTGTGTGCTGCTAGGGTACTGCTGGGGTCGAGTCGAAAAACAATAAATGTACAAGAAAGTAAAGGTTGATTCAACTGTAGAAAGTTTTTCTTCAAATATTTCGATCGGCGGTCGGGGAAAGAGGCTTACAATGTATCAAATAAACTAGAACCTTTACGAAATAATATGTGAATTTTGAATCAGTGCACAATCTTACGATAAAACACAAAGACCAATGACAAGAAAGTGGAGAGTGACAATAAATGGGCTGTGATTTTTAGCAATCATATATACGCCAATATAATTCACATCACATCAACTAAATTTGAATTGATTGAATGCTGATTAAACTCGCGCCAATGGACATCAATTAAGGATTATTATAAAATGTGCAAGTTGAGGCTAAATGACGAAAAAGCACACATTTGAAATGACGGTCGAGTGGCAGGTAGCGAAAGAATGATCACCTATTTGCGACACGCATAATAGTACTTGTCATTCCGTTGATTTATGTTAAGACAATACATTTAAATAATACTGCAATCTTACAATCATGAAAAGTAATACACCAATTAGTAGAAAGGAAGCCACGGTAAAGTACACCAAAATTTAAAAAATAAAAATAAAAACAAAATAGAAATTCCATATTTCTGACAAAGCATGGATATTTTTCTCGCTTCGCGCGACAAGATTTTTCTTTACCCATGCACACCTGGAAATCTAAAGGGACTGGATAATTTCTAAATCTTGATAGCAGCCTTGATTATTTTCTAGATTGTCAAATTCGATGCATGACAAATTAGAATCGGTGAAGATTATCAATGTACACGTAGTACACGTAGTACACGTAGTACTTATTTAATAGACCAGTTCGCGGTTAATTCCGACATTTGAAAGGGGTGCAAACACAGTGTTTGTATGGGAATCCGATGCCAAATAAAATCCGTAAAATTGAATTGTAAAACCGAGTCAAAGTCTGCGGGAAAATTTACAGACAATGTATGGAAAACTGAAAACACGACTGCACGCTTCCCGGCACAGCTACATCCCTCAAATTTCGATCAGTTAATCTTTTACCTGATATCTTATAAGTTTGTATCTGAAGAATATTTCAGAGATTCGATTTTACGGATTTTATTTGGCATCGGATTCCCATACAAACACTGTATTTCGCGCCATGTTTGCACCTTTCAAAATGTCGGAATTAACCGCGAACTGGTCTATTGAGCACGTGCAATGTTACAATACACTTACTCTACCTGAGGTTGTTTTCTTTCATGGCGAAAAACCTTTTTACACCTAGAACAGTGGTCCGAAGCACGGGTAACGTTCTCCCAAGGATAGCCTTGTCATCTGTAGTTTAACATCGGGTTATTGATTTAACCCCGGGGACCTAAACTTTAAAACAACGAACCGAAGCGGAAAAAATGACTTTGGGAAAGTCTACCGGGGACCTAGACTTGCCACAAGTCGACCTCTTTATGTATTCTTTATTTCGAGCGGGGCAAGGTGAGCGTCGAAGTCGCAAGAGGTCTTTAAAACAACGAACCGAAGCGGGGGAAAAAGGACTTTGGGAAAGTCTACCGAGGACCTAGACTTGCCACAAGTCGACCTCTTTATGTATTCTTTATTTCGAGCGAGGCAAGGTGAGCGTCGAAGTCGCAAGAGGTCTTTAAAACAACGAACCGAAGCGGGGGAAAAAGGACTTTGGGAAAGTCTACCGGGGACCCAGCTTTACAGTACTGTGGGTTCCGTCAGTCGAGGTAACTGTCAATTGGCTTTCTCATATAGAGATTGGTGGGTAGTCCTTTCCAAGGTTTCCATTTTTAAAATACCGCTTGTAAAGATGGCGACTTGTAACAAGTCTAGTTGCTGGGTTGCGATTGGATGAAAATCTACGTACGTGCAAAACCCATTCAAGTGCTTCCTTGACTGACAGAATCTCTTGTACAGCTGTTCAACGTGCTCTGAATGTTCAATATATTGTAACTGATCTTAATCGCCGTGATCGCATTACCAGTGGGATTGAAATCACACACCCGGATATGAGAATTTTGGAATATAAAGGTTTGATATGACATGTATCGCTAATCCTTCGCTAAGTGGTTAAGTGACTGCAAGTACAATCACATTCATTCCTATACTACGCAACACGCCCAACGCGTACAAAATCATAATAACACTACAACTAGTGGAGTGTGACAGTGTCGGATGCCTGGTGGACAGCAGCAAACGGTTTCTTTAATAAACTACGGTATTACAAATCATTACATAGTACTAATTTAACAAAATCATAATATTTAACAGGACATGATTTAACAGGACATGAAGGAATAGAGAAAACATTCCATAACCACACATCATCCTAAACGGATGGTTGCACAATCAAATGACGTAATCACATGATAATAAATAGCTTTTCTCATGCTTAAGTCAAATAATACCGAAAAATCGATATCTAAAGAAAATAATGTACGTTGCCCGGTACGAAAAACCATCGTAAAAAATCACGTCTTGCTACGTGGAAAAACTTCTGGAAACGTACTCCTCGACCGAATGCAATCGTACAAGGCTCCGAGGGCTAAAGCCAAAATGGTTATATCTTGATGAATAATAATTTAAAACATTAAAACTAAAGTTTGGCTGACTTGTGGCTGTCCAGCAAGCGAGAGAAAGAATTCTAAACTAATTGGTCTTTATATACCTCAAATATGAATATTAAACATATATGTACAAGAAAAGAATCTAATGAACTATCACTTAAGTGATAAACAAATAGCTACGTGCCGTAATGAAGACGCTTTCCAACTCACTTTGTTACGTTGGAAAGCCTCTATTTCCCCAACTACGTCGTGAACGACAAAATCAACGGCATGATATCACAATCAACTCGTACGTGAAGGCGTTTTATGGACGGAAGCAGGTTCGAAATCAAAGTAAGATCTAATGCCAGTGATGGAGTTAGCAGCGTTCCATGTCATTGCCTATCCATCTTCTCCAAAGCTGATTTGTGAATGAAAAAGCGCATTTCCGTACGCACGAAAAGCGCATTTCCGTACGCATGAAAAGCGCAGTTCCGTACGCACGAAAAGCGCAGTTCCGTACGCACGAAAAGCGCATTTCCGTACGCATGAAAAGCGCATCGATATGCATAAGAAGTGCATTTCCGTATGCAAAGCACGTACGATCCGTATGCCATCTATTATTGAAAGAGGCTCGAAAGTTTTTTTACCGCTCTGTGAATAGTAACGAACCCTGGAATAGCGGGAAAAAAATTGGCGCGAAACCGTGTCTTTTTCTGGAACAGTTTCAAAAGCTTGAAAGAGTGACTTCTGTTCGCCTTCTCGGGACACAAATTCAACAGCACTTAAAGTGGACCGATGATGTAAACTCTACTATATCATCTTGTTATTCTGTTTTATCCATTATTAGAAAACTGAAACATTTAGCACCTTTCATGCTTAGGAAGCATTTAGTTGAAAGTCTCATTTTACCAAAGCTTGACTTTAATGATGTTGTGCTACACCCAATTCCTGGCTATCTTGTCAAACGCTTACAGCGTGTCCAACTTGCTGCTGCTGGTTTTGTTCTCAATCGTTATGCTAGTAGAACTGATATCTTAAAACTTTGTTGGCTACCCGTCTTAGAACGCAGAAAATTTCACTTGTTAAAGCTTGTATATAAGGCCCTTCATTATAGTGACTGGCCACTTTATCTTCCATTAGAATTGTACATACCCAATAGAACACTACGGTCAGCCAGCAGTAAACAGTTAAAGGTCCCACCTGAAAATGGCACATTCCAGGATACCAGTTCATCCGTGTTCAATAATTTACCTGTAAATATTAGGAACTCTGCAACCTTTGCTGAATTTTGTCGGTTATCGAAAGGATATCTAAAGAACTGCGCTGCCGACTGACTCCATTGATTAATTATATAATAGTTACGTATAGCCATATTTTAATCCTTAGTACGGTTATCATTACATCTCAGTTATATCTTAGTCATATTTTATCAACATTTTATATTTTACATTTTATTATTTAGATTAACAGGCGAAGAGCCACCCAGTGGATGTACTGTTAATAAACCATTATTATTATTATTATTATTATTATTATTAAAAGCGCGGTGACGGCGCTGTGGATGAGATTAGCAAAAGACAATTACTATCAAACGTTGAGGGACTGGCCTATTTGAAAGCAGATAATGATACCAAAATACCATACACAAGTTGTACCAACCTAACGTTCCTCGTAATAACAAATTAAGGCTGGTTTAATAGCCCACTTCCGGGATATGCCTCACTGCCTACATACAAAGGAATCAATACGAGGCTCCGTGCATAATGCTTAGTCGTTCGTGACAAACTACAGAAGTGCAGCTGCGCATACTCAACGCGTTTTCGAGGTTAAATATAGCTGTTATTACGGCTGAGCCAAATGGTCAGCGGTTTCACCCATCAGTCCTCATGAAAACGAGGCTTTCGGGTCAACCATTTCAAAATGGTACAGAGCAGAGATGGAGTCACGTTCAACGGAGATCACCAAGAATATGATGCCCCAGACGATTTTTCTAAAGAAAAGCAAGAATAATTGTTAAAGTGCCACTACGACGAAATTTGACCATTTCTTTTGACACTTTTTTGTATTCCATAAGAACAAACAGTGGCAGAAATATCCAAATCAGTGAAAAAAGTTTGCAAAGGGGCCAATTAGACCACACATTTTAAAGAGAGTTTACCGTCAAAATCACGTCCGCCATTACGCGAATCCGTTCCCGTGGGCGAGGAAAGCCTAGTCATTTTTTAGCGTATGTGACGTCATACACTTTACGCTTCGTTATCAAGTTGCTTCCAACCCATACATTTCTTCTTATATTGTCTACAAACTCACACTGCGAATTTTGCTGTAGTTTAGTAAATAACGACCTAAAATCTGCATCTGATTCTTCAGAACATAGTAATGTGTCTATTGCCGGATGTTGATGATTTAGGTGGAAATAGAGCCGCTGGCGACCGAGTTGAAAGCTGGACGAATGAATAGTCGCTAAAATCGCTTGGGAAGTGGCCTGCTAGTAAGTAGTGCTAGCCTGCTTGCAGGCGGTGGAGGGTGTTTTTTCGCGCAGCAAACGGATCATCGCCGCCATATTAGCCGAGCGTGATTGAGACCTGGGATCGAATGACAAATGGAGGGGGGAGGGGGGTGGGGGAGAAGCAGATCTGAAAGACCGCCTGCACGAAAGCCCACAAAAGTTAGATCCCGTCCACCAGCGGACGGGGTATATGATTGGCTGAAACGGTGTCAATCAAGCTTATCGCGGCAAGTGTTGAAAGCAAGAACTGAAAGGAATATGTGTAGCCTTGCGAAGCGGCGTAACTAGAATAATGCTGCGGTCAGACTCGCGCTAGAACCGTGCTTGCTTGGCTCATTTCTGTTTACCTAGCACATTCCTAGCACGCTAGCGAATGTGACCGACCAAGCACGGCAGCTTCTGCTTAATGGCAAACCGATGCCTAGGTAAATAAAACTACAAAGAGACCGAAGCGTAGTTCAAGCCTGGTCTGTACCACGCTAGGACTGCGCTAGGCAAATAAAAGTAATTGGATTTCGTTGTTCAACCTATAAAATGCGTTGCTGCATTGACGGCTAAAAATTGACAAGCGGTGATCTCAAAATACTGTATTCTCTGGTTTCTAACAGCAATACGAGCACAGTTGTAACAATTCATTACCACTTCTCTATACTGTCTTGAAATGTCTCGAAGCCCAAGTCCTTTCGTTCCAGCTAGCTGCTATGATGAATGAGATGGCTGTCTGCAATATTCAGGGCCAACCACTTTCGTCTGTAATAAATCCTGCTCCATTTCTTTTGGACAACAGTCCCAGTCTGCCTTTAAGGAACAGTTTCGACACGCTCCGCGGTTACTCTCAACATCCATTCCCAAATAATTCATCGCCAAGTACCTCGCTGAATTTCCCAGTGCAGAGGACAGTCTGGAGAGTGGAAGTAATCAGAATACTCATTCTGACAGGATTCTGTTAACACCTTGAAACTAGCAAGCGCTGATCTTTAATCTGACTGCAACATGCTTGCTTCGAATTTTAGCATTTGCTCAAGTATCTCATAAGCAAGCATGCTGAACTCCAAGCTCTAGCGCGAGTGTTGTGTACTGAGCTTGCAGTTGATAAAATATGGCGAGTAATACAAAAGGCTTTGTCTTTTTTGAAGACTAAGGTTAAGTACCCTGGTTGCAGAGGTTTGCTAGAGAGAACAGCCACGGAGAAAGAGCCGCGAAGGCGGCGATCGGCGAACTGCGAGAGGTTTGTTGTCGAGTTCTCTTTTCGCAAGTTCGTAAACCGTAAATATCAGGCTCTGTATATAGCTTCCTCCTGCTCCGTTTTCAAAGTTATCTCCTTCGCCTTAACCCTAGTTCCAGAGGTTTTCTAGAGAGAACACAGCTGCTCGCTTCTTTCTCCGCGGCTGGGTAAAGGTACTTTGAAAACAGAGCAGGAGGAAGCTATACAGAGCCTTTATTTTGTCTTAGAATTTAACAACCTGACCCGCTGTGAATTGTGACCTGTACTTTAAACTTGCCGTTCTGGCTGTGCTTTCGACAGGCTTTGGAAAGAGTATGATATTTACGGTAAAGAGAACTCGACAATTAACGAACCGTGACTTAATTCGCCACTGAAACTGAACTATTGTTGTCGACCAAATTGCAGAGATGCAACCCGGCTATTGACTTCACGGCCGTTGAACTAGGAAATAATCAGAAATCCGCCTCAATACATTTATGCAACGGTCACCATTTCTTTCGGCAAACATTCACTAAGATGGACTTCGAGTTGTCAGAGAAAGACGATCACAACATTTACCACGAGTTCTTCAATATCGAGTTCCAGACAAAACTTTGTTTGCATCGGAGTTTTCTTTGAAGTTTAGAGATTTTTTCGATCCTGTATTTATCTTTATGCGAGCTTAATTATTTTAAGAAACGAAGCAGCCGCTTGTATGGCACCTCTTCTGAGAGTGTCTTCTGGTTCGCCAGACTGCGGTGCTGGACGGCTTTTTGAAGCAGCTTGTATTAAATGTATGTATTTCGGAGGATTTGCAACATGAAACTCTTTGAGAGACTGATGGGGCGAACGCAACAAGCTAAAACCGAACTGTCTACATATATATCTAAAGTGGTACTGTCGCAGTCCTTTCCATGGAGAACTTTGAACAAAAATAGCTGGTTTTATTGAAATTTCCGTATCTGAGAACCAATTTTACCAACATTTTGCATTGCATTTGACAGCGAGCGAAGTTTGTTTTGAATATTGCACGCATTTCAATCAAACCAAATCAAAATTGGCAGGCTGTCACACGTCGACTCCTATTGGTCAATTAAGAATGAGTTACAAGTTAACGGAAATCATGTGCGTGGTGGGCGGATACTCAGAAACCAGGGGCTTTCGTGCAGGCGGTCTTTCAGATCTGTTTCTTCTCCCCCAACCCCCTCCCCCCTCCATTTGTCATTCGATCCCAGCTCTCAATCACGCTCGGCCAATATGGCGGCGATGATCCGTTTGCTGCGCGAAAAAAACAGCCTCCACCGCCTGCAAGCGGGCTAAAGTAGTGCTAGCTAGCAGAGGTTTCTTATCTTTTTGGGGTAATGTTTTCCCAGTGTATTTTCCCTGGTTCGGCTTTCAGGTTGTGCTGTTACTGGATCCGGGCTACAGGGAGAATTCAGCGGAGAAATCACTAAGGTAATGATCAGCAGTTTATAAGTCCTAAGTTTGTTCATTGTTTATAGTGAAACCCGGATTGCTACATGTAGTTCGTAAATGAGAGAGATCGAGAATTATGTGTGTCCCGGCAATAGATTTTCCGGCGAATCTACATTCTAAAATACAATGTAATTGCTATAAAATTAAATCGCTCTCTTGTCTAACATGAAATCGTGAATGATAAGAATTTACTGGAGACTAAAAAAATATATTGAAACTGACTGATCTGCAGCTTTTACAGTGGCTATCACAGAACCAAACTTCGCGCCCCCCGTTTCTGTTTGACACACAAACAACTGAAACAAGGTACTTCATGAACTAATATTGGTGGTTTCTTCTGTGGTTTATTGTCTTGAAAATAAAATTAGCAGTAAATTAAAAGGCATACTACATCGATAGGTTTATCTGTTTATAGGAAACAGCAATATGAGTTATTTATGATAAACTATGTTCTCAGCAAACGTAGCCGCTTCTTTTTCGGTCAATCTACACTAGTACGGTCTTACCGGCTATTCCATGTGATACAAACAATTATGGAGAAGCTTCTGTCCTCAAAACGTACACAAACCACCTAATGCATGAGGTTTGAAGAGAATTACAAACCGTATTCTTGGTACTCAACTAGAAGGCTTGAATGTAGCGAAATGCCAGCTTTGTGGTTCGTTAAATTGCTACAGTCCTGTACAATGCACAAACTTGAACGACTATTTCTATTCAAAACGTTTTGTTTGCTTTTCAAAGCGGGAAAATGGTACACTTTCTTACTACATATGTTAGTTCGCGTCTTCTTCAAAAATGTCAAATCTGTTTTTTTTTTCACCAGACCGGGTATGCAAAAAATCTTTTATGGATTTCTGGCCAAAACTGAAAAACCACTGAATATGCTTCAAAATGATCTCAAACAATCTCCTGGTAGCTTCAGAACATGAATGGACTAAGTTGGAGAAAGAATTGAAGAAAAAAATCAACATCTTCAAAAATGGTCAAATCTGTGTTTTTTTTTGGCAGAAACCACTTACCGGGTAATATGCTTGAATATGATCTCAAACAATCTCCTGGTAGCTTCAGAACATGAATGGACTAAGTTGGACAAAGAGTTGAAGAAAAAAATTCAACATCTTCAAAAATGTCAAATCTGGATATTTTTTGGCAGAAACCACTTACCGGGTAATATGCTTGAATATGATCTCAAACAATCTCCCAGTAGCTTCAGAACATGAATGGACTAAGTTGGACAAAGAATTGAAGAAAAAACTTCAACATCTTCAAAAATGGTCAAATCTGGATATTTTTAGCCAGACCAGGTAGGCCAAAAATCTTGGATTTCTGGCCAAAACTGAAAAACCACTGAATATGCTTCAAAATGATCTCAAACAATGTCCTGGTAGCTTCAGAACATGAATGGACTAAGTTGGAGAAACAATTGAAGAAAACACTCAACATCTTCAAAAATGTCAAATCTGGATATTTTTTGGCAGAAACCACTTACCGGGTAATATGCTTGAATATGATCTCAAACAATCTCCCAGTAGCTTCAGAACATGAATGGACTAAGTAGGACAAAGAATTGAGGAAAAAATCAACATCTTCAAAAATGTCAAATCTGTTTTTTTTTCACCAGACCGGGTATGCAAAAAATCTTGGATTTCTCGCCAAAACTGAAAAACCACTGAATATGCTTATAATGATCACATACAATCTAATGGTAGCTTCAGAACATGAATGGACTAAGTTGGACAAAGAATTGAAGAAAAAAAATCAACATCTTCAAAAATGGTCAAATCTGTGTTTTTTTCACCAGACCGGGTAGGCAAAAAATCTTGGATTTCTGGCCAAAACTGAAAAACCACTGAATATGCTTATAATGATCACATACAATCTAATGGTAGCTTCAGAACATGAATGGACTAAGTTGGACAAAGAGTTGAAGAAAAAAATTCAACATCTTCAAAAATGTCAAATCTGGATATTTTTTGGCAGAAACCACCTACCGGGTAATATGCTTGAATATGATCTCAAACAATCTCCCAGTAGCTTCAGAACATGAATGGACTAAGTTGGACAAAGGAATTGAAGAAAAAACTTCAACATCTTCAAAAATGGTCAAATCTGGATATTTTTAGCCAGACCGGGTAGGCCAAAAATCTTGGATTTCTGGCCAAAACTGAAAAACCACTGAATATGCTTATAATGATCTCAAACAATGTCCTGGTAGCTTCAGAACATGAATGGACTAAGTTGGAGAAAGAATTGAAGAAAAAAATAAACATCTTCAAAAATGGTCAAATCTGTGTTTTTTTTGGCAGAAACCACTTACCGGGTAATATGCTTGAATATGATCTCAAACAATCTCCTGGTAGCTTCAGAACATGAATGGACTAAGTAGGACAAAGAATTGAAGAAAAAAATCAACATCTTCAAAAATGTCAAATCTGTTTTTTTTCACCAGACCGGGTATGCAAAAAATCTTGGATTTCTGGCCAAAACTGAAAAACCACTGAATATGCTTATAATGATCACATACAATCTAATGGTAGCTTCAGAACATGAATGGACTAAGTTGGACAAAGAGTTGAAGAAAAAAATTCAACATCTTCAAAAATGTCAAATCTGGATATTTTTTGGCAGAAACCACTTACCGGGTAATATGCTTGAATATGATCTCAAACAATCTCCCAGTAGCTTCAGAACATGAATGGACTAAGTTGGACAAAGAATTGAAGAAAAAACTTCAACATCTTCAAAAATGGTCAAATCTGGATATTTTTAGCCAGACCGGGTAGGCCAAAAATCTTGGATTTCTGGCCAAAACTAAAAAACCACTGAATATGCTTCAAAATGATCTCAAACAATCTCCTGGTAGCTTCAGAACATGAATGGACTAAGTTGGAGAAAGAATTGAAGAAAAAAATCAACATCTTCAAAAATGGTCAAATCTTTTTTTTTTTTTGGCAGAAACCACTTACCGGGTAATATGCTTGAATATGATCTCAAACAATCTCCTGGTAGCTTCAGAACAGGAATGGACTAAGTAGGAGAAAGAATTGAAGAAAAAAATCAACATCTTCAAAAATGTCAAATCTGTTTTTTTTTTCGCCAGACCGGGTAGGCAAAAAATCTTGGATTTCTGGCCAAAACTAAAAAACCACTGAATATGCTTCAAAATTATATCAAACAATCTCCTGGTAGCTTCAGAACATGAATGGACTAAGTAGGACAAAGAATTGAAGAAAAAAATCAACATCTTCAAAAATGTCAAATCTGTTTTTTTTCACCAGACCGAGTATGCAAAAAATCTTGGATTTCTGGCCAAAACTGAAAAACCACTGAATATGCTTATAATGATCACATACAATCTAATGGTAGCTTCAGAACATGTATGGAATTAGTTGGAGAAAGAATTGAAGAAAAAAATCAACATCTTCAAAAATGGTCAAATCTGGATATTTTTAGGCAGACCGGGTAGGCGAAAAATCTTGGGATTTCTGGCCAAAACTAAAAAACCACTGAATATGCTTCAAAATGATATCAAACAATCTCCTGGTAGCTTCAGAACATGAATGGACTAAGTTGGAGAAAGAATTGAAGAAAAAAATCAACATCTTCAAAAATGGTCAAATCTGGATATTTTTAGGCAGACCGGGTAGGCAAAAAATCTTGGATTTCTGGCCAAAACTGAAAAACCACTGAATATGCTTATAATGATCACATACAATCTAATGGTAGCTTCAGAACATGTATGGAATTAGTTGGAGAAAGAATTGAAGAAAAAAATCAACATCTTCAAAAATGGTCAAATCTGGATATTTTTTGGCAGAAACCACTTACCGGGTAATATGCTTGAATATGATCTCAAACAATCTCCTGTTAGCTTCAGAACATGAATGGACTAAGTAGGAGAAAGAATTGAAGAAAAAAATCAACATCTTCAAAAATGGTCAAATCTGGATGTTTTTAGCCAGACCGGGTAGGCGAATAATCTTGGATTTCTGGCCAAAACTGAAAAACCACTGAATATGCTTATAATGATCACATACAATCTAATGGTAGCTTCAGAACATGTATGGAATAAGTTGGAGAAAGAATTGAAGAAAAAAATCAACATCTTCAAAAATGGTCAAATTTTCGGGTAGGCGAAAAATCTTGGGATTTCTGGCCAAAACTAAAAAACCACTGAATATGCTTCAAAATGATATCAAACAATCTCCTGGTAGCTTCAGAACATGAATGGACTAAGTAGGACAAAGAATTGAAGAAAAAAATCAACATCTTCAAAAATGGTCAAATCTTTTTTTTTTTCCACCAGACCGGGTAGGCAAAAAATCTTGGATTTCTGGCCAAAACTGAAAAACCACTGAATATGCTTATAATGATCACATACAATCTAATGGTAGCTTCAGAACATGTATGGAATTAGTTGGAGAAAGAATTGAAGAAAAAAATCAACATCTTCAAAAATGGTCAAATCTGGATATTTTTTGGCAGAAACCACTTACCGGGTAATATGCTTGAATATGATCTCAAACAATCTCCTGGTAGCTTCAGAACAC
The DNA here is from genome assembly GCA_030867875.1 of Actinernus sp. WN-2022. Taxonomy (NCBI): domain Eukaryota; kingdom Metazoa; phylum Cnidaria; class Anthozoa; order Actiniaria; family Actinernidae; genus Actinernus; species Actinernus sp. WN-2022. The sequence goes on from JAOWCC010001634.1 coordinate 94,370,622, forward strand.
GAATGGACTAAGTAGGACAAAGAATTGAAGAAAAAAATCAACATCTTCAAAAATGGTCAAATCTGGATATTTTTAGCCAGACCGGGTAGGCGAAAAATCTTGGATTCCTGGCCAAAACTAAAAAACCACTGAATATGCTTATAATGATCACATACAATCTAATAGTAGCTTCAGAACATGTATGGAATAAGTTGGAGAAAGAATTGAAGAAAAAAATCAACATCTTCAAAAATGGTCAAATCTGTGTTTTTTTCGCCAGACCGGGTAGGCAAAAAATCTTGGATTTCTGGCCAAAACTGAAAAACCACTGAATATGCTGATAATGATCACATACAATCTAATGGTAGCTTCAGAACATGTATGGAATAAGTTGGAGAAAGAATTGAAGAAAAAAAATCAACATCTTCAAAAATGGTCAAATCTGGATATTTTTACCCAGACCAGGTAGGCGAAAAATCTTGGATTTCTGGCCAAAACTAAAAAACCACTGAATATGCTTCAAAATGATATCAAACAATCTCCTGGTAGCTTCAGAACACGAATGGACTAAGTAGGACAAAGAATTGAAGAAAAAAATCAACATCTTCAAAAATGGTCAAATCTGGATATTTTTAGCCAGACCGGGTAGGCGAAAAATCTTGCATTCCTGGCCAAAACTAAAAAACCACTGAATATGCTTATAATGATCACATACAATCTAATGGTAGCTTCAGAACATGTATGGAATAAGTTGGAGAAAGAATTGAAGAAAAAAATCAACATCTTCAAAAATGGTCAAATCTGTGTTTTTTTCGCCAGACCGGGTAGGCAAAAAATCTTGGATTTCTGGCCAAAACTGAAAAACCACTGAATATGCTTATAATGATCACATACAATCTAATGGTAGCTTCAGAACATGTATGGAATAAGTTGGAGAAAGAATTGAAGAAACAAATCAACATCTTCAAAAATGGTCAAATTTGGATATTTTTAGCCAGACCGGGCAGGCGAAAAATCTTGGATTTCTGGCCAAAACTAAAAAACCACTGAATATGCTTCAAAATGATATCAAACAATCTAATGGTAGCTTCAGAACATGTATGGAATAAGTTGGAGAAAGAATTGAAGAAAAAAATCAACATCTTCAAAAATATCAAATCTGTGTTTTTTTGGCCAGACCGGGTAGGCAAAAATCTTGTATTTCTGGCCAAAACTAAAAAACCACTGAACATGCTTCAAAATGATCTCAAACAATCTCCCGGTAGCTTCAGAACATGAATGGACTAAGTTGGACAAAGAATTGAAGAAAAAAATCAACATCTTCAAAAATGTCAAATCTTTTTTTTTTTCACCAGACCGGGTAGGCAAAAAATCTTGGATTTCTGGCCAAAACTGAAAAACCACTGAATATGCTTATAATGATCACATAAAATCTAATGGTAGCTTCAGAACATGTATGGAATTAGTTGGAGAAAGAATTGAAGAAAAAAATCAACATCTTCAAAAATGGTCAAATCTGGATATTTTTAGCCAGACCGGGTAGGCAAAAAATCTTGGATTTCTGGCCAAAACTGAAAAACCACTGAATATGCTTATAATGATCACATACAATCTAATGGTAGCTTCAGAACATGTATGGAATAAGTTGGAGAAAGAATTGAAGAAAAAAATCAACATCTTCAAAAATGGTCAAATCTGGATATTTTTAGGCAGACCGGGTAGGCGAAAAATCTTGGATTTCTGGCCAAAATTAAAAAAAACACTGAATATGCTTCAAAATGATATCAAACAATCTCCTGGTAGCTTCAGAACACGAATGGACTAAGTAGGACAAAGAATTGAAGAAAAAAATCAACATCTTCAAAAATGGTGAAATCTGTTTTTTTTTCACCAGACCGGGTAGGCAAAAAATCTTGCATTTCTGGCCAAAACTGAAAAACCACTGAATATGCTTATAATGATCACATACAATCTAATGGTAGCTTCAGAACATGTATGGAATTAGTTGGAGAAAGAATTGAAGAAAAAAATCAACATCTTCAAAAATGGTCAAATCTGGATATTTTTTGGCAGAAACCACTTACCGGGTAATATGCTTGAATATGATCTCAAACAATCTCCTGTTAGCTTCAGAACATGAATGGACTAAGTAGGAGAAAGAATTGAAGAAAAAAATCAACATCTTCAAAAATGGTCAAATCTGGATGTTTTTAGCCAGACCGGGTAAGCGAATAATCTTGGATTTCTGGCCAAAACTGAAAAACCACTGAATATGCTTATAATGATCACATACAATCTAATGGTAGCTTCAGAACATGTATGGAATAAGTTGGAGAAAGAATTGAAGAAAAAAATCAACATCTTCAAAAATGGTCAAATCTGTGTTTTTTTCGCCAGACCGGGTAGGCAAAAAATCTTGGATTTCTGGCCAAAACTGAAAAACCACTGAATATGCTTATAATGATCACATACAATCTAATGGTAGCTTCAGAACATGAATGGACTAAGTTGGACAAAGAATTGAAGAAAAAAATCAACATCTTCAAAAATGTCAAATCTTTTTTTTTTTCACCAGACCGGGTAGGCAAAAAATCTTGGATTTCTGGCCAAAACTGAAAAACCACTGAATATGCTTATAATGATCACATAAAATCTAATGGTAGCTTCAGAACATGTATGGAATTAGTTGGAGAAAGAATTGAAGAAAAAAATCAACATCTTCAAAAATGGTCAAATCTGGATATTTTTAGCCAGACCGGGTAAGCGAATAATCTTGGATTTCTGGCCAAAACTGAAAAACCACTGAATATGCTTATAATGATCACATACAATCTAATGGTAGCTTCAGAACATGTATGGAATAAGTTGGAGAAAGAATTGAAGAAAAAAATCAACATCTTCAAAAATGGTCAAATCTGTGTTTTTTTCGCCAGACCGGGTAGGCAAAAAATCTTGGATTTCTGGCCAAAACTGAAAAACCACTGAATATGCTTATAATGATCACATACAATCTAATGGTAGCTTCAGAACATGTATGGAATAAGTTGGAGAAAGAATTGAAGAAAAAAAATCAACATCTTCAAAAATGGTCAAATCTGGATATTTTTTGGCAGAAACCACTTACCGGGTAATATGCTTGAATATGATCTCAAACAATCTCCTGTTAGCTTCAGAACATGAATGGACTAAGTAGGAGAAAGAATTGAAGAAAAAAATCAACATCTTCAAAAATGGTCAAATCTGGATGTTTTTAGCCAGACCGGGTAGGCGAATAATCTTGGATTTCTGGCCAAAACTGAAAAACCACTGAATATGCTTATAATGATCACATACAATCTAATGGTAGCTTCAGAACATGTATGGAATAAGTTGGAGAAAGAATTGAAGAAAAAAATCAACATCTTCAAAAATGGTCAAATCTGGATATTTTTAGCCAGACCGGGTAGGCGAAAAATCTTGGGATTTCTGGCCAAAACTAAAAAACCACTGAATATGCTTCAAAATGATATCAAACAATCTCCTGGTAGCTTCAGAACATGAATGGACTAAGTTGGAGAAAGAATTGAAGAAAAAAATCAACATCTTCAAAAATGGTCAAATCTGGATATTTTTAGGCAGACCGGGTAGGCAAAAAATCTTGGATTTCTGGCCAAAACTGAAAAACCACTGAATATGCTTATAATGATCACATACAATCTAATGGTAGCTTCAGAACATGTATGGAATTAGTTGGAGAAAGAATTGAAGAAAAAAATCAACATCTTCAAAAATGGTCAAATCTTTTTTTTTTTTTGGCAGAAACCACTTACCGGGTAATATGCTTGAATATGATCTCAAACAATCTCCTGGTAGCTTCAGAACAGGAATGGACTAAGTAGGAGAAAGAATTGAAGAAAAAAATCAACATCTTCAAAAATGTCAAATCTGTTTTTTTTTTCGCCAGACCGGGTAGGCAAAAAATCTTGGATTTCTGGCCAAAACTAAAAAACCACTGAATATGCTTCAAAATTATATCAAACAATCTCCTGGTAGCTTCAGAACATGAATGGACTAAGTAGGACAAAGAATTGAAGAAAAAAATCAACATCTTCAAAAATGGTCAAATTTTCGGGTAGGCGAAAAATCTTGGGATTTCTGGCCAAAACTAAAAAACCACTGAATATGCTTCAAAATGATATCAAACAATCTCCTGGTAGCTTCAGAACATGAATGGACTAAGTAGGACAAAGAATTGAAGAAAAAAATCAACATCTTCAAAAATGGTCAAATCTTTTTTTTTTTCCACCAGACCGGGTAGGCAAAAAATCTTGGATTTCTGGCCAAAACTGAAAAACCACTGAATATGCTTATAATGATCACATACAATCTAATGGTAGCTTCAGAACATGTATGGAATTAGTTGGAGAAAGAATTGAAGAAAAAAATCAACATCTTCAAAAATGGTCAAATCTGGATATTTTTTGGCAGAAACCACTTACCGGGTAATATGCTTGAATATGATCTCAAACAATCTCCTGGTAGCTTCAGAACACGAATGGACTAAGTAGGACAAAGAATTGAAGAAAAAAATCAACATCTTCAAAAATGGTCAAATCTGGATATTTTTAGCCAGACCGGGTAGGCGAAAAATCTTGGATTCCTGGCCAAAACTAAAAAACCACTGAATATGCTTATAATGATCACATACAATCTAATAGTAGCTTCAGAACATGTATGGAATAAGTTGGAGAAAGAATTGAAGAAAAAAATCAACATCTTCAAAAATGGTCAAATCTGTGTTTTTTTCGCCAGACCGGGTAGGCAAAAAATCTTGGATTTCTGGCCAAAACTGAAAAACCACTGAATATGCTGATAATGATCACATACAATCTAATGGTAGCTTCAGAACATGTATGGAATAAGTTGGAGAAAGAATTGAAGAAAAAAAATCAACATCTTCAAAAATGGTCAAATCTGGATATTTTTACCCAGACCAGGTAGGCGAAAAATCTTGGATTTCTGGCCAAAACTAAAAAACCACTGAATATGCTTCAAAATGATATCAAACAATCTCCTGGTAGCTTCAGAACACGAATGGACTAAGTAGGACAAAGAATTGAAGAAAAAAATCAACATCTTCAAAAATGGTCAAATCTGGATATTTTTAGCCAGACCGGGTAGGCGAAAAATCTTGCATTCCTGGCCAAAACTAAAAAACCACTGAATATGCTTATAATGATCACATACAATCTAATGGTAGCTTCAGAACATGTATGGAATAAGTTGGAGAAAGAATTGAAGAAAAAAATCAACATCTTCAAAAATGGTCAAATCTGTGTTTTTTTCGCCAGACCGGGTAGGCAAAAAATCTTGGATTTCTGGCCAAAACTGAAAAACCACTGAATATGCTTATAATGATCACATACAATCTAATGGTAGCTTCAGAACATGTATGGAATAAGTTGGAGAAAGAATTGAAGAAACAAATCAACATCTTCAAAAATGGTCAAATTTGGATATTTTTAGCCAGACCGGGCAGGCGAAAAATCTTGGATTTCTGGCCAAAACTAAAAAACCACTGAATATGCTTCAAAATGATATCAAACAATCTAATGGTAGCTTCAGAACATGTATGGAATAAGTTGGAGAAAGAATTGAAGAAAAAAATAAACATCTTCAAAAATGGTCAAATCTGTGTTTTTTTTGGCAGAAACCACTTACCGGGTAATATGCTTGAATATGATCTCAAACAATCTCCTGGTAGCTTCAGAACATGAATGGACTAAGTAGGACAAAGAATTGAAGAAAAAAATCAACATCTTCAAAAATGTCAAATCTGTTTTTTTTCACCAGACCGGGTATGCAAAAAATCTTGGATTTCTGGCCAAAACTGAAAAACCACTGAATATGCTTATAATGATCACATACAATCTAATGGTAGCTTCAGAACATGAATGGACTAAGTTGGACAAAGAGTTGAAGAAAAAAATTCAACATCTTCAAAAATGTCAAATCTGGATATTTTTTGGCAGAAACCACTTACCGGGTAATATGCTTGAATATGATCTCAAACAATCTCCCAGTAGCTTCAGAACATGAATGGACTAAGTTGGACAAAGAATTGAAGAAAAAACTTCAACATCTTCAAAAATGGTCAAATCTGGATATTTTTAGCCAGACCGGGTAGGCCAAAAATCTTGGATTTCTGGCCAAAACTAAAAAACCACTGAATATGCTTCAAAATGATCTCAAACAATCTCCTGGTAGCTTCAGAACATGAATGGACTAAGTTGGAGAAAGAATTGAAGAAAAAAATCAACATCTTCAAAAATGGTCAAATCTTTTTTTTTTTTTGGTAGAAACCACTTACCGGGTAATATGCTTGAATATGATCTCAAACAATCTCCTGGTAGCTTCAGAACAGGAATGGACTAAGTAGGAGAAAGAATTGAAGAAAAAAATCAACATCTTCAAAAATGTCAAATCTGTTTTTTTTTTCGCCAGACCGGGTAGGCAAAAAATCTTGGATTTCTGGCCAAAACTAAAAAACCACTGAATATGCTTCAAAATTATATCAAACAATCTCCTGGTAGCTTCAGAACATGAATGGACTAAGTAGGACAAAGAATTGAAGAAAAAAATCAACATCTTCAAAAATGTCAAATCTGTTTTTTTTCACCAGACCGAGTATGCAAAAAATCTTGGATTTCTGGCCAAAACTGAAAAACCACTGAATATGCTTATAATGATCACATACAATCTAATGGTAGCTTCAGAACATGTATGGAATTAGTTGGAGAAAGAATTGAAGAAAAAAATCAACATCTTCAAAAATGGTCAAATCTGGATATTTTTAGGCAGACCGGGTAGGCGAAAAATCTTGGGATTTCTGGCCAAAACTAAAAAACCACTGAATATGCTTCAAAATGATATCAAACAATCTCCTGGTAGCTTCAGAACATGAATGGACTAAGTTGGAGAAAGAATTGAAGAAAAAAATCAACATCTTCAAAAATGGTCAAATCTGGATATTTTTAGGCAGACCGGGTAGGCAAAAAATCTTGGATTTCTGGCCAAAACTGAAAAACCACTGAATATGCTTATAATGATCACATACAATCTAATGGTAGCTTCAGAACATGTATGGAATTAGTTGGAGAAAGAATTGAAGAAAAAAATCAACATCTTCAAAAATGGTCAAATCTGGATATTTTTTGGCAGAAACCACTTACCGGGTAATATGCTTGAATATGATCTCAAACAAACTCCTGTTAGCTTCAGAACATGAATGGACTAAGTAGGAGAAAGAATTGAAGAAAAAAATCAACATCTTCAAAAATGGTCAAATCTGGATGTTTTTAGCCAGACCGGGTAGGCGAATAATCTTGGATTTCTGGCCAAAACTGAAAAACCACTGAATATGCTTATAATGATCACATACAATCTAATGGTAGCTTCAGAACATGTATGGAATAAGTTGGAGAAAGAATTGAAGAAAAAAATCAACATCTTCAAAAATGGTCAAATTTTCGGGTAGGCGAAAAATCTTGGGATTTCTGGCCAAAACTAAAAAACCACTGAATATGCTTCAAAATGATCTCAAACAATCTCCTGGTAGCTTCAGAACAGGAATGGACTAAGTAGGAGAAAGAATTGAAGAAAAAAATCAACATCTTCAAAAATGGTCAAATCTGGATATTTTTAGCCAGACCGGGTAGGCGAAAAATCTTGGATTCCTGGCCAAAACTAAAAAACCACTCAATATGCTTATAATGATCACATACAATCTAATGGTAGCTTCAGAACATGTATGGAATAAGTTGGAGAAAGAATTGAAGAAAAAAATCAACATCTTCAAAAATGGTCAAATCTGTGTTTTTTTTGGCCAGACCGGGTAGGCGAAAAATCTTGGATTCCTGGCCAAAACTAAAAAACCACTCAATATGCTTATAATGATCACATACAATCTAATGGTAGCTTCAGAACATGTATGGAATAAGTTGGAGAAAGAATTGAAGAAAACTAAAAACCACTCAATATGTTTCAAAATGATCTCAAACAATCTCCTGCTAGCTTCAGAACATCAATGGATGCCGGGTAGGCAAAAAATCTTGGATTTCTGGCCAAAACTAAAAAACCACTGAATATGCTTCAAAATGATCTCAAACAATCTCCTGGTAGCTTCAGAACAGGAATGGACTAAGTAGGAGAAAGAATTGAAGAAAAAAATCAACATCTTCAAAAATATCAAATCTGTTTTTTTTCCGCCAGACCGGGTAGGCAAAAAATCTTGGATTTCTGGCCAAAACTGAAAAACCACTGAATATGCTTATAATGATCACATACAATCTAATGGTAGCTTCAGAACATGTATGGAATAAGTTGGAGAAAGAATTGAAGAAAAAAATCAACATCTTCAAAAATGGTCAAATCTGGATATTTTTTGGCAGAAACCACTTACCGGGTAATATGCTTGAATATGATCTCAAACAATCTCCTGGTAGCTTCAGAACATGAATGGACTAAGTAGGAGAAAGAATTGAAGAAAAAAATCAACATCTTCAAAAATGGTCAAATCTGGATATTTTTAGCCAGACCGGGTAGGCGAAAAATCTTGGATTCCGGGCCAAAACGAAAAAACCACTGAATATGCTTATAATGATCACATACAATCTAATGGTAGCTTCAGAACATGTATGGAATAAGTTGGAGAAAGAATTGAAGAAAAAAATCAACATCTTCAAAAATGGTCAAATCTGTTTTTTTTTGGCCAGACCGGGTAGGCAAAAAATCTTGGATTTCTGGCCAAAACTAAAAAAACACTGAACATGCTTCAAAATGATCTCAAACAATCTCCCGGTAGCTTCAGAACATGAATGGACTAAGTTGGACAAAGAATTGAAGAAAAAAATCAACATCTTCAAAAATGGTCAAATCTGGATATTTTTTGGCAGAAACCACTTACCGGGTAATATGCTTGAATATGATCTCAAACAATCTCCTGGTAGCTTCAGAACATGAATGGACTAAGTAGGAGAAAGAATTGAAGAAAAAAATCAACATCTTCAAAAATGGTCAAATCTGGATATTTTTAGCCAGACCGGGTAGGCGAAAAATCTTGGATTCCGGGCCAAAACGAAAAAACCACTGAATATGCTTATAATGATCACATACAATCTAATGGTAGCTTCAGAACATGTATGGAATAAGTTGGAGAAAGAATTGAAGAAAAAAATCAACATCTTCAAAAATGTCAAATCTGGATATTTTTTGGCAGAAACCACTTACCGGGTAATATGCTTGAATATGATCTCAAACAATCTCCCAGTAGCTTCAGAACATGAATGGACTAAGTTGGACAAAGAATTGAAGAAAAAACTTCAACATCTTCAAAAATGGTCAAATCTGGATATTTTTAGCCAGACCGGGTAGGCCAAAAATCTTGGATTTCTGGCCAAAACTAAAAAACCACTGAATATGCTTCAAAATGATCTCAAACAATCTCCTGGTAGCTTCAGAACATGAATGGACTAAGTTGGAGAAAGAATTGAAGAAAAAAATCAACATCTTCAAAAATGGTCAAATCTTTTTTTTTTTTTGGCAGAAACCACTTACCGGGTAATATGCTTGAATATGATCTCAAACAATCTCCTGGTAGCTTCAGAACAGGAATGGACTAAGTAGGAGAAAGAATTGAAGAAAAAAATCAACATCTTCAAAAATGTCAAATCTGTTTTTTTTTTCGCCAGACCGGGTAGGCAAAAAATCTTGGATTTCTGGCCAAAACTAAAAAACCACTGAATATGCTTCAAAATTATATCAAACAATCTCCTGGTAGCTTCAGAACATGAATGGACTAAGTAGGACAAAGAATTGAAGAAAAAAATCAACATCTTCAAAAATGTCAAATCTGTTTTTTTTCACCAGACCGAGTATGCAAAAAATCTTGGATTTCTGGCCAAAACTGAAAAACCACTGAATATGCTTATAATGATCACATACAATCTAATGGTAGCTTCAGAACATGTATGGAATTAGTTGGAGAAAGAATTGAAGAAAAAAATCAACATCTTCAAAAATGGTCAAATCTGGATATTTTTAGGCAGACCGGGTAGGCGAAAAATCTTGGGATTTCTGGCCAAAACTAAAAAACCACTGAATATGCTTCAAAATGATATCAAACAATCTCCTGGTAGCTTCAGAACATGAATGGACTAAGTTGGAGAAAGAATTGAAGAAAAAAATCAACATCTTCAAAAATGGTCAAATCTGGATATTTTTAGGCAGACCGGGTAGGCAAAAAATCTTGGATTTCTGGCCAAAACTGAAAAACCACTGAATATGCTTATAATGATCACATACAATCTAATGGTAGCTTCAGAACATGTATGGAATTAGTTGGAGAAAGAATTGAAGAAAAAAATCAACATCTTCAAAAATGGTCAAATCTGGATATTTTTTGGCAGAAACCACTTACCGGGTAATATGCTTGAATATGATCTCAAACAATCTCCTGTTAGCTTCAGAACATGAATGGACTAAGTAGGAGAAAGAATTGAAGAAAAAAATCAACATCTTCAAAAATGGTCAAATCTGGATGTTTTTAGCCAGACCGGGTAGGCGAATAATCTTGGATTTCTGGCCAAAACTGAAAAACCACTGAATATGCTTATAATGATCACATACAATCTAATGGTAGCTTCAGAACATGTATGGAATAAGTTGGAGAAAGAATTGAAGAAAAAAATCAACATCTTCAAAAATGGTCAAATTTTCGGGTAGGCGAAAAATCTTGGGATTTCTGGCCAAAACTAAAAAACCACTGAATATGCTTCAAAATGATATCAAACAATCTCCTGGTAGCTTCAGAACATGAATGGACTAAGTAGGACAAAGAATTGAAGAAAAAAATCAACATCTTCAAAAATGGTCAAATCTTTTTTTTTTTCCACCAGACCGGGTAGGCAAAAAATCTTGGATTTCTGGCCAAAACTGAAAAACCACTGAATATGCTTATAATGATCACATACAATCTAATGGTAGCTTCAGAACATGTATGGAATTAGTTGGAGAAAGAATTGAAGAAAAAAATCAACATCTTCAAAAATGGTCAAATCTGGATATTTTTTGGCAGAAACCACTTACCGGGTAATATGCTTGAATATGATCTCAAACAATCTCCTGGTAGCTTCAGAACACGAATGGACTAAGTAGGACAAAGAATTGAAGAAAAAAATCAACATCTTCAAAAATGGTCAAATCTGGATATTTTTAGCCAGACCGGGTAGGCGAAAAATCTTGGATTCCTGGCCAAAACTAAAAAACCACTGAATATGCTTATAATGATCACATACAATCTAATAGTAGCTTCAGAACATGTATGGAATAAGTTGGAGAAAGAATTGAAGAAAAAAATCAACATCTTCAAAAATGGTCAAATCTGTGTTTTTTTCGCCAGACCGGGTAGGCAAAAAATCTTGGATTTCTGGCCAAAACTGAAAAACCACTGAATATGCTGATAATGATCACATACAATCTAATGGTAGCTTCAGAACATGTATGGAATAAGTTGGAGAAAGAATTGAAGAAAAAAAATCAACATCTTCAAAAATGGTCAAATCTGGATATTTTTACCCAGACCAGGTAGGCGAAAAATCTTGGATTTCTGGCCAAAACTAAAAAACCACTGAATATGCTTCAAAATGATATCAAACAATCTCCTGGTAGCTTCAGAACACGAATGGACTAAGTAGGACAAAGAATTGAAGAAAAAAATCAACATCTTCAAAAATGGTCAAATCTGGATATTTTTAGCCAGACCGGGTAGGCGAAAAATCTTGCATTCCTGGCCAAAACTAAAAAACCACTGAATATGCTTATAATGATCACATACAATCTAATGGTAGCTTCAGAACATGTATGGAATAAGTTGGAGAAAGAATTGAAGAAAAAAATCAACATCTTCAAAAATGGTCAAATCTGTGTTTTTTTCGCCAGACCGGGTAGGCAAAAAATCTTGGATTTCTGGCCAAAACTGAAAAACCACTGAATATGCTTATAATGATCACATACAATCTAATGGTAGCTTCAGAACATGTATGGAATAAGTTGGAGAAAGAATTGAAGAAACAAATCAACATCTTCAAAAATGGTCAAATTTGGATATTTTTAGCCAGACCGGGCAGGCGAAAAATCTTGGATTTCTGGCCAAAACTAAAAAACCACTGAATATGCTTCAAAATGATATCAAACAATCTAATGGTAGCTTCAGAACATGTATGGAATAAGTTGGAGAAAGAATTGAAGAAAAAAATCAACATCTTCAAAAATATCAAATCTGTGTTTTTTTGGCCAGACCGGGTAGGCAAAAATCTTGTATTTCTGGCCAAAACTAAAAAACCACTGAACATGCTTCAAAATGATCTCAAACAATCTCCCGGTAGCTTCAGAACATGAATGGACTAAGTTGGACAAAGAATTGAAGAAAAAAATCAACATCTTCAAAAATGTCAAATCTTTTTTTTTTTCACCAGACCGGGTAGGCAAAAAATCTTGGATTTCTGGCCAAAACTGAAAAACCACTGAATATGCTTATAATGATCACATAAAATCTAATGGTAGCTTCAGAACATGTATGGAATTAGTTGGAGAAAGAATTGAAGAAAAAAATCAACATCTTCAAAAATGGTCAAATCTGGATATTTTTAGCCAGACCGGGTAGGCAAAAAATCTTGGATTTCTGGCCAAAACTGAAAAACCACTGAATATGCTTATAATGATCACATACAATCTAATGGTAGCTTCAGAACATGTATGGAATAAGTTGGAGAAAGAATTGAAGAAAAAAATCAACATCTTCAAAAATGGTCAAATCTGGATATTTTTAGGCAGACCGGGTAGGCGAAAAATCTTGGATTTCTGGCCAAAATTAAAAAAAACACTGAATATGCTTCAAAATGATATCAAACAATCTCCTGGTAGCTTCAGAACACGAATGGACTAAGTAGGACAAAGAATTGAAGAAAAAAATCAACATCTTCAAAAATGGTGAAATCTGTTTTTTTTTCACCAGACCGGGTAGGCAAAAAATCTTGCATTTCTGGCCAAAACTGAAAAACCACTGAATATGCTTATAATGATCACATACAATCTAATGGTAGCTTCAGAACATGTATGGAATTAGTTGGAGAAAGAATTGAAGAAAAAAATCAACATCTTCAAAAATGGTCAAATCTGGATATTTTTTGGCAGAAACCACTTACCGGGTAATATGCTTGAATATGATCTCAAACAATCTCCTGTTAGCTTCAGAACATGAATGGACTAAGTAGGAGAAAGAATTGAAGAAAAAAATCAACATCTTCAAAAATGGTCAAATCTGGATGTTTTTAGCCAGACCGGGTAAGCGAATAATCTTGGATTTCTGGCCAAAACTGAAAAACCACTGAATATGCTTATAATGATCACATACAATCTAATGGTAGCTTCAGAACATGTATGGAATAAGTTGGAGAAAGAATTGAAGAAAAAAATCAACATCTTCAAAAATGGTCAAATCTGTGTTTTTTTCGCCAGACCGGGTAGGCAAAAAATCTTGGATTTCTGGCCAAAACTGAAAAACCACTGAATATGCTTATAATGATCACATACAATCTAATGGTAGCTTCAGAACATGTATGGAATAAGTTGGAGAAAGAATTGAAGAAAAAAAATCAACATCTTCAAAAATGGTCAAATCTGGATATTTTTTGGCAGAAACCACTTACCGGGTAATATGCTTGAATATGATCTCAAACAATCTCCTGTTAGCTTCAGAACATGAATGGACTAAGTAGGAGAAAGAATTGAAGAAAAAAATCAACATCTTCAAAAATGGTCAAATCTGGATGTTTTTAGCCAGACCGGGTAGGCGAATAATCTTGGATTTCTGGCCAAAACTGAAAAACCACTGAATATGCTTATAATGATCACATACAATCTAATGGTAGCTTCAGAACATGTATGGAATAAGTTGGAGAAAGAATTGAAGAAAAAAATCAACATCTTCAAAAATGGTCAAATCTGGATATTTTTAGCCAGACCGGGTAGGCGAAAAATCTTGGGATTTCTGGCCAAAACTAAAAAACCACTGAATATGCTTCAAAATGATATCAAACAATCTCCTGGTAGCTTCAGAACATGAATGGACTAAGTTGGAGAAAGAATTGAAGAAAAAAATCAACATCTTCAAAAATGGTCAAATCTGGATATTTTTAGGCAGACCGGGTAGGCAAAAAATCTTGGATTTCTGGCCAAAACTGAAAAACCACTGAATATGCTTATAATGATCACATACAATCTAATGGTAGCTTCAGAACATGTATGGAATTAGTTGGAGAAAGAATTGAAGAAAAAAATCAACATCTTCAAAAATGGTCAAATCTTTTTTTTTTTTTGGCAGAAACCACTTACCGGGTAATATGCTTGAATATGATCTCAAACAATCTCCTGGTAGCTTCAGAACAGGAATGGACTAAGTAGGAGAAAGAATTGAAGAAAAAAATCAACATCTTCAAAAATGTCAAATCTGTTTTTTTTTTCGCCAGACCGGGTAGGCAAAAAATCTTGGATTTCTGGCCAAAACTAAAAAACCACTGAATATGCTTCAAAATTATATCAAACAATCTCCTGGTAGCTTCAGAACATGAATGGACTAAGTAGGACAAAGAATTGAAGAAAAAAATCAACATCTTCAAAAATGGTCAAATTTTCGGGTAGGCGAAAAATCTTGGGATTTCTGGCCAAAACTAAAAAACCACTGAATATGCTTCAAAATGATATCAAACAATCTCCTGGTAGCTTCAGAACATGAATGGACTAAGTAGGACAAAGAATTGAAGAAAAAAATCAACATCTTCAAAAATGGTCAAATCTTTTTTTTTTTCCACCAGACCGGGTAGGCAAAAAATCTTGGATTTCTGGCCAAAACTGAAAAACCACTGAATATGCTTATAATGATCACATACAATCTAATGGTAGCTTCAGAACATGTATGGAATTAGTTGGAGAAAGAATTGAAGAAAAAAATCAACATCTTCAAAAATGGTCAAATCTGGATATTTTTTGGCAGAAACCACTTACCGGGTAATATGCTTGAATATGATCTCAAACAATCTCCTGGTAGCTTCAGAACACGAATGGACTAAGTAGGACAAAGAATTGAAGAAAAAAATCAACATCTTCAAAAATGGTCAAATCTGGATATTTTTAGCCAGACCGGGTAGGCGAAAAATCTTGGATTCCTGGCCAAAACTAAAAAACCACTGAATATGCTTATAATGATCACATACAATCTAATAGTAGCTTCAGAACATGTATGGAATAAGTTGGAGAAAGAATTGAAGAAAAAAATCAACATCTTCAAAAATGGTCAAATCTGTGTTTTTTTCGCCAGACCGGGTAGGCAAAAAATCTTGGATTTCTGGCCAAAACTGAAAAACCACTGAATATGCTGATAATGATCACATACAATCTAATGGTAGCTTCAGAACATGTATGGAATAAGTTGGAGAAAGAATTGAAGAAAAAAAATCAACATCTTCAAAAATGGTCAAATCTGGATATTTTTACCCAGACCAGGTAGGCGAAAAATCTTGGATTTCTGGCCAAAACTAAAAAACCACTGAATATGCTTCAAAATGATATCAAACAATCTCCTGGTAGCTTCAGAACACGAATGGACTAAGTAGGACAAAGAATTGAAGAAAAAAATCAACATCTTCAAAAATGGTCAAATCTGGATATTTTTAGCCAGACCGGGTAGGCGAAAAATCTTGCATTCCTGGCCAAAACTAAAAAACCACTGAATATGCTTATAATGATCACATACAATCTAATGGTAGCTTCAGAACATGTATGGAATAAGTTGGAGAAAGAATTGAAGAAAAAAATCAACATCTTCAAAAATGGTCAAATCTGTGTTTTTTTCGCCAGACCGGGTAGGCAAAAAATCTTGGATTTCTGGCCAAAACTGAAAAACCACTGAATATGCTTATAATGATCACATACAATCTAATGGTAGCTTCAGAACATGTATGGAATAAGTTGGAGAAAGAATTGAAGAAACAAATCAACATCTTCAAAAATGGTCAAATTTGGATATTTTTAGCCAGACCGGGCAGGCGAAAAATCTTGGATTTCTGGCCAAAACTAAAAAACCACTGAATATGCTTCAAAATGATATCAAACAATCTAATGGTAGCTTCAGAACATGTATGGAATAAGTTGGAGAAAGAATTGAAGAAAAAAATAAACATCTTCAAAAATGGTCAAATCTGTGTTTTTTTTGGCAGAAACCACTTACCGGGTAATATGCTTGAATATGATCTCAAACAATCTCCTGGTAGCTTCAGAACATGAATGGACTAAGTAGGACAAAGAATTGAAGAAAAAAATCAACATCTTCAAAAATGTCAAATCTGTTTTTTTTCACCAGACCGGGTATGCAAAAAATCTTGGATTTCTGGCCAAAACTGAAAAACCACTGAATATGCTTATAATGATCACATACAATCTAATGGTAGCTTCAGAACATGAATGGACTAAGTTGGACAAAGAGTTGAAGAAAAAAATTCAACATCTTCAAAAATGTCAAATCTGGATATTTTTTGGCAGAAACCACTTACCGGGTAATATGCTTGAATATGATCTCAAACAATCTCCCAGTAGCTTCAGAACATGAATGGACTAAGTTGGACAAAGAATTGAAGAAAAAACTTCAACATCTTCAAAAATGGTCAAATCTGGATATTTTTAGCCAGACCGGGTAGGCCAAAAATCTTGGATTTCTGGCCAAAACTAAAAAACCACTGAATATGCTTCAAAATGATCTCAAACAATCTCCTGGTAGCTTCAGAACATGAATGGACTAAGTTGGAGAAAGAATTGAAGAAAAAAATCAACATCTTCAAAAATGGTCAAATCTTTTTTTTTTTTTGGTAGAAACCACTTACCGGGTAATATGCTTGAATATGATCTCAAACAATCTCCTGGTAGCTTCAGAACAGGAATGGACTAAGTAGGAGAAAGAATTGAAGAAAAAAATCAACATCTTCAAAAATGTCAAATCTGTTTTTTTTTTCGCCAGACCGGGTAGGCAAAAAATCTTGGATTTCTGGCCAAAACTAAAAAACCACTGAATATGCTTCAAAATTATATCAAACAATCTCCTGGTAGCTTCAGAACATGAATGGACTAAGTAGGACAAAGAATTGAAGAAAAAAATCAACATCTTCAAAAATGTCAAATCTGTTTTTTTTCACCAGACCGAGTATGCAAAAAATCTTGGATTTCTGGCCAAAACTGAAAAACCACTGAATATGCTTATAATGATCACATACAATCTAATGGTAGCTTCAGAACATGTATGGAATTAGTTGGAGAAAGAATTGAAGAAAAAAATCAACATCTTCAAAAATGGTCAAATCTGGATATTTTTAGGCAGACCGGGTAGGCGAAAAATCTTGGGATTTCTGGCCAAAACTAAAAAACCACTGAATATGCTTCAAAATGATATCAAACAATCTCCTGGTAGCTTCAGAACATGAATGGACTAAGTTGGAGAAAGAATTGAAGAAAAAAATCAACATCTTCAAAAATGGTCAAATCTGGATATTTTTAGGCAGACCGGGTAGGCAAAAAATCTTGGATTTCTGGCCAAAACTGAAAAACCACTGAATATGCTTATAATGATCACATACAATCTAATGGTAGCTTCAGAACATGTATGGAATTAGTTGGAGAAAGAATTGAAGAAAAAAATCAACATCTTCAAAAATGGTCAAATCTGGATATTTTTTGGCAGAAACCACTTACCGGGTAATATGCTTGAATATGATCTCAAACAAACTCCTGTTAGCTTCAGAACATGAATGGACTAAGTAGGAGAAAGAATTGAAGAAAAAAATCAACATCTTCAAAAATGGTCAAATCTGGATGTTTTTAGCCAGACCGGGTAGGCGAATAATCTTGGATTTCTGGCCAAAACTGAAAAACCACTGAATATGCTTATAATGATCACATACAATCTAATGGTAGCTTCAGAACATGTATGGAATAAGTTGGAGAAAGAATTGAAGAAAAAAATCAACATCTTCAAAAATGGTCAAATTTTCGGGTAGGCGAAAAATCTTGGGATTTCTGGCCAAAACTAAAAAACCACTGAATATGCTTCAAAATGATCTCAAACAATCTCCTGGTAGCTTCAGAACAGGAATGGACTAAGTAGGAGAAAGAATTGAAGAAAAAAATCAACATCTTCAAAAATGGTCAAATCTGGATATTTTTAGCCAGACCGGGTAGGCGAAAAATCTTGGATTCCTGGCCAAAACTAAAAAACCACTCAATATGCTTATAATGATCACATACAATCTAATGGTAGCTTCAGAACATGTATGGAATAAGTTGGAGAAAGAATTGAAGAAAAAAATCAACATCTTCAAAAATGGTCAAATCTGTGTTTTTTTTGGCCAGACCGGGTAGGCGAAAAATCTTGGATTCCTGGCCAAAACTAAAAAACCACTCAATATGCTTATAATGATCACATACAATCTAATGGTAGCTTCAGAACATGTATGGAATAAGTTGGAGAAAGAATTGAAGAAAACTAAAAACCACTCAATATGTTTCAAAATGATCTCAAACAATCTCCTGCTAGCTTCAGAACATCAATGGATGCCGGGTAGGCAAAAAATCTTGGATTTCTGGCCAAAACTAAAAAACCACTGAATATGCTTCAAAATGATCTCAAACAATCTCCTGGTAGCTTCAGAACAGGAATGGACTAAGTAGGAGAAAGAATTGAAGAAAAAAATCAACATCTTCAAAAATATCAAATCTGTTTTTTTTCCGCCAGACCGGGTAGGCAAAAAATCTTGGATTTCTGGCCAAAACTGAAAAACCACTGAATATGCTTATAATGATCACATACAATCTAATGGTAGCTTCAGAACATGTATGGAATAAGTTGGAGAAAGAATTGAAGAAAAAAATCAACATCTTCAAAAATGGTCAAATCTGGATATTTTTTGGCAGAAACCACTTACCGGGTAATATGCTTGAATATGATCTCAAACAATCTCCTGGTAGCTTCAGAACATGAATGGACTAAGTAGGAGAAAGAATTGAAGAAAAAAATCAACATCTTCAAAAATGGTCAAATCTGGATATTTTTAGCCAGACCGGGTAGGCGAAAAATCTTGGATTCCGGGCCAAAACGAAAAAACCACTGAATATGCTTATAATGATCACATACAATCTAATGGTAGCTTCAGAACATGTATGGAATAAGTTGGAGAAAGAATTGAAGAAAAAAATCAACATCTTCAAAAATGGTCAAATCTGTTTTTTTTTGGCCAGACCGGGTAGGCAAAAAATCTTGGATTTCTGGCCAAAACTAAAAAAACACTGAACATGCTTCAAAATGATCTCAAACAATCTCCCGGTAGCTTCAGAACATGAATGGACTAAGTTGGACAAAGAATTGAAGAAAAAAATCAACATCTTCAAAAATGGTCAAATCTGGATATTTTTTGGCAGAAACCACTTACCGGGTAATATGCTTGAATATGATCTCAAACAATCTCCTGGTAGCTTCAGAACATGAATGGACTAAGTAGGAGAAAGAATTGAAGAAAAAAATCAACATCTTCAAAAATGGTCAAATCTGGATATTTTTAGCCAGACCGGGTAGGCGAAAAATCTTGGATTCCGGGCCAAAACGAAAAAACCACTGAATATGCTTATAATGATCACATACAATCTAATGGTAGCTTCAGAACATGTATGGAATAAGTTGGAGAAAGAATTGAAGAAAAAAAATCAACATCTTCAAAAATGGTCAAATCTGGATATTTTTTGGCAGAAACCACTTACCGGGTAATATGCTTGAATATGATCTCAAACAATCTCCTGGTAGCTTCAGAACATGAATGGACTAAGTAGGAGAAAGAATTTAAGAAAAAAATCAACATCTTCAAAAATGGTCAAATCTGGATATTTTTAGCCAGACCAGGTAGGCTAAAAATCTTGGATTCCGGGCCAAAACGAAAAAACCACTGAATATGCTTCAAAATGATCTCAAACAATCTCCTGGTAGCTTCAGAACAGGAATGGACTAAGTAGGAGAAAGAATTGAAGAAAAAAATCAACATCTTCAAAAATATCAAATCTGTTTTTTTTCCGCCAGACCGGGTAGGCAAAAAATCTTGGATTTCTGGCCAAAACTGAAAAACCACTGAATATGCTTATAATGATCACATACAATCTAATGGTAGCTTCAGAACATGTATGGAATAAGTTGGAGAAAGAATTGAAGAAAAAAATCAACATCTTCAAAAATGGTCAAATCTGGATATTTTTTGGCAGAAACCACTTACCGGGTAATATGCTTGAATATGATCTCAAACAATCTCCTGGTAGCTTCAGAACATGAATGGACTAAGTAGGAGAAAGAATTGAAGAAAAAAATCAACATCTTCAAAAATGGTCAAATTTGGATATTTTTAGCCAGACCGGGTAGGCGAAAAATCTTGGATTCCGGGCCAAAACGAAAAAACCACTGAATATGCTTATAATGATCACATACAATATAATGGTAGCTTCAGAACATGTATGGAATAAGTTGGAGAAAGAATTGAAGAAAAAAAATCAACATCTTCAAAAATGGTCAAATCTGGATATTTTTTGGCAGAAACCACTTACCGGGTAATATGCTTGAATATGATCTCAAACAATCTCCTGGTAGCTTCAGAACATGAATGGACTAAGTAGGAGAAAGAATTCAAGAAAAAAATCAACATCTTCAAAAATGGTCAAATCTGGATATTTTTAGCCAGACCGGGTAGGCGAAAAATCTTGGATTCCGGGCCAAAACGAAAAAACCACTGAATATGCTTATAATGATCACATACAATCTAATGGTAGCTTCAGAACATGAATGGACTAAGTTGGACAAAGAATTGAAGAAAAAAATCAACATCTTCAAAAATGTCAAATCTTTTTTTTTTTCACCAGACCGGGTAGGCAAAAAATCTTGGATTTCTGGCCAAAACTGAAAAACCACTGAATATGCTTATAATGATCACATACAATCTAATGGTAGCTTCAGAACATGTATGGAATAAGTTGGAGAAAGAATTGAAGAAAAAAATCAACATCTTCAAAAATGGTCAAATCTGGATATTTTTTGGCAGAAACCACTTACCGGGTAATATGCTTGAATATGATCTCAAACAATCTCCTGGTAGCTTCAGAACATGAATGGACTAAGTAGGAGAAAGAATTGAAGAAAAAAATCAACATCTTCAAAAATGGTCAAATCTGGATATTTTTAGCCAGACCGGGTAGGCGAAAAATCTTGGATTCCGGGCCAAAACGAAAAAACCACTGAATATGCTTATAATGATCACATACAATCTAATGGTAGCTTCAGAACATGTATGGAATAAGTTGGAGAAAGAATTGAAGAAAAAAAATCAACATCTTCAAAAATGGTCAAATCTGGATATTTTTTGGCAGAAACCACTTACCGGGTAATATGCTTGAATATGATCTCAAACAATCTCCTGGTAGCTTCAGAACATGAATGGACTAAGTAGGAGAAAGAATTTAAGAAAAAAATCAACATCTTCAAAAATGGTCAAATCTGGATATTTTTAGCCAGACCGGGTAGGCGAAAAATCTTGGATTCCGGGCCAAAACGAAAAAACCACTGAATATGCTTATAATGATCACATACAATCTAATGGTAGCTTCAGAACATGAATGGACTAAGTTGGACAAAGAATTGAAGAAAAAAATCAACATCTTCAAAAATGTCAAATCTTTTTTTTTTTCACCAGACCGGGTAGGCAAAAAATCTTGGATTTCTGGCCAAAACTGAAAAACCACTGAATATGCTTATAATGATCACATAAAATCTAATGGTAGCTTCAGAACATGTATGGAATTAGTTGGAGAAAGAATTGAAGAAAAAAATCAACATCTTCAAAAATGGTCAAATCTGAATATTTTTTGGCAGAAACCACTTACCGGGTAATATGCTTGAATATGATCTCAAACAATCTCCTGGTAGCTTCAGAACATGAATGGACTAAGTAGGAGAAAGAATTTAAGAAAAAAATCAACATCTTCAAAAATGGTCAAATCTGTATATTTTTAGCCAGACCGGGTAGGCGAAAAATCTTTGATTTCTGGCCAAAACTGAAAAACCACTGAATATGCTTATAATGATCACATACAATCTAATGGTAGCTTCAGAACATGTATGGAATAAGTTGGAGAAAGAATTGAAGAAAAAAAACAACATCTTCAAAAATGGTCAAATCTGAATATTTTTTGGCAGAAACCACTTACCGGGTAATATGCTTGAATATGATCTCAAACAATCTCCTGGTAGCTTCAGAACATGAATGGACTAAGTAGGAGAAAGAATTGAAGAAAAAAATCAACATCTTCAAAAATATCAAATCTGTGTTTTTTTGGCCAGACCGGGTAGGCAAAAAATCTTGGATTTCTGGCCAAAACAGAAAAACCACTGAATATGCTTATAATGATCACATACAATCTAATGGTAGCTTCAGAACATGTATGGAATAAGTTGGAGAAAGAATTGAAGAAAAAAATCAACATCTTCAAAAATGGTCAAATCTGGATATTTTTTGGCAGAAACCACTTACCGGGTAATATGCTTGAATATGATCTCAAACAATCTCCTGGTAGCTTCAGAACATGAATGGACTAAGTAGGAGAAAGAATTGAAGAAAAAAATCAACATCTTCAAAAATGGTCAAATCTGGATATTTTTAGCCAGACCGGGTAGGCGAAAAATCTTGGATTCCTGGCCAAAACTAAAAAACCACTCAATATGCTTATAATGATCACATACAATATAATGGTAGCTTCAGAACATGTATGGAATAAGTTGGAGAAAGAATTGAAGAAAAAAATCAACATCTTCAAAAATGGTCAAATCTGTGTTTTTTTGGCCAGACCGGGTAGGCAAAAAATCTTGGATTTCTGGCCAAAACTAAAAAACCACTGAATATGCTTCAAAATGATCTCAAACAATCTCCTGGTAGCTTCAGAACAGGAATGGACTAAGTAGGAGAAAGAATTGAAGAAAAAAATCAACATCTTCAAAAATATCAAATCTGTTTTTTTTTCGCCAGACCGGGTAGGCAAAAAATCTTGGATTTCTGGCCAAAACTGAAAAACCACTGAATATGCTTATAATGATCACATACAATCTAATGGTAGCTTCAGAACATGTATGGAATAAGTTGGAGAAAGAATTGAAGAAAAAAATCAACATCTTCAAAAATGGTCAAATCTGGATATTTTTAGCCAGACCGGGTAGGCGAAAAATCTTGGATTCCTGGCCAAAACTAAAAAACCACTCAATATGCTTATAATGATCACATACAATCTAATGGTAGCTTCAGAACATGTATGGAATAAGTTGGAGAAAGAATTGAAGAAAAAAATCAACATCTTCAAAAATGGTCAAATCTGTGTTTTTTTGGCCAGACCGGGTAGGCGAAAAATCTTGGATTCCTGGCCAAAACTAAAAAACCACTCAATATGCTTATAATGATCACATACAATCTAATGGTAGCTTCAGAACATGTATGGAATAAGTTGGAGAAAGAATTGAAGAAAACTAAAAACCACTCAATATGTTTCAAAATGATCTCAAACAATCTCCTGCTAGCTTCAGAACATCAATGGATGCCGGGTAGGCAAAAAATCTTGGATTTCTGGCCAAAACTAAAAAACCACTGAATATGCTTCAAAATGATCTCAAACAATCTCCTGGTAGCTTCAGAACAGGAATGGACTAAGTAGGAGAAAGAATTGAAGAAAAAAATCAACATCTTCAAAAATGGTCAAATCTGTATATTTTTAGCCAGACCGGGTAGGCAAAAAATCTTTGATTCCGGGCCAAAACGAAAAAACCACTGAATATGCTTATAATGATCACATACAATCTAATGGTAGCTTCAGAACATGAATGGACTAAGTAGGAGAAAGAATTGAAGAAAAAAATCAACATCTTCAAAAATGGTCAAATCTGAATATTTTTTGGCAGAAACCACTTACCGGGTAATATGCTTGAATATGATCTCAAACAATCTCCTGGTAGCTTCAGAACATGAATGGACTAAGTAGGAGAAAGAATTGAAAAAAATCAACATCTTCAAAAATGGTCAAATCTGTATATTTTTAGCCAGACCGGGTAGGCGAAAAATCTTTGATTTCTGGCCAAAACTGAAAAACCACTGAATATGCTTATAATGATCACATACAATCTAATGGTAGCTTCAGAACATGTATGGAATAAGTTGGAGAAAGAATTGAAGAAAAAAATCAACATCTTCAAAAATGGTCAAATCTGAATATTTTTTGGCAGAAACCACTTACCGGGTAATATGCTTGAATATGATCTCAAACAATCTCCTGGTAGCTTCAGAACATGAATGGACTAAGTAGGAGAAAGAATTGAAGAAAAAAATCAACATCTTCAAAAATATCAAATCTGTTTTTTTTCCGCCAGACCGGGTAGGCAAAAAATCTTGGATTTCTGGCCAAAACTGAAAAACCACTGAATATGCTTATAATGATCACATACAATCTAATGGTAGCTTCAGAACATGTATGGAATAAGTTGGAGAAAGAATTGAAGAAAAAAATCAACATCTTCAAAAATGGTCAAATCTGGATATTTTTTGGCAGAAACCACTTACAGGGTAATATGCTTGAATATGATCTCAAACAATCTCCTGGTAGCTTCAGAACATGAATGGACTAAGTAGGAGAAAGAATTGAAGAAAAAAATCAACATCTTCAAAAATGGTCAAATCTGTGTTTTTTTGGCCAGACCGGGTAGGCAAAAAATCTTGGATTTCTGGCCAAAACTGAAAAACCACTGAATATGCTTATAATGATCACATACAATCTAATGGTAGCTTCAGAACATGTATGGAATAAGTTGGAGAAAGAATTGAAGAAAAAAATCAACATCTTCAAAAATGGTCAAATCTGTGTTTTTTTGGCCAGACCGGGTAGGCAAAAAATCTTGGATTTCTGGCCAAAACTGAAAAACCACTGAATATGCTTATAATGATCACATACAATCTAATGGTAGCTTCAGAACATGTATGGAATAAGTTGGAGAAAGAATTGAAGAAAAAAATCAACATCTTCAAAAATGGTCAAATCTGGATATTTTTTGGCAGAAACCACTTACAGGGTAATATGCTTGAATATGATCTCAAACAATCTCCTGGTAGCTTCAGAACATGAATGGACTAAGTAGGAGAAAGAATTGAAGAAAAAAATCAACATCTTCAAAAATGGTCAAATCTGTGTTTTTTTGGCCAGACCGGGTAGGCAAAAAATCTTGGATTTCTGGCCAAAACTGAAAAACCACTGAATATGCTTATAATGATCACATACAATATAATGGTAGCTTCAGAACATGTATGGAATAAGTTGGAGAAAGAATTGAAGAAAAAAAATCAACATCTTCAAAAATGGTCAAATCTGGATATTTTTTGGCAGAAACCACTTACCGGGTAATATGCTTGAATATGATCTCAAACAATCTCCTGGTAGCTTCAGAACATGAATGGACTAAGTAGGAGAAAGAATTCAAGAAAAAAATCAACATCTTCAAAAATGGTCAAATCTGGATATTTTTAGCCAGACCGGGTAGGCGAAAAATCTTGGATTCCGGGCCAAAACGAAAAAACCACTGAATATGCTTATAATGATCACATACAATCTAATGGTAGCTTCAGAACATGAATGGACTAAGTAGGAGAAAGAATTGAAGAAAAAAATCAACATCTTCAAAAATGGTCAAATCTGTATATTTTTAGCCAGACCGGGTAGGCGAAAAATCTTTGATTTCTGGCCAAAACTGAAAAACCACTGAATATGCTTATAATGATCACATACAATCTAATGGTAGCTTCAGAACATGAATGGACTAAGTAGGAGAAAGAAATTAAGAAAAAAATCAACATCTTCAAAAATGGTCAAATCTGGATATTTTTAGCCAGACCGGGTAGGCGAAAAATCTTGGATTTCTGGCCAAAACTAAAAAACCACTGAATATGCTTCAAAATGATCTCAAACAATCTCCTGGTAGCTTCAGAACAGGAATGGACTAAGTAGGAGAAAGAATTGAAGAAAAAAATCAACATCTTCAAAAATATCAAATCTGTTTTTTTTCCGCCAGACCGGGTAGGCGAAAAATCTTGGATTCCTGGCCAAAACTAAAAAACCACTGAATATGCTTATAATGATCACATACAATCTAATGGTAGCTTCAGAACATGTATGGAATAAGTTGGAGAAAGAATTGAAGAAAAAAATCAACATCTTCAAAAATGGTCAAATCTGGATATTTTTTGGCAGAAACCACTTACCGGGTAATATGCTTGAATATGATCTCAAACAATCTCCTGGTAGCTTCAGAACATGAATGGACTAAGTAGGAGAAAGAATTGAAGAAAAAAATCAACATCTTCAAAAATGGTCAAATTTGGATATTTTTAGCCAGACCGGGTAGGCGAAAAATCTTGGATTCCGGGCCAAAACGAAAAAAACACTGAATATGCTTATAATGATCACATACAATATAATGGTAGCTTCAGAACATGTATGGAATAAGTTGGAGAAAGAATTGAAGAAAAAAAATCAACATCTTCAAAAATGGTCAAATCTGGATATTTTTTGGCAGAAACCACTTACCGGGTAATATGCTTGAATATGATCTCAAACAATCTCCTGGTAGCTTCAGAACATGAATGGACTAAGTAGGAGAAAGAATTCAAGAAAAAAATCAACATCTTCAAAAATGGTCAAATCTGGATATTTTTAGCCAGACCGGGTAGGCGAAAAATCTTGGATTCCGGGCCAAAACGAAAAAACCACTGAATATGCTTATAATGATCACATACAATCTAATGGTAGCTTCAGAACATGAATGGACTAAGTAGGAGAAAGAATTGAAGAAAAAAATCAACATCTTCAAAAATGGTCAAATCTGTATATTTTTAGCCAGACCGGGTAGGCGAAAAATCTTTGATTTCTGGCCAAAACTGAAAAACCACTGAATATGCTTATAATGATCACATACAATCTAATGGTAGCTTCAGAACATGAATGGACTAAGTAGGAGAAAGAAATTAAGAAAAAAATCAACATCTTCAAAAATGGTCAAATCTGGATATTTTTAGCCAGACCGGGTAGGCGAAAAATCTTGGATTTCTGGCCAAAACTAAAAAACCACTGAATATGCTTCAAAATGATCTCAAACAATCTCCTGGTAGCTTCAGAACAGGAATGGACTAAGTAGGAGAAAGAATTGAAGAAAAAAATCAACATCTTCAAAAATATCAAATCTGTTTTTTTTCCGCCAGACCGGGTAGGCAAAAAATCTTGGATTTCTGGCCAAAACTGAAAAACCACTGAATATGCTTATAATGATCACATACAATCTAATGGTAGCTTCAGAACATGTATGGGATAAGTTGGAGAAAGAATTGAAGAAAAAAATCAACATCTTCAAAAATGGTCAAATCTGAATATTTTTTGGCAGAAACCACTTACCGGGTAATATGCTTGAATATGATCTCAAACAATCTCCTGGTAGCTTCAGAACATGAATGGACTAAGTAGGAGAAAGAATTGAAGAAAAAAATCAACATCTTCAAAAATGGTCAAATCTGTATATTTTTAGCCAGACCGGGTAGGCGAAAAATCTTTGATTTCTGGCCAAAACTGAAAAACCACTGAATATGCTTATAATGATCACATACAATCTAATGGTAGCTTCAGAACATGTATGGAATAAGTTGGAGAAAGAATTGAAGAAAAAAATCAACATCTTCAAAAATGGTCAAATCTGAATATTTTTTGGCAGAAACCACTTACCGGGTAATATGCTTGAATATGATCTCAAACAATCTCCTGGTAGCTTCAGAACATGAATGGACTAAGTAGGAGAAAGAATTGAAGAAAAAAATCAACATCTTCAAAAATGGTCAAATCTGTATATTTTTAGCCAGACCGGGTAGGCAAAAAATCTTTGATTCCGGGCCAAAACGAAAAAACCACTGAATATGCTTATAATGATCACATACAATCTAATGGTAGCTTCAGAACATGAATGGACTAAGTAGGAGAAAGAATTGAAGAAAAAAATCAACATCTTCAAAAATGGTCAAATCTGTATATTTTTAGCCAGACCGGGTAGGCGAAAAATCTTTGATTTCTGGCCAAAACTGAAAAACCACTGAATATGCTTATAATGATCACATACAATCTAATGGTAGCTTCAGAACATGAATGGACTAAGTAGGAGAAAGAAATTAAGAAAAAAATCAACATCTTCAAAAATGGTCAAATCTGTATATTTTTAGCCAGACCGGGTAGGCAAAAAATCTTTGATTCCGGGCCAAAACGAAAAAACCACTGAATATGCTTATAATGATCACATACAATCTAATGGTAGCTTCAGAACATGTATGGAATAAGTTGGAGAAAGAATTGAAGAAAAAAATCAACATCTTCAAAAATGGTCAAATCTGTGTTTTTTTGGCCAGACCGGGTAGGCAAAAAATCTTGGATTTCTGGCCAAAACTAAAAAACCACTGAATATGCTTCAAAATGATCTCAAACAATCTCCTGGTAGCTTCAGAACAGGAATGGACTAAGTAGGAGAAAGAATTGAAGAAAAAAATCAACATCTTCAAAAATATCAAATCTGTTTTTTTTCCGCCAGACCGGGTAGGCAAAAAATCTTGGATTTCTGGCCAAAACTAAAAAACCACTGAATATGCTTCAAAATGATCTCAAACAATCTCCTGGTAGCTTCAGAACAGGAATGGACTAAATAGGAGAAAGAATTGAAGAAAAAAATCAACATCTTCAAAAATATCAAATCTGTTTTTTTTTCGCCAGACCGGGTAGGCAAAAAATCTTGGATTTCTGGCCAAAACTGAAAAACCACTGAATATGCTTATAATGATCACATACAATCTAATGGTAGCTTCAGAACATGTATGGAATAAGTTGGAGAAAGAATTGAAGAAAAAAATCAACATCTTCAAAAATGGTCAAATCTGTGTTTTTTTGGCCAGACCGGGTAGGCAAAAAATCTTGGATTTCTGGCCAAAACTGAAAAACCACTGAATATGCTTATAATGATCACATACAATCTAATGGTAGCTTCAGAACATGTATGGAATAAGTTGGAGAAAGAATTGAAGAAAAAAATCAACATCTTCAAAAATGGTCAAATCTGGATATTTTTTGGCAGAAACCACTTACAGGGTAATATGCTTGAATATGATCTCAAACAATCTCCTGGTAGCTTCAGAACATGAATGGACTAAGTAGGAGAAAGAATTGAAGAAAAAAATCAACATCTTCAAAAATGGTCAAATCTGTGTTTTTTTGGCCAGACCGGGTAGGCAAAAAATCTTGGATTTCTGGCCAAAACTGAAAAACCACTGAATATGCTTATAATGATCACATACAATCTAATGGTAGCTTCAGAACATGTATGGAATAAGTTGGAGAAAGAATTGAAGAAAAAAATCAACATCTTCAAAAATGGTCAAATCTGTGTTTTTTTGGCCAGACCAGGTAGGCGAAAAATCTTGGATTCCTGGCCAAAACTAAAAAACCACTGAATATGCTTCAAAATGATCTCAAACAATCTCCTGGTAGCTTCAGAACAGGAATGGACTAAGTAGGAGAAAGAATTGAAGAAAAAAATCAACATCTTCAAAAATATCAAATCTGTTTTTTTTCCGCCAGACCGGGTAGGCAAAAAATCTTGGATTTCTGGCCAAAACTGAAAAACCACTGAATATGCTTATAATGATCACATACAATCTAATGGTAGCTTCAGAACATGTATGGAATAAGTTGGAGAAAGAATTGAAGAAAAAAATCAACATCTTCAAAAATGGTCAAATCTGGATATTTTTTGGCAGAAACCACTTACAGGGTAATATGCTTGAATATGATCTCAAACAATCTCCTGGTAGCTTCAGAACATGAATGGACTAAGTAGGAGAAAGAATTGAAGAAAAAAATCAACATCTTCAAAAATGGTCAAATCTGTGTTTTTTTGGCCAGACCGGGTAGGCAAAAAATCTTGGATTTCTGGCCAAAACTGAAAAACCACTGAATATGCTTATAATGATCACATACAATCTAATGGTAGCTTCAGAACATGTATGGAATAAGTTGGAGAAAGAATTGAAGAAAAAAATCAACATCTTCAAAAATGGTCAAATCTGTGTTTTTTTGGCCAGACCAGGTAGGCGAAAAATCTTGGATTCCTGGCCAAAACTAAAAAACCACTGAATATGCTTCAAAATGATCTCAAACAATCTCCTGGTAGCTTCAGAACAGGAATGGACTAAGTAGGAGAAAGAATTGAAGAAAAAAATCAACATCTTCAAAAATATCAAATCTGTTTTTTTTCCGCCAGACCGGGTAGGCAAAAAATCTTGGATTTCTGGCCAAAACTGAAAAACCACTGAATATGCTTATAATGATCACATACAATCTAATGGTAGCTTCAGAACATGTATGGAATAAGTTGGAGAAAGAATTGAAGAAAAAAATCAACATCTTCAAAAATGGTCAAATCTGTGTTTTTTTGGCCAGACCGGGTAGGCAAAAAATCTTGGATTTCTGGCCAAAACTAAAAAACCACTGAATATGCTTCAAAATGATCTCAAACAATCTCCTGGTAGCTTCAGAACAGGAATGGACTAAGTAGGAGAAAGAATTGAAGAAAAAAATCAACATCTTCAAAAATATCAAATCTGTTTTTTTTTCGCCAGACCGGGTAGGCAAAAAATCTTGGATTTCTGGCCAAAACTGAAAAACCACTGAATATGCTTATAATGATCACATACAATCTAATGGTAGCTTCAGAACATGAATGGACTAAGTAGGAGAAAGAAATTAAGAAAAAAATCAACATCTTCAAAAATATCAAATCTGTTTTTTTTCCGCCAGACCGGGTAGGCAAAAAATCTTGGATTTCTGGCCAAAACTGAAAAACCACTGAATATGCTTATAATGATCACATACAATCTAATGGTAGCTTCAGAACATGTATGGAATAAGTTGGAGAAAGAATTGAAGAAAAAAATCAACATCTTCAAAAATGGTCAAATCTGGATATTTTTTGGCAGAAACCACTTACAGGGTAATATGCTTGAATATGATCTCAAACAATCTCCTGGTAGCTTCAGAACATGAATGGACTAAGTAGGAGAAAGAATTGAAGAAAAAAATCAACATCTTCAAAAATGGTCAAATCTGTGTTTTTTTGGCCAGACCGGGTAGGCAAAAAATCTTGGATTTCTGGCCAAAACTGAAAAACCACTGAATATGCTTATAATGATCACATACAATCTAATGGTAGCTTCAGAACATGTATGGAATAAGTTGGAGAAAGAATTGAAGAAAAAAATCAACATCTTCAAAAATGGTCAAATCTGTGTTTTTTTGGCCAGACCAGGTAGGCGAAAAATCTTGGATTCCTGGCCAAAACTAAAAAACCACTGAATATGCTTCAAAATGATCTCAAACAATCTCCTGGTAGCTTCAGAACAGGAATGGACTAAGTAGGAGAAAGAATTGAAGAAAAAAATCAACATCTTCAAAAATATCAAATCTGTTTTTTTTCCGCCAGACCGGGTAGGCAAAAAATCTTGGATTTCTGGCCAAAACTGAAAAACCACTGAATATGCTTATAATGATCACATACAATCTAATGGTAGCTTCAGAACATGTATGGAATAAGTTGGAGAAAGAATTGAAGAAAAAAATCAACATCTTCAAAAATGGTCAAATCTGGATATTTTTTGGCAGAAACCACTTACAGGGTAATATGCTTGAATATGATCTCAAACAATCTCCTGGTAGCTTCAGAACATGAATGGACTAAGTAGGAGAAAGAATTGAAGAAAAAAATCAACATCTTCAAAAATGGTCAAATCTGTGTTTTTTTGGCCAGACCGGGTAGGCAAAAAATCTTGGATTTCTGGCCAAAACTGAAAAACCACTGAATATGCTTATAATGATCACATACAATCTAATGGTAGCTTCAGAACATGTATGGAATAAGTTGGAGAAAGAATTGAAGAAAAAAATCAACATCTTCAAAAATGGTCAAATCTGTGTTTTTTTGGCCAGACCAGGTAGGCGAAAAATCTTGGATTCCTGGCCAAAACTAAAAAACCACTGAATATGCTTCAAAATGATCTCAAACAATCTCCTGGTAGCTTCAGAACAGGAATGGACTAAGTAGGAGAAAGAATTGAAGAAAAAAATCAACATCTTCAAAAATATCAAATCTGTTTTTTTTCCGCCAGACCGGGTAGGCAAAAAATCTTGGATTTCTGGCCAAAACTGAAAAACCACTGAATATGCTTATAATGATCACATACAATCTAATGGTAGCTTCAGAACATGTATGGAATAAGTTGGAGAAAGAATTGAAGAAAAAAATCAACATCTTCAAAAATGGTCAAATCTGTGTTTTTTTGGCCAGACCGGGTAGGCAAAAAATCTTGGATTTCTGGCCAAAACTAAAAAACCACTGAATATGCTTCAAAATGATCTCAAACAATCTCCTGGTAGCTTCAGAACAGGAATGGACTAAGTAGGAGAAAGAATTGAAGAAAAAAATCAACATCTTCAAAAATATCAAATCTGTTTTTTTTTCGCCAGACCGGGTAGGCAAAAAATCTTGGATTTCTGGCCAAAACTGAAAAACCACTGAATATGCTTATAATGATCACATACAATCTAATGGTAGCTTCAGAACATGAATGGACTAAGTAGGAGAAAGAAATTAAGAAAAAAATCAACATCTTCAAAAATGGTCAAATCTGGATATTTTTAGCCAGACCGGGTAGGCGAAAAATCTTGGATTTCTGGCCAAAACTAAAAAACCACTGAATATGCTTCAAAATGATCTCAAACAATCTCCTGGTAGCTTCAGAACAGGAATGGACTAAGTAGGAGAAAGAATTGAAGAAAAAAATCAACATCTTCAAAAATATCAAATCTGTTTTTTTTCCGCCAGACCGGGTAGGCAAAAAATCTTGGATTTCTGGCCAAAACTGAAAAACCACTGAATATGCTTATAATGATCACATACAATCTAATGGTAGCTTCAGAACATGTATGGGATAAGTTGGAGAAAGAATTGAAGAAAAAAATCAACATCTTCAAAAATGGTCAAATCTGAATATTTTTTGGCAGAAACCACTTACCGGGTAATATGCTTGAATATGATCTCAAACAATCTCCTGGTAGCTTCAGAACATGAATGGACTAAGTAGGAGAAAGAATTGAAGAAAAAAATCAACATCTTCAAAAATGGTCAAATCTGTATATTTTTAGCCAGACCGGGTAGGCGAAAAATCTTTGATTTCTGGCCAAAACTGAAAAACCACTGAATATGCTTATAATGATCACATACAATCTAATGGT
Source organism: Actinernus sp. WN-2022 (assembly GCA_030867875.1). Taxonomy (NCBI): domain Eukaryota; kingdom Metazoa; phylum Cnidaria; class Anthozoa; order Actiniaria; family Actinernidae; genus Actinernus; species Actinernus sp. WN-2022. The sequence goes on from JAOWCC010001634.1 coordinate 94,404,159, forward strand.
AGCTTCAGAACATGTATGGAATAAGTTGGAGAAAGAATTGAAGAAAAAAATCAACATCTTCAAAAATGGTCAAATCTGAATATTTTTTGGCAGAAACCACTTACCGGGTAATATGCTTGAATATGATCTCAAACAATCTCCTGGTAGCTTCAGAACATGAATGGACTAAGTAGGAGAAAGAATTGAAGAAAAAAATCAACATCTTCAAAAATGGTCAAATCTGTATATTTTTAGCCAGACCGGGTAGGCAAAAAATCTTTGATTCCGGGCCAAAACGAAAAAACCACTGAATATGCTTATAATGATCACATACAATCTAATGGTAGCTTCAGAACATGAATGGACTAAGTAGGAGAAAGAATTGAAGAAAAAAATCAACATCTTCAAAAATGGTCAAATCTGTATATTTTTAGCCAGACCGGGTAGGCGAAAAATCTTTGATTTCTGGCCAAAACTGAAAAACCACTGAATATGCTTATAATGATCACATACAATCTAATGGTAGCTTCAGAACATGTATGGAATAAGTTGGAGAAAGAATTGAAGAAAAAAATCAACATCTTCAAAAATGGTCAAATCTGGATATTTTTTGGCAGAAACCACTTACAGGGTAATATGCTTGAATATGATCTCAAACAATCTCCTGGTAGCTTCAGAACATGAATGGACTAAGTAGGAGAAAGAATTGAAGAAAAAAATCAACATCTTCAAAAATGGTCAAATCTGTGTTTTTTTGGCCAGACCGGGTAGGCAAAAAATCTTGGATTTCTGGCCAAAACTGAAAAACCACTGAATATGCTTATAATGATCACATACAATCTAATGGTAGCTTCAGAACATGTATGGAATAAGTTGGAGAAAGAATTGAAGAAAAAAATCAACATCTTCAAAAATGGTCAAATCTGTGTTTTTTTGGCCAGACCAGGTAGGCGAAAAATCTTGGATTCCTGGCCAAAACTAAAAAACCACTGAATATGCTTCAAAATGATCTCAAACAATCTCCTGGTAGCTTCAGAACAGGAATGGACTAAGTAGGAGAAAGAATTGAAGAAAAAAATCAACATCTTCAAAAATATCAAATCTGTTTTTTTTCCGCCAGACCGGGTAGGCAAAAAATCTTGGATTTCTGGCCAAAACTGAAAAACCACTGAATATGCTTATAATGATCACATACAATCTAATGGTAGCTTCAGAACATGTATGGAATAAGTTGGAGAAAGAATTGAAGAAAAAAATCAACATCTTCAAAAATGGTCAAATCTGTGTTTTTTTGGCCAGACCGGGTAGGCAAAAAATCTTGGATTTCTGGCCAAAACTAAAAAACCACTGAATATGCTTCAAAATGATCTCAAACAATCTCCTGGTAGCTTCAGAACAGGAATGGACTAAGTAGGAGAAAGAATTGAAGAAAAAAATCAACATCTTCAAAAATATCAAATCTGTTTTTTTTTCGCCAGACCGGGTAGGCAAAAAATCTTGGATTTCTGGCCAAAACTGAAAAACCACTGAATATGCTTATAATGATCACATACAATCTAATGGTAGCTTCAGAACATGAATGGACTAAGTAGGAGAAAGAATTGAAGAAAAAAATCAACATCTTCAAAAATGGTCAAATCTGTGTTTTTTTGGCCAGACCGGGTAGGCAAAAAATCTTGGATTTCTGGCCAAAACTGAAAAACCACTGAATATGCTTATAATGATCACATACAATCTAATGGTAGCTTCAGAACATGTATGGAATAAGTTGGAGAAAGAATTGAAGAAAAAAATCAACATCTTCAAAAATGGTCAAATCTGTGTTTTTTTGGCCAGACCAGGTAGGCGAAAAATCTTGGATTCCTGGCCAAAACTAAAAAACCACTGAATATGCTTCAAAATGATCTCAAACAATCTCCTGGTAGCTTCAGAACAGGAATGGACTAAGTAGGAGAAAGAATTGAAGAAAAAAATCAACATCTTCAAAAATATCAAATCTGTTTTTTTTCCGCCAGACCGGGTAGGCAAAAAATCTTGGATTTCTGGCCAAAACTGAAAAACCACTGAATATGCTTATAATGATCACATACAATCTAATGGTAGCTTCAGAACATGTATGGAATAAGTTGGAGAAAGAATTGAAGAAAAAAATCAACATCTTCAAAAATGGTCAAATCTGGATATTTTTTGGCAGAAACCACTTACAGGGTAATATGCTTGAATATGATCTCAAACAATCTCCTGGTAGCTTCAGAACATGAATGGACTAAGTAGGAGAAAGAATTGAAGAAAAAAATCAACATCTTCAAAAATGGTCAAATCTGTGTTTTTTTGGCCAGACCGGGTAGGCAAAAAATCTTGGATTTCTGGCCAAAACTGAAAAACCACTGAATATGCTTATAATGATCACATACAATCTAATGGTAGCTTCAGAACATGTATGGAATAAGTTGGAGAAAGAATTGAAGAAAAAAATCAACATCTTCAAAAATGGTCAAATCTGTGTTTTTTTGGCCAGACCAGGTAGGCGAAAAATCTTGGATTCCTGGCCAAAACTAAAAAACCACTGAATATGCTTCAAAATGATCTCAAACAATCTCCTGGTAGCTTCAGAACAGGAATGGACTAAGTAGGAGAAAGAATTGAAGAAAAAAATCAACATCTTCAAAAATATCAAATCTGTTTTTTTTCCGCCAGACCGGGTAGGCAAAAAATCTTGGATTTCTGGCCAAAACTGAAAAACCACTGAATATGCTTATAATGATCACATACAATCTAATGGTAGCTTCAGAACATGTATGGAATAAGTTGGAGAAAGAATTGAAGAAAAAAATCAACATCTTCAAAAATGGTCAAATCTGTGTTTTTTTGGCCAGACCGGGTAGGCAAAAAATCTTGGATTTCTGGCCAAAACTAAAAAACCACTGAATATGCTTCAAAATGATCTCAAACAATCTCCTGGTAGCTTCAGAACAGGAATGGACTAAGTAGGAGAAAGAATTGAAGAAAAAAATCAACATCTTCAAAAATATCAAATCTGTTTTTTTTTCGCCAGACCGGGTAGGCAAAAAATCTTGGATTTCTGGCCAAAACTGAAAAACCACTGAATATGCTTATAATGATCACATACAATCTAATGGTAGCTTCAGAACATGAATGGACTAAGTAGGAGAAAGAAATTAAGAAAAAAATCAACATCTTCAAAAATGGTCAAATCTGGATATTTTTAGCCAGACCGGGTAGGCGAAAAATCTTGGATTTCTGGCCAAAACTAAAAAACCACTGAATATGCTTCAAAATGATCTCAAACAATCTCCTGGTAGCTTCAGAACAGGAATGGACTAAGTAGGAGAAAGAATTGAAGAAAAAAATCAACATCTTCAAAAATATCAAATCTGTTTTTTTTCCGCCAGACCGGGTAGGCAAAAAATCTTGGATTTCTGGCCAAAACTGAAAAACCACTGAATATGCTTATAATGATCACATACAATCTAATGGTAGCTTCAGAACATGTATGGGATAAGTTGGAGAAAGAATTGAAGAAAAAAATCAACATCTTCAAAAATGGTCAAATCTGAATATTTTTTGGCAGAAACCACTTACCGGGTAATATGCTTGAATATGATCTCAAACAATCTCCTGGTAGCTTCAGAACATGAATGGACTAAGTAGGAGAAAGAATTGAAGAAAAAAATCAACATCTTCAAAAATGGTCAAATCTGTATATTTTTAGCCAGACCGGGTAGGCGAAAAATCTTTGATTTCTGGCCAAAACTGAAAAACCACTGAATATGCTTATAATGATCACATACAATCTAATGGTAGCTTCAGAACATGTATGGAATAAGTTGGAGAAAGAATTGAAGAAAAAAATCAACATCTTCAAAAATGGTCAAATCTGAATATTTTTTGGCAGAAACCACTTACCGGGTAATATGCTTGAATATGATCTCAAACAATCTCCTGGTAGCTTCAGAACATGAATGGACTAAGTAGGAGAAAGAATTGAAGAAAAAAATCAACATCTTCAAAAATGGTCAAATCTGTATATTTTTAGCCAGACCGGGTAGGCAAAAAATCTTTGATTCCGGGCCAAAACGAAAAAACCACTGAATATGCTTATAATGATCACATACAATCTAATGGTAGCTTCAGAACATGAATGGACTAAGTAGGAGAAAGAATTGAAGAAAAAAATCAACATCTTCAAAAATGGTCAAATCTGTATATTTTTAGCCAGACCGGGTAGGCGAAAAATCTTTGATTTCTGGCCAAAACTGAAAAACCACTGAATATGCTTATAATGATCACATACAATCTAATGGTAGCTTCAGAACATGAATGGACTAAGTAGGAGAAAGAAATTAAGAAAAAAATCAACATCTTCAAAAATGGTCAAATCTGTATATTTTTAGCCAGACCGGGTAGGCAAAAAATCTTTGATTCCGGGCCAAAACGAAAAAACCACTGAATATGCTTATAATGATCACATACAATCTAATGGTAGCTTCAGAACATGTATGGAATAAGTTGGAGAAAGAATTGAAGAAAAAAATCAACATCTTCAAAAATGGTCAAATCTGTGTTTTTTTGGCCAGACCGGGTAGGCAAAAAATCTTGGATTTCTGGCCAAAACTAAAAAACCACTGAATATGCTTCAAAATGATCTCAAACAATCTCCTGGTAGCTTCAGAACAGGAATGGACTAAGTAGGAGAAAGAATTGAAGAAAAAAATCAACATCTTCAAAAATATCAAATCTGTTTTTTTTTCGCCAGACCGGGTAGGCAAAAAATCTTGGATTTCTGGCCAAAACTGAAAAACCACTGAATATGCTTATAATGATCACATACAATCTAATGGTAGCTTCAGAACATGAATGGACTAAGTAGGAGAAAGAAATTAAGAAAAAAATCAACATCTTCAAAAATGGTCAAATCTGGATATTTTTAGCCAGACCGGGTAGGCGAAAAATCTTGGATTTCTGGCCAAAACTAAAAAACCACTGAATATGCTTCAAAATGATCTCAAACAATCTCCTGGTAGCTTCAGAACAGGAATGGACTAAGTAGGAGAAAGAATTGAAGAAAAAAATCAACATCTTCAAAAATATCAAATCTGTTTTTTTTCCGCCAGACCGGGTAGGCAAAAAATCTTGGATTTCTGGCCAAAACTGAAAAACCACTGAATATGCTTATAATGATCACATACAATCTAATGGTAGCTTCAGAACATGTATGGGATAAGTTGGAGAAAGAATTGAAGAAAAAAATCAACATCTTCAAAAATGGTCAAATCTGAATATTTTTTGGCAGAAACCACTTACCGGGTAATATGCTTGAATATGATCTCAAACAATCTCCTGGTAGCTTCAGAACATGAATGGACTAAGTAGGAGAAAGAATTGAAGAAAAAAATCAACATCTTCAAAAATGGTCAAATCTGTATATTTTTAGCCAGACCGGGTAGGCGAAAAATCTTTGATTTCTGGCCAAAACTGAAAAACCACTGAATATGCTTATAATGATCACATACAATCTAATGGTAGCTTCAGAACATGTATGGAATAAGTTGGAGAAAGAATTGAAGAAAAAAATCAACATCTTCAAAAATGGTCAAATCTGAATATTTTTTGGCAGAAACCACTTACCGGGTAATATGCTTGAATATGATCTCAAACAATCTCCTGGTAGCTTCAGAACATGAATGGACTAAGTAGGAGAAAGAATTGAAGAAAAAAATCAACATCTTCAAAAATGGTCAAATCTGTATATTTTTAGCCAGACCGGGTAGGCAAAAAATCTTTGATTCCGGGCCAAAACGAAAAAACCACTGAATATGCTTATAATGATCACATACAATCTAATGGTAGCTTCAGAACATGAATGGACTAAGTAGGAGAAAGAATTGAAGAAAAAAATCAACATCTTCAAAAATGGTCAAATCTGTATATTTTTAGCCAGACCGGGTAGGCGAAAAATCTTTGATTTCTGGCCAAAACTGAAAAACCACTGAATATGCTTATAATGATCACATACAATCTAATGGTAGCTTCAGAACATGTATGGAATAAGTTGGAGAAAGAATTGAAGAAAAAAATCAACATCTTCAAAAATGGTCAAATCTGTGTTTTTTTGGCCAGACCGGGTAGGCAAAAAATCTTGGATTTCTGGCCAAAACTAAAAAACCACTGAATATGCTTCAAAATGATCTCAAACAATCTCCTGGTAGCTTCAGAACAGGAATGGACTAAGTAGGAGAAAGAATTGAAGAAAAAAATCAACATCTTCAAAAATATCAAATCTGTTTTTTTTTCGCCAGACCGGGTAGGCAAAAAATCTTGGATTTCTGGCCAAAACTGAAAAACCACTGAATATGCTTATAATGATCACATACAATCTAATGGTAGCTTCAGAACATGAATGGACTAAGTAGGAGAAAGAAATTAAGAAAAAAATCAACATCTTCAAAAATGGTCAAATCTGGATATTTTTAGCCAGACCGGGTAGGCGAAAAATCTTGGATTTCTGGCCAAAACTAAAAAACCACTGAATATGCTTCAAAATGATCTCAAACAATCTCCTGGTAGCTTCAGAACAGGAATGGACTAAGTAGGAGAAAGAATTGAAGAAAAAAATCAACATCTTCAAAAATATCAAATCTGTTTTTTTTCCGCCAGACCGGGTAGGCAAAAAATCTTGGATTTCTGGCCAAAACTGAAAAACCACTGAATATGCTTATAATGATCACATACAATCTAATGGTAGCTTCAGAACATGTATGGGATAAGTTGGAGAAAGAATTGAAGAAAAAAATCAACATCTTCAAAAATGGTCAAATCTGAATATTTTTTGGCAGAAACCACTTACCGGGTAATATGCTTGAATATGATCTCAAACAATCTCCTGGTAGCTTCAGAACATGAATGGACTAAGTAGGAGAAAGAATTGAAGAAAAAAATCAACATCTTCAAAAATGGTCAAATCTGTATATTTTTAGCCAGACCGGGTAGGCGAAAAATCTTTGATTTCTGGCCAAAACTGAAAAACCACTGAATATGCTTATAATGATCACATACAATCTAATGGTAGCTTCAGAACATGTATGGAATAAGTTGGAGAAAGAATTGAAGAAAAAAATCAACATCTTCAAAAATGGTCAAATCTGAATATTTTTTGGCAGAAACCACTTACCGGGTAATATGCTTGAATATGATCTCAAACAATCTCCTGGTAGCTTCAGAACATGAATGGACTAAGTAGGAGAAAGAATTGAAGAAAAAAATCAACATCTTCAAAAATGGTCAAATCTGTATATTTTTAGCCAGACCGGGTAGGCAAAAAATCTTTGATTCCGGGCCAAAACGAAAAAACCACTGAATATGCTTATAATGATCACATACAATCTAATGGTAGCTTCAGAACATGAATGGACTAAGTAGGAGAAAGAATTGAAGAAAAAAATCAACATCTTCAAAAATATCAAATCTGTTTTTTTTTCGCCAGACCGGGTAGGCAAAAAATCTTGGATTTCTGGCCAAAACTGAAAAACCACTGAATATGCTTATAATGATCACATACAATCTAATGGTAGCTTCAGAACATGAATGGACTAAGTAGGAGAAAGAAATTAAGAAAAAAATCAACATCTTCAAAAATGGTCAAATCTGGATATTTTTAGCCAGACCGGGTAGGCGAAAAATCTTGGATTTCTGGCCAAAACTAAAAAACCACTGAATATGCTTCAAAATGATCTCAAACAATCTCCTGGTAGCTTCAGAACAGGAATGGACTAAGTAGGAGAAAGAATTGAAGAAAAAAATCAACATCTTCAAAAATATCAAATCTGTTTTTTTTCCGCCAGACCGGGTAGGCAAAAAATCTTGGATTTCTGGCCAAAACTGAAAAACCACTGAATATGCTTATAATGATCACATACAATCTAATGGTAGCTTCAGAACATGTATGGGATAAGTTGGAGAAAGAATTGAAGAAAAAAATCAACATCTTCAAAAATGGTCAAATCTGAATATTTTTTGGCAGAAACCACTTACCGGGTAATATGCTTGAATATGATCTCAAACAATCTCCTGGTAGCTTCAGAACATGAATGGACTAAGTAGGAGAAAGAATTGAAGAAAAAAATCAACATCTTCAAAAATGGTCAAATCTGTATATTTTTAGCCAGACCGGGTAGGCGAAAAATCTTTGATTTCTGGCCAAAACTGAAAAACCACTGAATATGCTTATAATGATCACATACAATCTAATGGTAGCTTCAGAACATGTATGGAATAAGTTGGAGAAAGAATTGAAGAAAACTAAAAACCACTCAATATGTTTCAAAATGATCTCAAACAATCTCCTGCTAGCTTCAGAACATCAATGGATGCCGGGTAGGCAAAAAATCTTGGATTTCTGGCCAAAACTAAAAAACCACTGAATATGCTTCAAAATGATCTCAAACAATCTCCTGGTAGCTTCAGAACAGGAATGGACTAAGTAGGAGAAAGAATTGAAGAAAAAAATCAACATCTTCAAAAATATCAAATCTGTTTTTTTTCCGCCAGACCGGGTAGGCAAAAAATCTTGGATTTCTGGCCAAAACTGAAAAACCACTGAATATGCTTATAATGATCACATACAATCTAATGGTAGCTTCAGAACATGTATGGAATAAGTTGGAGAAAGAATTGAAGAAAAAAATCAACATCTTCAAAAATGGTCAAATCTGGATATTTTTAGCCAGACCGGGTAGGCGAAAAATCTTGGATTCCTGGCCAAAACTAAAAAACCACTCAATATGCTTATAATGATCACATACAATCTAATGGTAGCTTCAGAACATGTATGGAATAAGTTGGAGAAAGAATTGAAGAAAAAAATCAACATCTTCAAAAATGGTCAAATCTGTGTTTTTTTGGCCAGACCGGGTAGGCGAAAAATCTTGGATTCCTGGCCAAAACTAAAAAACCACTCAATATGCTTATAATGATCACATACAATCTAATGGTAGCTTCAGAACATGTATGGAATAAGTTGGAGAAAGAATTGAAGAAAACTAAAAACCACTCAATATGTTTCAAAATGATCTCAAACAATCTCCTGCTAGCTTCAGAACATCAATGGATGCCGGGTAGGCAAAAAATCTTGGATTTCTGGCCAAAACTAAAAAACCACTGAATATGCTTCAAAATGATCTCAAACAATCTCCTGGTAGCTTCAGAACAGGAATGGACTAAGTAGGAGAAAGAATTGAAGAAAAAAATCAACATCTTCAAAAATATCAAATCTGTTTTTTTTCCGCCAGACCGGGTAGGCAAAAAATCTTGGATTTCTGGCCAAAACTGAAAAACCACTGAATATGCTTATAATGATCACATACAATCTAATGGTAGCTTCAGAACATGTATGGAATAAGTTGGAGAAAGAATTGAAGAAAAAAATCAACATCTTCAAAAATGGTCAAATCTGGATATTTTTTGGCAGAAACCACTTACCGGGTAATATGCTTGAATATGATCTCAAACAATCTCCTGGTAGCTTCAGAACATGAATGGACTAAGTAGGAGAAAGAATTGAAGAAAAAAATCAACATCTTCAAAAATGGTCAAATCTGGATATTTTTAGCCAGACCGGGTAGGCGAAAAATCTTGGATTCCGGGCCAAAACTGAAAAACCACTGAATATGCTTATAATGATCACATACAATCTAATGGTAGCTTCAGAACATGTACGGAATAAGTTGGAGAAAGAATTGAAGAAAAAAATCAACATCTTCAAAAATGGTCAAATCTGGATATTTTTTGGCAGAAACCACTTACCGGGTAATATGCTTGAATATGATCTCAAACAATCTCCTGGTAGCTTCAGAACATGAATGGACTAAGTAGGAGAAAGAATTGAAGAAAAAAATCAACATCTTCAAAAATGGTCAAATCTGGATATTTTTAGCCAGACCGGGTAGGCGAAAAATCTTGGATTCCTGGCCAAAACTAAAAAACCACTCAATATGCTTATAATGATCACATACAATATAATGGTAGCTTCAGAACATGTATGGAATAAGTTGGAGAAAGAATTGAAGAAAAAAATCAACATCTTCAAAAATGGTCAAATCTGTGTTTTTTTGGCCAGACCGGGTAGGCAAAAAATCTTGGATTTCTGGCCAAAACTAAAAAACCACTGAATATGCTTCAAAATGATCTCAAACAATCTCCTGGTAGCTTCAGAACAGGAATGGACTAAGTAGGAGAAAGAATTGAAGAAAAAAATCAACATCTTCAAAAATGGTCAAATCTGAATATTTTTTGGCAGAAACCACTTACCGGGTAATATGCTTGAATATGATCTCAAACAATCTCCTGGTAGCTTCAGAACATGAATGGACTAAGTAGGAGAAAGAATTGAAGAAAAAAATCAACATCTTCAAAAATGGTCAAATCTGTATATTTTTAGCCAGACCGGGTAGGCAAAAAATCTTTGATTCCGGGCCAAAACGAAAAAACCACTGAATATGCTTATAATGATCACATACAATCTAATGGTAGCTTCAGAACATGAATGGACTAAGTAGGAGAAAGAATTGAAGAAAAAAATCAACATCTTCAAAAATATCAAATCTGTTTTTTTTTCGCCAGACCGGGTAGGCAAAAAATCTTGGATTTCTGGCCAAAACTGAAAAACCACTGAATATGCTTATAATGATCACATACAATCTAATGGTAGCTTCAGAACATGAATGGACTAAGTAGGAGAAAGAAATTAAGAAAAAAATCAACATCTTCAAAAATGGTCAAATCTGGATATTTTTAGCCAGACCGGGTAGGCGAAAAATCTTGGATTTCTGGCCAAAACTAAAAAACCACTGAATATGCTTCAAAATGATCTCAAACAATCTCCTGGTAGCTTCAGAACAGGAATGGACTAAGTAGGAGAAAGAATTGAAGAAAAAAATCAACATCTTCAAAAATATCAAATCTGTTTTTTTTCCGCCAGACCGGGTAGGCAAAAAATCTTGGATTTCTGGCCAAAACTGAAAAACCACTGAATATGCTTATAATGATCACATACAATCTAATGGTAGCTTCAGAACATGTATGGGATAAGTTGGAGAAAGAATTGAAGAAAAAAATCAACATCTTCAAAAATGGTCAAATCTGAATATTTTTTGGCAGAAACCACTTACCGGGTAATATGCTTGAATATGATCTCAAACAATCTCCTGGTAGCTTCAGAACATGAATGGACTAAGTAGGAGAAAGAATTGAAGAAAAAAATCAACATCTTCAAAAATGGTCAAATCTGTATATTTTTAGCCAGACCGGGTAGGCGAAAAATCTTTGATTTCTGGCCAAAACTGAAAAACCACTGAATATGCTTATAATGATCACATACAATCTAATGGTAGCTTCAGAACATGTATGGAATAAGTTGGAGAAAGAATTGAAGAAAACTAAAAACCACTCAATATGTTTCAAAATGATCTCAAACAATCTCCTGCTAGCTTCAGAACATCAATGGATGCCGGGTAGGCAAAAAATCTTGGATTTCTGGCCAAAACTAAAAAACCACTGAATATGCTTCAAAATGATCTCAAACAATCTCCTGGTAGCTTCAGAACAGGAATGGACTAAGTAGGAGAAAGAATTGAAGAAAAAAATCAACATCTTCAAAAATATCAAATCTGTTTTTTTTCCGCCAGACCGGGTAGGCAAAAAATCTTGGATTTCTGGCCAAAACTGAAAAACCACTGAATATGCTTATAATGATCACATACAATCTAATGGTAGCTTCAGAACATGTATGGAATAAGTTGGAGAAAGAATTGAAGAAAAAAATCAACATCTTCAAAAATGGTCAAATCTGGATATTTTTAGCCAGACCGGGTAGGCGAAAAATCTTGGATTCCTGGCCAAAACTAAAAAACCACTCAATATGCTTATAATGATCACATACAATCTAATGGTAGCTTCAGAACATGTATGGAATAAGTTGGAGAAAGAATTGAAGAAAAAAATCAACATCTTCAAAAATGGTCAAATCTGTGTTTTTTTGGCCAGACCGGGTAGGCGAAAAATCTTGGATTCCTGGCCAAAACTAAAAAACCACTCAATATGCTTATAATGATCACATACAATCTAATGGTAGCTTCAGAACATGTATGGAATAAGTTGGAGAAAGAATTGAAGAAAACTAAAAACCACTCAATATGTTTCAAAATGATCTCAAACAATCTCCTGCTAGCTTCAGAACATCAATGGATGCCGGGTAGGCAAAAAATCTTGGATTTCTGGCCAAAACTAAAAAACCACTGAATATGCTTCAAAATGATCTCAAACAATCTCCTGGTAGCTTCAGAACAGGAATGGACTAAGTAGGAGAAAGAATTGAAGAAAAAAATCAACATCTTCAAAAATATCAAATCTGTTTTTTTTCCGCCAGACCGGGTAGGCAAAAAATCTTGGATTTCTGGCCAAAACTGAAAAACCACTGAATATGCTTATAATGATCACATACAATCTAATGGTAGCTTCAGAACATGTATGGAATAAGTTGGAGAAAGAATTGAAGAAAAAAATCAACATCTTCAAAAATGGTCAAATCTGGATATTTTTTGGCAGAAACCACTTACCGGGTAATATGCTTGAATATGATCTCAAACAATCTCCTGGTAGCTTCAGAACATGAATGGACTAAGTAGGAGAAAGAATTGAAGAAAAAAATCAACATCTTCAAAAATGGTCAAATCTGGATATTTTTAGCCAGACCGGGTAGGCGAAAAATCTTGGATTCCGGGCCAAAACTGAAAAACCACTGAATATGCTTATAATGATCACATACAATCTAATGGTAGCTTCAGAACATGTACGGAATAAGTTGGAGAAAGAATTGAAGAAAAAAATCAACATCTTCAAAAATGGTCAAATCTGGATATTTTTTGGCAGAAACCACTTACCGGGTAATATGCTTGAATATGATCTCAAACAATCTCCTGGTAGCTTCAGAACATGAATGGACTAAGTAGGAGAAAGAATTGAAGAAAAAAATCAACATCTTCAAAAATGGTCAAATCTGGATATTTTTAGCCAGACCGGGTAGGCGAAAAATCTTGGATTCCTGGCCAAAACTAAAAAACCACTCAATATGCTTATAATGATCACATACAATATAATGGTAGCTTCAGAACATGTATGGAATAAGTTGGAGAAAGAATTGAAGAAAAAAATCAACATCTTCAAAAATGGTCAAATCTGTGTTTTTTTGGCCAGACCGGGTAGGCAAAAAATCTTGGATTTCTGGCCAAAACTAAAAAACCACTGAATATGCTTCAAAATGATCTCAAACAATCTCCTGGTAGCTTCAGAACAGGAATGGACTAAGTAGGAGAAAGAATTGAAGAAAAAAATCAACATCTTCAAAAATATCAAATCTGTTTTTTTTCCGCCAGACCGGGTAGGCAAAAAATCTTGGATTTCTGGCCAAAACTGAAAAACCACTGAATATGCTTATAATGATCACATACAATCTAATGGTAGCTTCAGAACATGTATGGAATAAGTTGGAGAAAGAATTGAAGAAAAAAATCAACATCTTCAAAAATGGTCAAATCTGGATATTTTTAGCCAGACCGGGTAGGCGAAAAATCTTGGATTCCTGGCCAAAACTAAAAAACCACTGAATATGCTTATAATGATCACATACAATCTAATGGTAGCTTCAGAACATGTATGGAATAAGTTGGAGAAAGAATTGAAGAAAAAAATCAACATCTTCAAAAATGGTCAAATCTGTGTTTTTTTGGCCAGACCGGGTAGGCGAAAAATCTTGGATTCCTGGCCAAAACTAAAAAACCACTCAATATGCTTATAATGATCACATACAATCTAATGGTAGCTTCAGAACATGTATGGAATAAGTTGGAGAAAGAATTGAAGAAAACTAAAAACCACTCAATATGTTTCAAAATGATCTCAAACAATCTCCTGCTAGCTTCAGAACATCAATGGATGCCGGGTAGGCAAAAAATCTTGGATTTCTGGCCAAAACTAAAAAACCACTGAATATGCTTCAAAATGATCTCAAACAATCTCCTGGTAGCTTCAGAACAGGAATGGACTAAGTAGGAGAAAGAATTGAAGAAAAAAATCAACATCTTCAAAAATATCAAATCTGTTTTTTTTCCGCCAGACCGGGTAGGCAAAAAATCTTGGATTTCTGGCCAAAACTGAAAAACCACTGAATATGCTTATAATGATCACATACAATCTAATGGTAGCTTCAGAACATGTATGGAATAAGTTGGAGAAAGAATTGAAGAAAAAAATCAACATCTTCAAAAATGGTCAAATCTGGATATTTTTTGGCAGAAACCACTTACCGGGTAATATGCTTGAATATGATCTCAAACAATCTCCTGGTAGCTTCAGAACATGAATGGACTAAGTAGGAGAAAGAATTGAAGAAAAAAATCAACATCTTCAAAAATGGTCAAATCTGGATATTTTTAGCCAGACCGGGTAGGCGAAAAATCTTGGATTCCGGGCCAAAACGAAAAAACCACTGAATATGCTTATAATGATCACATACAATCTAATGGTAGCTTCAGAACATGTATGGAATAAGTTGGAGAAAGAATTGAAGAAAAAAATCAACATCTTCAAAAATGGTCAAATCTGTTTTTTTTTGGCCAGACCGGGTAGGCAAAAAATCTTGGATTTCTGGCCAAAACTAAAAAAACACTGAACATGCTTCAAAATGATCTCAAACAATCTCCCGGTAGCTTCAGAACATGAATGGACTAAGTTGGACAAAGAATTGAAGAAAAAAATCAACATCTTCAAAAATGGTCAAATCTGGATATTTTTTGGCAGAAACCACTTACCGGGTAATATGCTTGAATATGATCTCAAACAATCTCCTGGTAGCTTCAGAACATGAATGGACTAAGTAGGAGAAAGAATTGAAGAAAAAAATCAACATCTTCAAAAATGGTCAAATCTGGATATTTTTAGCCAGACCGGGTAGGCGAAAAATCTTGGATTCCGGGCCAAAACGAAAAAACCACTGAATATGCTTATAATGATCACATACAATCTAATGGTAGCTTCAGAACATGTATGGAATAAGTTGGAGAAAGAATTGAAGAAAAAAAATCAACATCTTCAAAAATGGTCAAATCTGGATATTTTTTGGCAGAAACCACTTACCGGGTAATATGCTTGAATATGATCTCAAACAATCTCCTGGTAGCTTCAGAACATGAATGGACTAAGTAGGAGAAAGAATTTAAGAAAAAAATCAACATCTTCAAAAATGGTCAAATCTGGATATTTTTAGCCAGACCGGGTAGGCGAAAAATCTTGGATTCCGGGCCAAAACGAAAAAACCACTGAATATGCTTCAAAATGATCTCAAACAATCTCCTGGTAGCTTCAGAACAGGAATGGACTAAGTAGGAGAAAGAATTGAAGAAAAAAATCAACATCTTCAAAAATATCAAATCTGTTTTTTTTCCGCCAGACCGGGTAGGCAAAAAATCTTGGATTTCTGGCCAAAACTGAAAAACCACTGAATATGCTTATAATGATCACATACAATCTAATGGTAGCTTCAGAACATGTATGGAATAAGTTGGAGAAAGAATTGAAGAAAAAAATCAACATCTTCAAAAATGGTCAAATCTGGATATTTTTTGGCAGAAACCACTTACCGGGTAATATGCTTGAATATGATCTCAAACAATCTCCTGGTAGCTTCAGAACATGAATGGACTAAGTAGGAGAAAGAATTGAAGAAAAAAATCAACATCTTCAAAAATGGTCAAATTTGGATATTTTTAGCCAGACCGGGTAGGCGAAAAATCTTGGATTCCGGGCCAAAACGAAAAAACCACTGAATATGCTTATAATGATCACATACAATATAATGGTAGCTTCAGAACATGTATGGAATAAGTTGGAGAAAGAATTGAAGAAAAAAAATCAACATCTTCAAAAATGGTCAAATCTGGATATTTTTTGGCAGAAACCACTTACCGGGTAATATGCTTGAATATGATCTCAAACAATCTCCTGGTAGTTTCAGAACATGAATGGACTAAGTAGGAGAAAGAATTCAAGAAAAAAATCAACATCTTCAAAAATGGTCAAATCTGGATATTTTTAGCCAGACCGGGTAGGCGAAAAATCTTGGATTCCGGGCCAAAACGAAAAAACCACTGAATATGCTTATAATGATCACATACAATCTCCTGGTAGCTTCAGAACATGTATGGAATAAGTTGGAGAAAGAATTGAAGAAAAAAATCAACATCTTCAAAAATGGTCAAATCTGTGTTTTTTTGGCCAGACCGGGTAGGCGAAAAATCTTGGATTCCTGGCCAAAACTAAAAAACCACTCAATATGCTTATAATGATCACATACAATCTAATGGTAGCTTCAGAACATGTATGGAATAAGTTGGAGAAAGAATTGAAGAAAACTAAAAACCACTCAATATGTTTCAAAATGATCTCAAACAATCTCCTGCTAGCTTCAGAACATCAATGGATGCCGGGTAGGCAAAAAATCTTGGATTTCTGGCCAAAACTAAAAAACCACTGAATATGCTTCAAAATGATCTCAAACAATCTCCTGGTAGCTTCAGAACAGGAATGGACTAAGTAGGAGAAAGAATTGAAGAAAAAAATCAACATCTTCAAAAATATCAAATCTGTTTTTTTTCCGCCAGACCGGGTAGGCAAAAAATCTTGGATTTCTGGCCAAAACTGAAAAACCACTGAATATGCTTATAATGATCACATACAATCTAATGGTAGCTTCAGAACATGTATGGAATAAGTTGGAGAAAGAATTCAAGAAAAAAATCAACATCTTCAAAAATGGTCAAATCTGGATATTTTTTGGCAGAAACCACTTACCGGGTAATATGCTTGAATATGATCTCAAACAATCTCCTGGTAGCTTCAGAACATGAATGGACTAAGTAGGAGAAAGAATTGAAGAAAAAAATCAACATCTTCAAAAATGGTCAAATCTGGATATTTTTAGCCAGACCGGGTAGGCGAAAAATCTTGGATTCCGGGCCAAAACTGAAAAACCACTGAATATGCTTATAATGATCACATACAATCTAATGGTAGCTTCAGAACATGTACGGAATAAGTTGGAGAAAGAATTGAAGAAAAAAATCAACATCTTCAAAAATGGTCAAATCTGGATATTTTTTGGCAGAAACCACTTACCGGGTAATATGCTTGAATATGATCTCAAACAATCTCCTGGTAGCTTCAGAACATGAATGGACTAAGTAGGAGAAAGAATTGAAGAAAAAAATCAACATCTTCAAAAATGGTCAAATCTGGATATTTTTAGCCAGACCGGGTAGGCGAAAAATCTTGGATTCCTGGCCAAAACTAAAAAACCACTCAATATGCTTATAATGATCACATACAATATAATGGTAGCTTCAGAACATGTATGGAATAAGTTGGAGAAAGAATTGAAGAAAAAAATCAACATCTTCAAAAATGGTCAAATCTGTGTTTTTTTGGCCAGACCGGGTAGGCAAAAAATCTTGGATTTCTGGCCAAAACTAAAAAACCACTGAATATGCTTCAAAATGATCTCAAACAATCTCCTGGTAGCTTCAGAACAGGAATGGACTAAGTAGGAGAAAGAATTGAAGAAAAAAATCAACATCTTCAAAAATATCAAATCTGTTTTTTTTCCGCCAGACCGGGTAGGCAAAAAATCTTGGATTTCTGGCCAAAACTGAAAAACCACTGAATATGCTTATAATGATCACATACAATCTAATGGTAGCTTCAGAACATGTATGGAATAAGTTGGAGAAAGAATTGAAGAAAAAAATCAACATCTTCAAAAATGGTCAAATCTGGATATTTTTAGCCAGACCGGGTAGGCGAAAAATCTTGGATTCCTGGCCAAAACTAAAAAACCACTCAATATGCTTATAATGATCACATACAATCTAATGGTAGCTTCAGAACATGTATGGAATAAGTTGGAGAAAGAATTGAAGAAAAAAATCAACATCTTCAAAAATGGTCAAATCTGTGTTTTTTTGGCCAGACCGGGTAGGCGAAAAATCTTGGATTCCTGGCCAAAACTAAAAAACCACTCAATATGCTTATAATGATCACATACAATCTAATGGTAGCTTCAGAACATGTATGGAATAAGTTGGAGAAAGAATTGAAGAAAACTAAAAACCACTCAATATGTTTCAAAATGATCTCAAACAATCTCCTGCTAGCTTCAGAACATCAATGGATGCCGGGTAGGCAAAAAATCTTGGATTTCTGGCCAAAACTAAAAAACCACTGAATATGCTTCAAAATGATCTCAAACAATCTCCTGGTAGCTTCAGAACAGGAATGGACTAAGTAGGAGAAAGAATTGAAGAAAAAAATCAACATCTTCAAAAATATCAAATCTGTTTTTTTTCCGCCAGACCGGGTAGGCAAAAAATCTTGGATTTCTGGCCAAAACTGAAAAACCACTGAATATGCTTATAATGATCACATACAATCTAATGGTAGCTTCAGAACATGTATGGAATAAGTTGGAGAAAGAATTGAAGAAAAAAATCAACATCTTCAAAAATGGTCAAATCTGGATATTTTTTGGCAGAAACCACTTACCGGGTAATATGCTTGAATATGATCTCAAACAATCTCCTGGTAGCTTCAGAACATGAATGGACTAAGTAGGAGAAAGAATTGAAGAAAAAAATCAACATCTTCAAAAATGGTCAAATCTGGATATTTTTAGCCAGACCGGGTAGGCGAAAAATCTTGGATTCCGGGCCAAAACGAAAAAACCACTGAATATGCTTATAATGATCACATACAATCTAATGGTAGCTTCAGAACATGTATGGAATAAGTTGGAGAAAGAATTGAAGAAAAAAATCAACATCTTCAAAAATGGTCAAATCTGTTTTTTTTTGGCCAGACCGGGTAGGCAAAAAATCTTGGATTTCTGGCCAAAACTAAAAAAACACTGAACATGCTTCAAAATGATCTCAAACAATCTCCCGGTAGCTTCAGAACATGAATGGACTAAGTTGGAGAAAGAATTGAAGAAAAAAATCAACATCTTCAAAAATGGTCAAATCTGGATATTTTTTGGCAGAAACCACTTACCGGGTAATATGCTTGAATATGATCTCAAACAATCTCCTGGTAGCTTCAGAACATGAATGGACTAAGTAGGAGAAAGAATTGAAGAAAAAAATCAACATCTTCAAAAATGGTCAAATCTGGATATTTTTAGCCAGACCGGGTAGGCGAAAAATCTTGGATTCCGGGCCAAAACGAAAAAACCACTGAATATGCTTATAATGATCACATACAATATAATGGTAGCTTCAGAACATGTATGGAATAAGTTGGAGAAAGAATTGAAGAAAAAAAATCAACATCTTCAAAAATGGTCAAATCTGGATATTTTTTGGCAGAAACCACTTACCGGGTAATATGCTTGAATATGATCTCAAACAATCTCCTGGTAGTTTCAGAACATGAATGGACTAAGTAGGAGAAAGAATTCAAGAAAAAAATCAACATCTTCAAAAATGGTCAAATCTGGATATTTTTAGCCAGACCGGGTAGGCGAAAAATCTTGGATTCCGGGCCAAAACGAAAAAACCACTGAATATGCTTATAATGATCACATACAATCTCCTGGTAGCTTCAGAACATGTATGGAATAAGTTGGAGAAAGAATTGAAGAAAAAAATCAACATCTTCAAAAATGGTCAAATCTGTGTTTTTTTGGCCAGACCGGGTAGGCGAAAAATCTTGGATTCCTGGCCAAAACTAAAAAACCACTCAATATGCTTATAATGATCACATACAATCTAATGGTAGCTTCAGAACATGTATGGAATAAGTTGGAGAAAGAATTGAAGAAAACTAAAAACCACTCAATATGTTTCAAAATGATCTCAAACAATCTCCTGCTAGCTTCAGAACATCAATGGATGCCGGGTAGGCAAAAAATCTTGGATTTCTGGCCAAAACTAAAAAACCACTGAATATGCTTCAAAATGATCTCAAACAATCTCCTGGTAGCTTCAGAACAGGAATGGACTAAGTAGGAGAAAGAATTGAAGAAAAAAATCAACATCTTCAAAAATATCAAATCTGTTTTTTTTCCGCCAGACCGGGTAGGCAAAAAATCTTGGATTTCTGGCCAAAACTGAAAAACCACTGAATATGCTTATAATGATCACATACAATCTAATGGTAGCTTCAGAACATGTATGGAATAAGTTGGAGAAAGAATTGAAGAAAAAAATCAACATCTTCAAAAATGGTCAAATCTGGATATTTTTTGGCAGAAACCACTTACCGGGTAATATGCTTGAATATGATCTCAAACAATCTCCTGGTAGCTTCAGAACATGAATGGACTAAGTAGGAGAAAGAATTGAAGAAAAAAATCAACATCTTCAAAAATGGTCAAATCTGGATATTTTTAGCCAGACCGGGTAGGCGAAAAATCTTGGATTCCGGGCCAAAACTGAAAAACCACTGAATATGCTTATAATGATCACATACAATCTAATGGTAGCTTCAGAACATGTACGGAATAAGTTGGAGAAAGAATTGAAGAAAAAAATCAACATCTTCAAAAATGGTCAAATCTGGATATTTTTTGGCAGAAACCACTTACCGGGTAATATGCTTGAATATGATCTCAAACAATCTCCTGGTAGCTTCAGAACATGAATGGACTAAGTAGGAGAAAGAATTGAAGAAAAAAATCAACATCTTCAAAAATGGTCAAATCTGGATATTTTTAGCCAGACCGGGTAGGCGAAAAATCTTGGATTCCTGGCCAAAACTAAAAAACCACTCAATATGCTTATAATGATCACATACAATATAATGGTAGCTTCAGAACATGTATGGAATAAGTTGGAGAAAGAATTGAAGAAAAAAATCAACATCTTCAAAAATGGTCAAATCTGTGTTTTTTTGGCCAGACCGGGTAGGCAAAAAATCTTGGATTTCTGGCCAAAACTAAAAAACCACTGAATATGCTTCAAAATGATCTCAAACAATCTCCTGGTAGCTTCAGAACAGGAATGGACTAAGTAGGAGAAAGAATTGAAGAAAAAAATCAACATCTTCAAAAATATCAAATCTGTTTTTTTTCCGCCAGACCGGGTAGGCAAAAAATCTTGGATTTCTGGCCAAAACTGAAAAACCACTGAATATGCTTATAATGATCACATACAATCTAATGGTAGCTTCAGAACATGTATGGAATAAGTTGGAGAAAGAATTGAAGAAAAAAATCAACATCTTCAAAAATGGTCAAATCTGGATATTTTTAGCCAGACCGGGTAGGCGAAAAATCTTGGATTCCTGGCCAAAACTAAAAAACCACTCAATATGCTTATAATGATCACATACAATCTAATGGTAGCTTCAGAACATGTATGGAATAAGTTGGAGAAAGAATTGAAGAAAAAAATCAACATCTTCAAAAATGGTCAAATCTGTGTTTTTTTGGCCAGACCGGGTAGGCGAAAAATCTTGGATTCCTGGCCAAAACTAAAAAACCACTCAATATGCTTATAATGATCACATACAATCTAATGGTAGCTTCAGAACATGTATGGAATAAGTTGGAGAAAGAATTGAAGAAAACTAAAAACCACTCAATATGTTTCAAAATGATCTCAAACAATCTCCTGCTAGCTTCAGAACATCAATGGATGCCGGGTAGGCAAAAAATCTTGGATTTCTGGCCAAAACTAAAAAACCACTGAATATGCTTCAAAATGATCTCAAACAATCTCCTGGTAGCTTCAGAACAGGAATGGACTAAGTAGGAGAAAGAATTGAAGAAAAAAATCAACATCTTCAAAAATATCAAATCTGTTTTTTTTCCGCCAGACCGGGTAGGCAAAAAATCTTGGATTTCTGGCCAAAACTGAAAAACCACTGAATATGCTTATAATGATCACATACAATCTAATGGTAGCTTCAGAACATGTATGGAATAAGTTGGAGAAAGAATTGAAGAAAAAAATCAACATCTTCAAAAATGGTCAAATCTGGATATTTTTTGGCAGAAACCACTTACCGGGTAATATGCTTGAATATGATCTCAAACAATCTCCTGGTAGCTTCAGAACATGAATGGACTAAGTAGGAGAAAGAATTGAAGAAAAAAATCAACATCTTCAAAAATGGTCAAATCTGGATATTTTTAGCCAGACCGGGTAGGCGAAAAATCTTGGATTCCGGGCCAAAACGAAAAAACCACTGAATATGCTTATAATGATCACATACAATCTAATGGTAGCTTCAGAACATGTATGGAATAAGTTGGAGAAAGAATTGAAGAAAAAAATCAACATCTTCAAAAATGGTCAAATCTGTTTTTTTTTGGCCAGACCGGGTAGGCAAAAAATCTTGGATTTCTGGCCAAAACTAAAAAAACACTGAACATGCTTCAAAATGATCTCAAACAATCTCCCGGTAGCTTCAGAACATGAATGGACTAAGTTGGACAAAGAATTGAAGAAAAAAATCAACATCTTCAAAAATGGTCAAATCTGGATATTTTTTGGCAGAAACCACTTACCGGGTAATATGCTTGAATATGATCTCAAACAATCTCCTGGTAGCTTCAGAACATGAATGGACTAAGTAGGAGAAAGAATTGAAGAAAAAAATCAACATCTTCAAAAATGGTCAAATCTGGATATTTTTAGCCAGACCGGGTAGGCGAAAAATCTTGGATTCCGGGCCAAAACGAAAAAACCACTGAATATGCTTATAATGATCACATACAATCTAATGGTAGCTTCAGAACATGTATGGAATAAGTTGGAGAAAGAATTGAAGAAAAAAAATCAACATCTTCAAAAATGGTCAAATCTGGATATTTTTTGGCAGAAACCACTTACCGGGTAATATGCTTGAATATGATCTCAAACAATCTCCTGGTAGCTTCAGAACATGAATGGACTAAGTAGGAGAAAGAATTTAAGAAAAAAATCAACATCTTCAAAAATGGTCAAATCTGGATATTTTTAGCCAGACCGGGTAGGCGAAAAATCTTGGATTCCGGGCCAAAACGAAAAAACCACTGAATATGCTTCAAAATGATCTCAAACAATCTCCTGGTAGCTTCAGAACAGGAATGGACTAAGTAGGAGAAAGAATTGAAGAAAAAAATCAACATCTTCAAAAATATCAAATCTGTTTTTTTTCCGCCAGACCGGGTAGGCAAAAAATCTTGGATTTCTGGCCAAAACTGAAAAACCACTGAATATGCTTATAATGATCACATACAATCTAATGGTAGCTTCAGAACATGTATGGAATAAGTTGGAGAAAGAATTGAAGAAAAAAATCAACATCTTCAAAAATGGTCAAATCTGGATATTTTTTGGCAGAAACCACTTACCGGGTAATATGCTTGAATATGATCTCAAACAATCTCCTGGTAGCTTCAGAACATGAATGGACTAAGTAGGAGAAAGAATTGAAGAAAAAAATCAACATCTTCAAAAATGGTCAAATTTGGATATTTTTAGCCAGACCGGGTAGGCGAAAAATCTTGGATTCCGGGCCAAAACGAAAAAACCACTGAATATGCTTATAATGATCACATACAATATAATGGTAGCTTCAGAACATGTATGGAATAAGTTGGAGAAAGAATTGAAGAAAAAAAATCAACATCTTCAAAAATGGTCAAATCTGGATATTTTTTGGCAGAAACCACTTACCGGGTAATATGCTTGAATATGATCTCAAACAATCTCCTGGTAGCTTCAGAACATGAATGGACTAAGTAGGAGAAAGAATTCAAGAAAAAAATCAACATCTTCAAAAATGGTCAAATCTGGATATTTTTAGCCAGACCGGGTAGGCGAAAAATCTTGGATTCCGGGCCAAAACGAAAAAACCACTGAATATGCTTATAATGATCACATACAATCTAATGGTAGCTTCAGAACATGAATGGACTAAGTTGGACAAAGAATTGAAGAAAAAAATCAACATCTTCAAAAATGTCAAATCTTTTTTTTTTTCACCAGACCGGGTAGGCAAAAAATCTTGGATTTCTGGCCAAAACTGAAAAACCACTGAATATGCTTATAATGATCACATACAATCTAATGGTAGCTTCAGAACATGTATGGAATAAGTTGGAGAAAGAATTGAAGAAAAAAATCAACATCTTCAAAAATGGTCAAATCTGGATATTTTTTGGCAGAAACCACTTACCGGGTAATATGCTTGAATATGATCTCAAACAATCTCCTGGTAGCTTCAGAACATGAATGGACTAAGTAGGAGAAAGAATTGAAGAAAAAAATCAACATCTTCAAAAATATCAAATCTGTGTTTTTTTAGCCAGACCGGGTAGGCAAAAAATCTTGGATTTCTGGCCAAAACAGAAAAACCACTGAATATGCTTATAATGATCACATACAATCTAATGGTAGCTTCAGAACATGTATGGAATAAGTTGGAGAAAGAATTGAAGAAAAAAATCAACATCTTCAAAAATGGTCAAATCTGGATATTTTTTGGCAGAAACCACTTACCGGGTAATATGCTTGAATATGATCTCAAACAATCTCCTGGTAGCTTCAGAACATGAATGGACTAAGTAGGAGAAAGAATTGAAGAAAAAAATCAACATCTTCAAAAATGGTCAAATCTGGATATTTTTAGCCAGACCGGGTAGGCGAAAAATCTTGGATTCCTGGCCAAAACTAAAAAACCACTCAATATGCTTATAATGATCACATACAATATAATGGTAGCTTCAGAACATGTATGGAATAAGTTGGAGAAAGAATTGAAGAAAAAAATCAACATCTTCAAAAATGGTCAAATCTGTGTTTTTTTGGCCAGACCGGGTAGGCAAAAAATCTTGGATTTCTGGCCAAAACTAAAAAACCACTGAATATGCTTCAAAATGATCTCAAACAATCTCCTGGTAGCTTCAGAACAGGAATGGACTAAGTAGGAGAAAGAATTGAAGAAAAAAATCAACATCTTCAAAAATATCAAATCTGTTTTTTTTCCGCCAGACCGGGTAGGCAAAAAATCTTGGATTTCTGGCCAAAACTGAAAAACCACTGAATATGCTTATAATGATCACATACAATCTAATGGTAGCTTCAGAACATGTATGGAATAAGTTGGAGAAAGAATTGAAGAAAAAAATCAACATCTTCAAAAATGGTCAAATCTGGATATTTTTAGCCAGACCGGGTAGGCGAAAAATCTTGGATTCCTGGCCAAAACTAAAAAACCACTCAATATGCTTATAATGATCACATACAATCTAATGGTAGCTTCAGAACATGTATGGAATAAGTTGGAGAAAGAATTGAAGAAAAAAATCAACATCTTCAAAAATGGTCAAATCTGTGTTTTTTTGGCCAGACCGGGTAGGCGAAAAATCTTGGATTCCTGGCCAAAACTAAAAAACCACTCAATATGCTTATAATGATCACATACAATCTAATGGTAGCTTCAGAACATGTATGGAATAAGTTGGAGAAAGAATTGAAGAAAACTAAAAACCACTCAATATGTTTCAAAATGATCTCAAACAATCTCCTGCTAGCTTCAGATCATCAATGGATGCCGGGTAGGCAAAAAATCTTGGATTTCTGGCCAAAACTAAAAAACCACTGAATATGCTTCAAAATGATCTCAAACAATCTCCTGGTAGCTTCAGAACAGGAATGGACTAAGTAGGAGAAAGAATTGAAGAAAAAAATCAACATCTTCAAAAATATCAAATCTGTTTTTTTTCCGCCAGACCGGGTAGGCAAAAAATCTTGGATTTCTGGCCAAAACTGAAAAACCACTGAATATGCTTATAATGATCACATACAATCTAATGGTAGCTTCAGAACATGTATGGGATAAGTTGGAGAAAGAATTGAAGAAAAAAATCAACATCTTCAAAAATGGTCAAATCTGAATATTTTTTGGCAGAAACCACTTACCGGGTAATATGCTTGAATATGATCTCAAACAATCTCCTGGTAGCTTCAGAACATGAATGGACTAAGTAGGAGAAAGAATTGAAGAAAAAAATCAACATCTTCAAAAATGGTCAAATCTGTATATTTTTAGCCAGACCGGGTAGGCGAAAAATCTTTGATTTCTGGCCAAAACTGAAAAACCACTGAATATGCTTATAATGATCACATACAATCTAATGGTAGCTTCAGAACATGTATGGAATAAGTTGGAGAAAGAATTGAAGAAAAAAATCAACATCTTCAAAAATGGTCAAATCTGAATATTTTTTGGCAGAAACCACTTACCGGGTAATATGCTTGAATATGATCTCAAACAATCTCCTGGTAGCTTCAGAACATGAATGGACTAAGTAGGAGAAAGAATTGAAGAAAAAAATCAACATCTTCAAAAATGGTCAAATCTGTATATTTTTAGCCAGACCGGGTAGGCAAAAAATCTTTGATTCCGGGCCAAAACGAAAAAACCACTGAATATGCTTATAATGATCACATACAATCTAATGGTAGCTTCAGAACATGTATGGAATAAGTTGGAGAAAGAATTGAAGAAAAAAATCAACATCTTCAAAAATGGTCAAATCTGTGTTTTTTTGGCCAGACCGGGTAGGCAAAAAATCTTGGATTTCTGGCCAAAACTAAAAAACCACTGAATATGCTTCAAAATGATCTCAAACAATCTCCTGGTAGCTTCAGAACATGAATGGACTAAGTAGGAGAAAGAATTGAAGAAAAAAATCAACATCTTCAAAAATGGTCAAATCTGGATATTTTTTGGCAGAAACCACTTACAGGGTAATATGCTTGAATATGATCTCAAACAATCTCCTGGTAGCTTCAGAACATGAATGGACTAAGTAGGAGAAAGAATTGAAGAAAAAAATCAACATCTTCAAAAATATCAAATCTGTTTTTTTTCCGCCAGACCGGGTAGGCAAAAAATCTTGGATTTCTGGCCAAAACTGAAAAACCACTGAATATGCTTATAATGATCACATACAATCTAATGGTAGCTTCAGAACATGTATGGAATAAGTTGGAGAAAGAATTGAAGAAAAAAATCAACATCTTCAAAAATGGTCAAATCTGTGTTTTTTTGGCCAGACCAGGTAGGCGAAAAATCTTGGATTCCTGGCCAAAACTAAAAAACCACTGAATATGCTTCAAAATGATCTCAAACAATCTCCTGGTAGCTTCAGAACAGGAATGGACTAAGTAGGAGAAAGAATTGAAGAAAAAAATCAACATCTTCAAAAATATCAAATCTGTTTTTTTTCCGCCAGACCGGGTAGGCAAAAAATCTTGGATTTCTGGCCAAAACTGAAAAACCACTGAATATGCTTATAATGATCACATACAATCTAATGGTAGCTTCAGAACATGTATGGAATAAGTTGGAGAAAGAATTGAAGAAAAAAATCAACATCTTCAAAAATGGTCAAATCTGTGTTTTTTTGGCCAGACCGGGTAGGCAAAAAATCTTGGATTTCTGGCCAAAACTAAAAAACCACTGAATATGCTTCAAAATGATCTCAAACAATCTCCTGGTAGCTTCAGAACAGGAATGGACTAAGTAGGAGAAAGAATTGAAGAAAAAAATCAACATCTTCAAAAATATCAAATCTGTTTTTTTTCCGCCAGACCGGGTAGGCAAAAAATCTTGGATTTCTGGCCAAAACTGAAAAACCACTGAATATGCTTATAATGATCACATACAATCTAATGGTAGCTTCAGAACATGTATGGAATAAGTTGGAGAAAGAATTGAAGAAAAAAATCAACATCTTCAAAAATGGTCAAATCTGTGTTTTTTTGGCCAGACCGGGTAGGCAAAAAATCTTGGATTTCTGGCCAAAACTAAAAAACCACTGAATATGCTTCAAAATGATCACATACAATATAATGGTAGCTTCAGAACATGTATGGAATAAGTTGGAGAAAGAATTGAAGAAAAAAAATCAACATCTTCAAAAATGGTCAAATCTGGATATTTTTTGGCAGAAACCACTTACCGGGTAATATGCTTGAATATGATCTCAAACAATCTCCTGGTAGCTTCAGAACATGAATGGACTAAGTAGGAGAAAGAATTTAAGAAAAAAATCAACATCTTCAAAAATGGTCAAATCTGGATAGTTTTAGCCAGACCGGGTAGGCGAAAAATCTTGGATTCCGGGCCAAAACGAAAAAACCACTGAATATGCTTCAAAATGATCTCAAACAATCTCCTGGTAGCTTCAGAACAGGAATGGACTAAGTAGGAGAAAGAATTGAAGAAAAAAATCAACATCTTCAAAAATATCAAATCTGTTTTTTTTCCGCCAGACCGGGTAGGCAAAAAATCTTGGATTTCTGGCCAAAACTGAAAAACCACTGAATATGCTTATAATGATCACATACAATCTAATGGTAGCTTCAGAACATGTATGGAATAAGTTGGAGAAAGAATTGAAGAAAAAAATCAACATCTTCAAAAATGGTCAAATCTGGATATTTTTTGGCAGAAACCACTTACCGGGTAATATGCTTGAATATGATCTCAAACAATCTCCTGGTAGCTTCAGAACATGAATGGACTAAGTAGGAGAAAGAATTGAAGAAAAAAATCAACATCTTCAAAAATGGTCAAATCTGTTTTTTTTCCGCCAGACCGGGTAGGCAAAAAATCTTGGATTCCGGGCCAAAACGAAAAAACCACTGAATATGCTTATAATGATCACATACAATCTAATGGTAGCTTCAGAACATGTATGGAATAAGTTGGAGAAAGAATTGAAGAAAAAAAATCAACATCTTCAAAAATGGTCAAATCTGGATATTTTTTGGCAGAAACCACTTACCGGGTAATATGCTTGAATATGATCTCAAACAATCTCCTGGTAGCTTCAGAACATGAATGGACTAAGTAGGAGAAAGAATTGAAGAAAAAAATCAACATCTTCAAAAATGGTCAAATCTGGATATTTTTAGCCAGACCGGGTAGGCGAAAAATCTTGGATTCCGGGCCAAAACGAAAAAACCACTGAATATGCTTATAATGATCACATACAATCTAATGGTAGCTTCAGAACATGTATGGAATAAGTTGGAGAAAGAATTGAAGAAAAAAAATCAACATCTTCAAAAATGGTCAAATCTGGATATTTTTTGGCAGAAACCACTTACCGGGTAATATGCTTGAATATGATCTCAAACAATCTCCTGGTAGCTTCAGAACATGAATGGACTAAGTAGGAGAAAGAATTTAAGAAAAAAATCAACATCTTCAAAAATGGTCAAATCTGGATATTTTTAGCCAGACCGGGTAGGCGAAAAATCTTGGATTCCGGGCCAAAACGAAAAAACCACTGAATATGCTTATAATGATCACATACAATCTAATGGTAGCTTCAGAACATGAATGGACTAAGTTGGACAAAGAATTGAAGAAAAAAATCAACATCTTCAAAAATGTCAAATCTTTTTTTTTTTCACCAGACCGGGTAGGCAAAAAATCTTGGATTTCTGGCCAAAACTGAAAAACCACTGAATATGCTTATAATGATCACATAAAATCTAATGGTAGCTTCAGAACATGTATGGACTAAGTTGGACAAAGAATTGAAGAAAAAAATCAACATCTTCAAAAATGGTCAAATCTGAATATTTTTTGGCAGAAACCACTTACCGGGTAATATGCTTGAATATGATCTCAAACAATCTCCTGGTAGCTTCAGAACATGAATGGACTAAGTAGGAGAAAGAATTGAAGAAAAAAATCAACATCTTCAAAAATATCAAATCTGTGTTTTTTTGGCCAGACCGGGTAGGCAAAAAATCTTGGATTTCTGGCCAAAACAGAAAAACCACTGAATATGCTTATAATGATCACATACAATCTAATGGTAGCTTCAGAACATGTATGGAATAAGTTGGAGAAAGAATTGAAGAAAAAAATCAACATCTTCAAAAATGGTCAAATCTGGATATTTTTTGGCAGAAACCACTTACCGGGTAATATGCTTGAATATGATCTCAAACAATCTCCTGGTAGCTTCAGAACATGAATGGACTAAGTAGGAGAAAGAATTGAAGAAAAAAATCAACATCTTCAAAAATGGTCAAATCTGGATATTTTTAGCCAGACCGGGTAGGCGAAAAATCTTGGATTCCTGGCCAAAACTAAAAAACCACTCAATATGCTTATAATGATCACATACAATATAATGGTAGCTTCAGAACATGTATGGAATAAGTTGGAGAAAGAATTGAAGAAAAAAATCAACATCTTCAAAAATGGTCAAATCTGTGTTTTTTTGGCCAGACCGGGTAGGCAAAAAATCTTGGATTTCTGGCCAAAACTAAAAAACCACTGAATATGCTTCAAAATGATCTCAAACAATCTCCTGGTAGCTTCAGAACAGGAATGGACTAAGTAGGAGAAAGAATTGAAGAAAAAAATCAACATCTTCAAAAATATCAAATCTGTTTTTTTTCCGCCAGACCGGGTAGGCAAAAAATCTTGGATTTCTGGCCAAAACTGAAAAACCACTGAATATGCTTATAATGATCACATACAATCTAATGGTAGCTTCAGAACATGTATGGAATAAGTTGGAGAAAGAATTGAAGAAAAAAATCAACATCTTCAAAAATGGTCAAATCTGGATATTTTTAGCCAGACCGGGTAGGCGAAAAATCTTGGATTCCTGGCCAAAACTAAAAAACCACTCAATATGCTTATAATGATCACATACAATCTAATGGTAGCTTCAGAACATGTATGGAATAAGTTGGAGAAAGAATTGAAGAAAAAAATCAACATCTTCAAAAATGGTCAAATCTGTGTTTTTTTGGCCAGACCGGGTAGGCGAAAAATCTTGGATTCCTGGCCAAAACTAAAAAACCACTCAATATGCTTATAATGATCACATACAATCTAATGGTAGCTTCAGAACATGTATGGAATAAGTTGGAGAAAGAATTGAAGAAAACTAAAAACCACTCAATATGTTTCAAAATGATCTCAAACAATCTCCTGCTAGCTTCAGAACATCAATGGATGCCGGGTAGGCAAAAAATCTTGGATTTCTGGCCAAAACTAAAAAACCACTGAATATGCTTCAAAATGATCTCAAACAATCTCCTGGTAGCTTCAGAACAGGAATGGACTAAGTAGGAGAAAGAATTGAAGAAAAAAATCAACATCTTCAAAAATATCAAATCTGTTTTTTTTCCGCCAGACCGGGTAGGCAAAAAATCTTGGATTTCTGGCCAAAACTGAAAAACCACTGAATATGCTTATAATGATCACATACAATCTAATGGTAGCTTCAGAACATGTATGGGATAAGTTGGAGAAAGAATTGAAGAAAAAAATCAACATCTTCAAAAATGGTCAAATCTGAATATTTTTTGGCAGAAACCACTTACCGGGTAATATGCTTGAATATGATCTCAAACAATCTCCTGGTAGCTTCAGAACATGAATGGACTAAGTAGGAGAAAGAATTAAGAAAAAAATCAACATCTTCAAAAATGGTCAAATCTGTATATTTTTAGCCAGACCGGGTAGGCGAAAAATCTTTGATTTCTGGCCAAAACTGAAAAACCACTGAATATGCTTATAATGATCACATACAATCTAATGGTAGCTTCAGAACATGTATGGAATAAGTTGGAGAAAGAATTGAAGAAAAAAATCAACATCTTCAAAAATGGTCAAATCTGAATATTTTTTGGCAGAAACCACTTACCGGGTAATATGCTTGAATATGATCTCAAACAATCTCCTGGTAGCTTCAGAACATGAATGGACTAAGTAGGAGAAAGAATTGAAGAAAAAAATCAACATCTTCAAAAATGGTCAAATCTGTATATTTTTAGCCAGACCGGGTAGGCAAAAAATCTTTGATTCCGGGCCAAAACGAAAAAACCACTGAATATGCTTATAATGATCACATACAATCTAATGGTAGCTTCAGAACATGAATGGACTAAGTAGGAGAAAGAATTGAAGAAAAAAATCAACATCTTCAAAAATGGTCAAATCTGTATATTTTTAGCCAGACCGGGTAGGCGAAAAATCTTTGATTTCTGGCCAAAACTGAAAAACCACTGAATATGCTTATAATGATCACATACAATCTAATGGTAGCTTCAGAACATGTATGGAATAAGTTGGAGAAAGAATTGAAGAAAAAAAATCAACATCTTCAAAAATGGTCAAATCTGGATATTTTTTGGCAGAAACCACTTACCGGGTAATATGCTTGAATATGATCTCAAACAATCTCCTGGTAGCTTCAGAACATGAATGGACTAAGTAGGAGAAAGAAATTAAGAAAAAAATCAACATCTTCAAAAATGGTCAAATCTGGATATTTTTAGCCAGACCGGGTAGGCGAAAAATCTTGGATTTCTGGCCAAAACTAAAAAACCACTGAATATGCTTCAAAATGATCTCAAACAATCTCCTGGTAGCTTCAGAACAGGAATGGACTAAGTAGGAGAAAGAATTGAAGAAAAAAATCAACATCTTCAAAAATATCAAATCTGTTTTTTTTCCGCCAGACCGGGTAGGCAAAAAATCTTGGATTTCTGGCCAAAACTGAAAACCCACTGAATATGCTTATAATGATCACATACAATCTAATGGTAGCTTCAGAACATGTATGGAATAAGTTGGAGAAAGAATTGAAGAAAAAAATCAACATCTTCAAAAATGGTCAAATCTGGATATTTTTTGGCAGAAACCACTTACCGGGTAATATGCTTGAATATGATCTCAAACAATCTCCTGGTAGCTTCAGAACATGAATGGACTAAGTAGGAGAAAGAATTGAAGAAAAAAATCAACATCTTCAAAAATGGTCAAATCTGGATATTTTTAGCCAGACCGGGTAGGCGAAAAATCTTGGATTCCGGGCCAAAACGAAAAAACCACTGAATATGCTTATAATGATCACATACAATCTCATGGTAGCTTCAGAACATGTATGGAATAAGTTGGAGAAAGAATTGAAGAAAAAAATCAACATCTTCAAAAATGGTCAAATCTGGATATTTTTAGCCAGACCGGGTAGGCGAAAAATCTTGGATTTCTGGCCAAAACTAAAAAACCACTGAATATGCTTCAAAATGATCTCAAACAATCTCCTGGTAGCTTCAGAACAGGAATGGACTAAATAGGAGAAAGAATTGAAGAAAAAAATCAACATCTTCAAAAATATCAAATCTGTTTTTTTTTCGCCAGACCGGGTAGGCAAAAAATCTTGGATTTCTGGCCAAAACTGAAAAACCACTGAATATGCTTATAATGATCACATACAATCTAATGGTAGCTTCAGAACATGTATGGAATAAGTTGGAGAAAGAATTGAAGAAAAAAATCAACATCTTCAAAAATGGTCAAATCTGTGTTTTTTTGGCCAGACCGGGTAGGCAAAAAATCTTGGATTTCTGGCCAAAACTGAAAAACCACTGAATATGCTTATAATGATCACATACAATCTAATGGTAGCTTCAGAACATGTATGGAATAAGTTGGAGAAAGAATTGAAGAAAAAAATCAACATCTTCAAAAATGGTCAAATCTGGATATTTTTTGGCAGAAACCACTTACAGGGTAATATGCTTGAATATGATCTCAAACAATCTCCTGGTAGCTTCAGAACATGAATGGACTAAGTAGGAGAAAGAATTGAAGAAAAAAATCAACATCTTCAAAAATGGTCAAATCTGTGTTTTTTTGGCCAGACCGGGTAGGCAAAAAATCTTGGATTTCTGGCCAAAACTGAAAAACCACTGAATATGCTTATAATGATCAGATACAATCAAATGGTAGCTTCAGAACATGTATGGAATAAGTTGGAGAAAGAATTGAAGAAAAAAATCAACATCTTCAAAAATGGTCAAATCTGTGTTTTTTTGGCCAGACCAGGTAGGCGAAAAATCTTGGATTCCTGGCCAAAACTAAAAAACCACTGAATATGCTTCAAAATGATCTCAAACAATCTCCTGGTAGCTTCAGAACAGGAATGGACTAAGTAGGAGAAAGAATTGAAGAAAAAAATCAACATCTTCAAAAATATCAAATCTGTTTTTTTTCCGCCAGACCGGGTAGGCAAAAAATCTTGGATTTCTGGCCAAAACTGAAAAACCACTGAATATGCTTATAATGATCACATACAATCTAATGGTAGCTTCAGAACATGTATGGAATAAGTTGGAGAAAGAATTGAAGAAAAAAATCAACATCTTCAAAAATGGTCAAATCTGTGTTTTTTTGGCCAGACCGGGTAGGCAAAAAATCTTGGATTTCTGGCCAAAACTAAAAAACCACTGAATATGCTTATAATGATCACATACAATCTAATGGTAGCTTCAGAACATGTATGGAATAAGTTGGAGAAAGAATTGAAGAAAAAAATCAACATCTTCAAAAATGGTCAAATCTGGATATTTTTTGGCAGAAACCACTTACAGGGTAATATGCTTGAATATGATCTCAAACAATCTCCTGGTAGCTTCAGAACATGTATGGAATAAGTTGGAGAAAGAATTGAAGAAAAAAATCAACATCTTCAAAAATGGTCAAATCTGTGTTTTTTTGGCCAGACCGGGTAGGCAAAAAATCTTGGATTTCTGGCCAAAACTGAAAAACCACTGAATATGCTTATAATGATCAGATACAATCAAATGGTAGCTTCAGAACATGTATGGAATAAGTTGGAGAAAGAATTGAAGAAAAAAATCAACATCTTCAAAAATGGTCAAATCTGTGTTTTTTTGGCCAGAACAGGTAGGCGAAAAATCTTGGATTCCTGGCCAAAACTAAAAAACCACTGAATATGCTTCAAAATGATCTCAAACAATCTCCTGGTAGCTTCAGAACATGTATGGAATAAGTTGGAGAAAGAATTGAAGAAAAAAATCAACATCTTCAAAAATATCAAATCTGGATATTTTTTGGCAGAAACCACTTACAGGGTAATATGCTTGAATATGATCTCAAACAATCTCCTGGTAGCTTCAGAACAGGAATGGACTAAGTAGGAGAAAGAATTGAAGAAAAAAATCAACATCTTCAAAAATGGTCAAATCTGGATATTTTTAGCCAGACCGGGTAGGCGAAAAATCTTGGATTTCTGGCCAAAACTGAAAAACCACTGAATATGCTTATAATGATCACATACAATCTCATGGTAGCTTCAGAACATGTATGGAATAAGTTGGAGAAAGAATTGAAGAAAAAAATCAACATCTTCAAAAATGGTCAAATCTGGATATTTTTAGCCAGACCGGGTAGGCGAAAAATCTTGGATTTCTGGCCAAAACTAAAAAACCACTGAATATGCTTCAAAATGATCTCAAACAATCTCCTGGTAGCTTCAGAACAGGAATGGACTAAATAGGAGAAAGAATTGAAGAAAAAAATCAACATCTTCAAAAATATCAAATCTGTTTTTTTTTCGCCAGACCGGGTAGGCAAAAAATCTTGGATTTCTGGCCAAAACTGAAAAACCACTGAATATGCTTATAATGATCACATACAATCTAATGGTAGCTTCAGAACATGTATGGAATAAGTTGGAGAAAGAATTGAAGAAAAAAATCAACATCTTCAAAAATGGTCAAATCTGTGTTTTTTTGGCCAGACCGGGTAGGCAAAAAATCTTGGATTTCTGGCCAAAACTGAAAAACCACTGAATATGCTTATAATGATCACATACAATCTAATGGTAGCTTCAGAACATGTATGGAATAAGTTGGAGAAAGAATTGAAGAAAAAAATCAACATCTTCAAAAATGGTCAAATCTGGATATTTTTTGGCAGAAACCACTTACAGGGTAATATGCTTGAATATGATCTCAAACAATCTCCTGGTAGCTTCAGAACATGAATGGACTAAGTAGGAGAAAGAATTGAAGAAAAAAATCAACATCTTCAAAAATGGTCAAATCTGTGTTTTTTTGGCCAGACCGGGTAGGCAAAAAATCTTGGATTTCTGGCCAAAACTGAAAAACCACTGAATATGCTTATAATGATCACATACAATCTAATGGTAGCTTCAGAACATGTATGGAATAAGTTGGAGAAAGAATTGAAGAAAAAAATCAACATCTTCAAAAATGGTCAAATCTGTGTTTTTTTGGCCAGACCAGGTAGGCGAAAAATCTTGGATTCCTGGCCAAAACTAAAAAACCACTGAATATGCTTCAAAATGATCTCAAACAATCTCCTGGTAGCTTCAGAACAGGAATGGACTAAGTAGGAGAAAGAATTGAAGAAAAAAATCAACATCTTCAAAAATATCAAATCTGTTTTTTTTTCGCCAGACCGGGTAGGCAAAAAATCTTGGATTTCTGGCCAAAACTGAAAAACCACTGAATATGCTTATAATGATCACATACAATCTAATGGTAGCTTCAGAACATGTATGGAATAAGTTGGAGAAAGAATTGAAGAAAAAAATCAACATCTTCAAAAATGGTCAAATCTGTGTTTTTTTTGGCCAGACCGGGTAGGCAAAAAATCTTGGATTTCTGGCCAAAACTAAAAAACCACTGAATATGCTTCAAAATGATCTCAAACAATCTCCTGGTAGCTTCAGAACAGGAATGGACTAAGTAGGAGAAAGAATTGAAGAAAAAAATCAACATCTTCAAAAATATCAAATCTGTTTTTTTTTCGCCAGACCGGGTAGGCAAAAAATCTTGGATTTCTGGCCAAAACTGAAAAACCACTGAATATGCTTATAATGATCACATACAATCTAATGGTAGCTTCAGAACATGTATGGAATAAGTTGGAGAAAGAATTGAAGAAAAAAATCAACATCTTCAAAAATGGTCAAATCTGGATATTTTTAGCCAGACCGGGTAGGCAAAAAATCTTGGATTTCTGGCCAAAACTGAAAAACCACTGAATATGCTTATAATGATCACATACAATCTAATGGTAGCTTCAGAACATGTATGGAATAAGTTGGAGAAAGAATTGAAGAAAAAAATCAACATCTTCAAAAATGGTCAAATCTGTGTTTTTTTGGCCAGACCGGGTAGGCAAAAAATCTTGGATTTCTGGCCAAAACTGAAAAACCACTGAATATGCTTATAATGATCACATACAATCTAATGGTAGCTTCAGAACATGTATGGAATAAGTTGGAGAAAGAATTGAAGAAAAAAATCAACATCTTCAAAAATGGTCAAATCTGGATATTTTTTGGCAGAAACCACTTACAGGGTAATATGCTTGAATATGATCTCAAACAATCTCCTGGTAGCTTCAGAACATGTATGGAATAAGTTGGAGAAAGAATTGAAGAAAAAAAATCAACATCTTCAAAAATGGTCAAATCTGGATATTTTTTGGCAGAAACCACTTACCGGGTAATATGCTTGAATATGATCTCAAACAATCTCCTGGTAGCTTCAGAACACGAATGGACTAAGTAGGACAAAGAATTGAAGAAAAAAATCAACATCTTCAAAAATGGTCAAATCTGTGTTTTTTTGGCCAGACCGGGTAGGCAAAAAATCTTGGATTTCTGGCCAAAACTGAAAAACCACTGAATATGCTTCAAAATGATCTCAAACAATCTCCTGGTAGCTTCAGAACAGGAATGGACTAAGTAGGAGAAAGAATTGAAGAAAAAAATCAACATCTTCAAAAATATCAAATCTGTTTTTTTTCCGCCAGACCGGGTAGGCAAAAAATCTTGGATTTCTGGCCAAAACTGAAAAACCACTGAATATGCTTATAATGATCACATACAATCTAATGGTAGCTTCAGAACATGTATGGAATAAGTTGGAGAAAGAATTGAAGAAAAAAATCAACATCTTCAAAAATGGTCAAATCTGTGTTTTTTTGGCCAGACCGGGTAGGCAAAAAATCTTGGATTTCTGGCCAAAACTAAAAAACCACTGAATATGCTTCAAAATGATCTCAAACAATCTCCTGGTAGCTTCAGAACAGGAATGGACTAAGTAGGAGAAAGAATTGAAGAAAAAAATCAACATCTTCAAAAATATCAAATCTGTTTTTTTTTCGCCAGACCGGGTAGGCAAAAAATCTTGGATTTCTGGCCAAAACTGAAAAACCACTGAATATGCTTATAATGATCACATACAATCTAATGGTAGCTTCAGAACATGTATGGAATAAGTTGGAGAAAGAATTGAAGAAAAAAATCAACATCTTCAAAAATGGTCAAATCTGTGTTTTTTTGGCCAGACCGGGTAGGCAAAAAATCTTGGATTTCTGGCCAAAACTAAAAAACCACTGAATATGCTTCAAAATGATCACATACAATATAATGGTAGCTTCAGAACATGTATGGAATAAGTTGGAGAAAGAATTGAAGAAAAAAAATCAACATCTTCAAAAATGGTCAAATCTGGATATTTTTTGGCAGAAACCACTTACCGGGTAATATGCTTGAATATGATCTCAAACAATCTCCTGGTAGCTTCAGAACATGAATGGACTAAGTAGGAGAAAGAATTTAAGAAAAAAATCAACATCTTCAAAAATGGTCAAATCTGGATATTTTTAGCCAGACCGGGTAGGCGAAAAATCTTGGATTCCGGGCCAAAACGAAAAAACCACTGAATATGCTTCAAAATGATCTCAAACAATCTCCTGGTAGCTTCAGAACAGGAATGGACTAAGTAGGAGAAAGAATTGAAGAAAAAAATCAACATCTTCAAAAATATCAAATCTGTTTTTTTTCCGCCAGACCGGGTAGGCAAAAAATCTTGGATTTCTGGCCAAAACTGAAAAACCACTGAATATGCTTATAATGATCACATACAATCTAATGGTAGCTTCAGAACATGTATGGAATAAGTTGGAGAAAGAATTGAAGAAAAAAATCAACATCTTCAAAAATGGTCAAATCTGTGTTTTTTTGGCCAGACCGGGTAGGCAAAAAATCTTGGATTTCTGGCCAAAACTAAAAAACCACTGAATATGCTTCAAAATGATCTCAAACAATCTCCTGGTAGCTTCAGAACAGGAATGGACTAAGTAGGAGAAAGAATTGAAGAAAAAAATCAACATCTTCAAAAATATCAAATCTGTTTTTTTTTCGCCAGACCGGGTAGGCAAAAAATCTTGGATTTCTGGCCAAAACTGAAAAACCACTGAATATGCTTCAAAATGATCTCAAACAATCTCCTGGTAGCTTCAGAACAGGAATGGACTAAGTAGGAGAAAGAATTGAAGAAAAAAATCAACATCTTCAAAAATATCAAATCTGTTTTTTTTCCGCCAGACCGGGTAGGCAAAAAATCTTGGATTTCTGGCCAAAACTGAAAAACCACTGAATATGCTTATAATGATCACATACAATCTAATGGTAGCTTCAGAACATGTATGGAATAAGTTGGAGAAAGAATTGAAGAAAAAAATCAACATCTTCAAAAATGGTCAAATCTGTGTTTTTTTGGCCAGACCGGGTAGGCAAAAAATCTTGGATTTCTGGCCAAAACTAAAAAACCACTGAATATGCTTCAAAATGATCTCAAACAATCTCCTGGTAGCTTCAGAACAGGAATGGACTAAGTAGGAGAAAGAATTGAAGAAAAAAATCAACATCTTCAAAAATATCAAATCTGTTTTTTTTTCGCCAGACCGGGTAGGCAAAAAATCTTGGATTTCTGGCCAAAACTGAAAAACCACTGAATATGCTTATAATGATCACATACAATCTAATGGTAGCTTCAGAACATGTATGGAATAAGTTGGAGAAAGAATTGAAGAAAAAAATCAACATCTTCAAAAATGGTCAAATCTGTGTTTTTTTGGCCAGACCGGGTAGGCAAAAAATCTTGGATTTCTGGCCAAAACTAAAAAACCACTGAATATGCTTCAAAATGATCACATACAATATAATGGTAGCTTCAGAACATGTATGGAATAAGTTGGAGAAAGAATTGAAGAAAAAAAATCAACATCTTCAAAAATGGTCAAATCTGGATATTTTTTGGCAGAAACCACTTACCGGGTAATATGCTTGAATATGATCTCAAACAATCTCCTGGTAGCTTCAGAACATGAATGGACTAAGTAGGAGAAAGAATTTAAGAAAAAAATCAACATCTTCAAAAATGGTCAAATCTGGATATTTTTAGCCAGACCGGGTAGGCGAAAAATCTTGGATTCCGGGCCAAAACGAAAAAACCACTGAATATGCTTCAAAATGATCTCAAACAATCTCCTGGTAGCTTCAGAACAGGAATGGACTAAGTAGGAGAAAGAATTGAAGAAAAAAATCAACATCTTCAAAAATATCAAATCTGTTTTTTTTCCGCCAGACCGGGTAGGCAAAAAATCTTGGATTTCTGGCCAAAACTGAAAAACCACTGAATATGCTTATAATGATCACATACAATCTAATGGTAGCTTCAGAACATGTATGGAATAAGTTGGAGAAAGAATTGAAGAAAAAAATCAACATCTTCAAAAATGGTCAAATCTGTGTTTTTTTGGCCAGACCGGGTAGGCAAAAAATCTTGGATTTCTGGCCAAAACTAAAAAACCACTGAATATGCTTCAAAATGATCTCAAACAATCTCCTGGTAGCTTCAGAACAGGAATGGACTAAGTAGGAGAAAGAATTGAAGAAAAAAATCAACATCTTCAAAAATATCAAATCTGTTTTTTTTTCGCCAGACCGGGTAGGCAAAAAATCTTGGATTTCTGGCCAAAACTGAAAAACCACTGAATATGCTTATAATGATCACATACAATCTAATGGTAGCTTCAGAACATGTATGGAATAAGTTGGAGAAAGAATTGAAGAAAAAAATCAACATCTTCAAAAATGGTCAAATCTGTGTTTTTTTGGCCAGACCGGGTAGGCAAAAAATCTTGGATTTCTGGCCAAAACTAAAAAACCACTGAATATGCTTCAAAATGATCACATACAATATAATGGTAGCTTCAGAACATGTATGGAATAAGTTGGAGAAAGAATTGAAGAAAAAAAATCAACATCTTCAAAAATGGTCAAATCTGGATATTTTTTGGCAGAAACCACTTACCGGGTAATATGCTTGAATATGATCTCAAACAATCTCCTGGTAGCTTCAGAACATGAATGGACTAAGTAGGAGAAAGAATTTAAGAAAAAAATCAACATCTTCAAAAATGGTCAAATCTGGATATTTTTAGCCAGACCGGGTAGGCGAAAAATCTTGGATTCCGGGCCAAAACGAAAAAACCACTGAATATGCTTCAAAATGATCTCAAACAATCTCCTGGTAGCTTCAGAACAGGAATGGACTAAGTAGGAGAAAGAATTGAAGAAAAAAATCAACATCTTCAAAAATATCAAATCTGTTTTTTTTCCGCCAGACCGGGTAGGCAAAAAATCTTGGATTTCTGGCCAAAACTGAAAAACCACTGAATATGCTTATAATGATCACATACAATCTAATGGTAGCTTCAGAACATGTATGGAATAAGTTGGAGAAAGAATTGAAGAAAAAAATCAACATCTTCAAAAATGGTCAAATCTGGATATTTTTTGGCAGAAACCACTTACCGGGTAATATGCTTGAATATGATCTCAAACAATCTCCTGGTAGCTTCAGAACATGAATGGACTAAGTAGGAGAAAGAATTGAAGAAAAAAATCAACATCTTCAAAAATGGTCAAATTTGGATATTTTTAGCCAGACCGGGTAGGCGAAAAATCTTGGATTCCGGGCCAAAACGAAAAAACCACTGAATATGCTTATAATGATCACATACAATATAATGGTAGCTTCAGAACATGTATGGAATAAGTTGGAGAAAGAATTGAAGAAAAAAAATCAACATCTTCAAAAATGGTCAAATCTGGATATTTTTTGGCAGAAACCACTTACCGGGTAATATGCTTGAATATGATCTCAAACAATCTCCTGGTAGCTTCAGAACATGAATGGACTAAGTAGGAGAAAGAATTCAAGAAAAAAATCAACATCTTCAAAAATGGTCAAATCTGGATATTTTTAGCCAGACCGGGTAGGCGAAAAATCTTGGATTCCGGGCCAAAACGAAAAAACCACTGAATATGCTTATAATGATCACATACAATCTAATGGTAGCTTCAGAACATGAATGGACTAAGTTGGACAAAGAATTGAAGAAAAAAATCAACATCTTCAAAAATGTCAAATCTTTTTTTTTTTCACCAGACCGGGTAGGCAAAAAATCTTGGATTTCTGGCCAAAACTGAAAAACCACTGAATATGCTTATAATGATCACATACAATCTAATGGTAGCTTCAGAACATGTATGGAATAAGTTGGAGAAAGAATTGAAGAAAAAAATCAACATCTTCAAAAATGGTCAAAATCTGGATATTTTTTGGCAGAAACCACTTACCGGGTAATATGCTTGAATATGATCTCAAACAATCTCCTGGTAGCTTCAGAACATGAATGGACTAAGTAGGAGAAAGAATTGAAGAAAAAAATCAACATCTTCAAAAATGGTCAAATCTGGATATTTTTAGCCAGACCGGGTAGGCGAAAAATCTTGGATTCCGGGCCAAAACGAAAAAACCACTGAATATGCTTATAATGATCACATACAATCTAATGGTAGCTTCAGAACATGTATGGAATAAGTTGGAGAAAGAATTGAAGAAAAAAAATCAACATCTTCAAAAATGGTCAAATCTGGATATTTTTTGGCAGAAACCACTTACCGGGTAATATGCTTGAATATGATCTCAAACAATCTCCTGGTAGCTTCAGAACATGAATGGACTAAGTAGGAGAAAGAATTTAAGAAAAAAATCAACATCTTCAAAAATGGTCAAATCTGGATATTTTTAGCCAGACCGGGTAGGCGAAAAATCTTGGATTCCGGGCCAAAACGAAAAAACCACTGAATATGCTTATAATGATCACATACAATCTAATGGTAGCTTCAGAACATGAATGGACTAAGTTGGACAAAGAATTGAAGAAAAAAATCAACATCTTCAAAAATGTCAAATCTTTTTTTTTTTCACCAGACCGGGTAGGCAAAAAATCTTGGATTTCTGGCCAAAACTGAAAAACCACTGAATATGCTTATAATGATCACATAAAATCTAATGGTAGCTTCAGAACATGTATGGAATTAGTTGGAGAAAGAATTGAAGAAAAAAATCAACATCTTCAAAAAAGGTCAAATCTGAATATTTTTTGGCAGAAACCACTTACCGGGTAATATGCTTGAATATGATCTCAAACAATCTCCTGGTAGCTTCAGAACATGAATGGACTAAGTAGGACAAAGAATTGAAGAAAAAAATCAACATCTTCAAAAATGGTCAAATCTGGATATTTTTAGCCAGACCGGGTAGGCGAAAAATCTTGGATTCCGGGCCAAAACGAAAAAACCACTGAATATGCTTCAAAATGATCTCAAACAATCTCCTGGTAGCTTCAGAACAGGAATGGACTAAGTAGGAGAAAGAATTGAAGAAAAAAATCAACATCTTCAAAAATATCAAATCTGTTTTTTTTCCGCCAGACCGGGTAGGCAAAAAATCTTGGATTTCTGGCCAAAACTGAAAAACCACTGAATATGCTTATAATGATCACATACAATCTAATGGTAGCTTCAGAACATGTATGGAATAAGTTGGAGAAAGAATTGAAGAAAAAAATCAACATCTTCAAAAATGGTCAAATCTGGATATTTTTTGGCAGAAACCACTTACCGGGTAATATGCTTGAATATGATCTCAAACAATCTCCTGGTAGCTTCAGAACATGAATGGACTAAGTAGGAGAAAGAATTGAAGAAAAAAATCAACATCTTCAAAAATGGTCAAATTTGGATATTTTTAGCCAGACCGGGTAGGCGAAAAATCTTGGATTCCGGGCCAAAACGAAAAAACCACTGAATATGCTTATAATGATCACATACAATATAATGGTAGCTTCAGAACATGTATGGAATAAGTTGGAGAAAGAATTGAAGAAAAAAAATCAACATCTTCAAAAATGGTCAAATCTGGATATTTTTTGGCAGAAACCACTTACCGGGTAATATGCTTGAATATGATCTCAAACAATCTCCTGGTAGCTTCAGAACATGAATGGACTAAGTAGGAGAAAGAATTCAAGAAAAAAATCAACATCTTCAAAAATGGTCAAATCTGGATATTTTTAGCCAGACCGGGTAGGCGAAAAATCTTGGATTCCGGGCCAAAACGAAAAAACCACTGAATATGCTTATAATGATCACATACAATCTAATGGTAGCTTCAGAACATGAATGGACTAAGTTGGACAAAGAATTGAAGAAAAAAATCAACATCTTCAAAAATGTCAAATCTTTTTTTTTTTCACCAGACCGGGTAGGCAAAAAATCTTGGATTTCTGGCCAAAACTGAAAAACCACTGAATATGCTTATAATGATCACATACAATCTAATGGT
Source organism: Actinernus sp. WN-2022 (assembly GCA_030867875.1). Classification (NCBI taxonomy): domain Eukaryota; kingdom Metazoa; phylum Cnidaria; class Anthozoa; order Actiniaria; family Actinernidae; genus Actinernus; species Actinernus sp. WN-2022. The sequence goes on from JAOWCC010001634.1 coordinate 94,448,624, forward strand.
AGCTTCAGAACATGTATGGAATAAGTTGGAGAAAGAATTGAAGAAAAAAATCAACATCTTCAAAAATGGTCAAATCTGGATATTTTTTGGCAGAAACCACTTACCGGGTAATATGCTTGAATATGATCTCAAACAATCTCCTGGTAGCTTCAGAACATGAATGGACTAAGTAGGAGAAAGAATTGAAGAAAAAAATCAACATCTTCAAAAATGGTCAAATCTGGATATTTTTAGCCAGACCGGGTAGGCGAAAAATCTTGGATTCCGGGCCAAAACGAAAAAACCACTGAATATGCTTATAATGATCACATACAATCTAATGGTAGCTTCAGAACATGTATGGAATAAGTTGGAGAAAGAATTGAAGAAAAAAAATCAACATCTTCAAAAATGGTCAAATCTGGATATTTTTTGGCAGAAACCACTTACCGGGTAATATGCTTGAATATGATCTCAAACAATCTCCTGGTAGCTTCAGAACATGAATGGACTAAGTAGGAGAAAGAATTTAAGAAAAAAATCAACATCTTCAAAAATGGTCAAATCTGGATATTTTTAGCCAGACCGGGTAGGCGAAAAATCTTGGATTCCGGGCCAAAACGAAAAAACCACTGAATATGCTTATAATGATCACATACAATCTAATGGTAGCTTCAGAACATGAATGGACTAAGTTGGACAAAGAATTGAAGAAAAAAATCAACATCTTCAAAAATGTCAAATCTTTTTTTTTTTCACCAGACCGGGTAGGCAAAAAATCTTGGATTTCTGGCCAAAACTGAAAAACCACTGAATATGCTTATAATGATCACATAAAATCTAATGGTAGCTTCAGAACATGTATGGAATTAGTTGGAGAAAGAATTGAAGAAAAAAATCAACATCTTCAAAAAAGGTCAAATCTGAATATTTTTTGGCAGAAACCACTTACCGGGTAATATGCTTGAATATGATCTCAAACAATCTCCTGGTAGCTTCAGAACACGAATGGACTAAGTAGGACAAAGAATTGAAGAAAAAAATCAACATCTTCAAAAATGGTCAAATCTGTGTTTTTTTAGCCAGACCGGGTAGGTGAAAAATCTTGGATTCCTGGCCAAAACTAAAAAACCACTCAATATGCTTATAATGATCACATACAATATAATGGTAGCTTCAGAACATGTATGGAATAAGTTGGAGAAAGAATTGAAGAAAAAAATCAACATCTTCAAAAATGGTCAAATCTGTGTTTTTTTGGCCAGACCGGGTAGGCAAAAAATCTTGGATTTCTGGCCAAAACTAAAAAACCACTGAATATGCTTCAAAATGATCTCAAACAATCTCCTGGTAGCTTCAGAACAGGAATGGACTAAGTAGGAGAAAGAATTGAAGAAAAAAATCAACATCTTCAAAAATATCAAATCTGTTTTTTTTCCGCCAGACCGGGTAGGCAAAAAATCTTGGATTTCTGGCCAAAACTGAAAAACCACTGAATATGGTTATAATGATCACATACAATCTAATGGTAGCTTCAGAACATGTATGGAATAAGTTGGAGAAAGAATTGAAGAAAAAAATCAACATCTTCAAAAATGGTCAAATCTGGATATTTTTAGCCAGACCGGGTAGGCGAAAAATCTTGGATTCCTGGCCAAAACTAAAAAACCACTCAATATGCTTATAATGATCACATACAATCTAATGGTAGCTTCAGAACATGTATGGAATAAGTTGGAGAAAGAATTGAAGAAAAAAATCAACATCTTCAAAAATGGTCAAATCTGTGTTTTTTTGGCCAGACCGGGTAGGCGAAAAATCTTGGATTCCTGGCCAAAACTAAAAAACCACTCAATATGCTTATAATGATCACATACAATCTAATGGTAGCTTCAGAACATGTATGGAATAAGTTGGAGAAAGAATTGAAGAAAACTAAAAACCACTCAATATGTTTCAAAATGATCTCAAACAATCTCCTGCTAGCTTCAGAACATCAATGGATGCCGGGTAGGCAAAAAATCTTGGATTTCTGGCCAAAACTAAAAAACCACTGAATATGCTTCAAAATGATCTCAAACAATCTCCTGGTAGCTTCAGAACAGGAATGGACTAAGTAGGAGAAAGAATTGAAGAAAAAAATCAACATCTTCAAAAATATCAAATCTGTTTTTTTTCCGCCAGACCGGGTAGGCAAAAAATCTTGGATTTCTGGCCAAAACTGAAAAACCACTGAATATGCTTATAATGATCACATACAATCTAATGGTAGCTTCAGAACATGTATGGGATAAGTTGGAGAAAGAATTGAAGAAAAAAATCAACATCTTCAAAAATGGTCAAATCTGAATATTTTTTGGCAGAAACCACTTACCGGGTAATATGCTTGAATATGATCTCAAACAATCTCCTGGTAGCTTCAGAACATGAATGGACTAAGTAGGAGAAAGAATTGAAGAAAAAAATCAACATCTTCAAAAATGGTCAAATCTGTATATTTTTAGCCAGACCGGGTAGGCGAAAAATCTTCGATTTCTGGCCAAAACTGAAAAACCACTGAATATGCTTATAATGATCACATACAATCTAATGGTAGCTTCAGAACATGTATGGAATAAGTTGGAGAAAGAATTGAAGAAAAAAATCAACATCTTCAAAAATGGTCAAATCTGAATATTTTTTGGCAGAAACCACTTACCGGGTAATATGCTTGAATATGATCTCAAACAATCTCCTGGTAGCTTCAGAACATGAATGGACTAAGTAGGAGAAAGAATTGAAGAAAAAAATCAACATCTTCAAAAATGGTCAAATCTGTATATTTTTAGCCAGACCGGGTAGGCAAAAAATCTTTGATTCCGGGCCAAAACGAAAAAACCACTGAATATGCTTATAATGATCACATACAATCTAATGGTAGCTTCAGAACATGAATGGACTAAGTTGGACAAAGAATTTAAGAAAAAAATCAACATCTTCAAAAATGTCAAATCTTTTTTTTTTTCACCAGACCAGGTAGGCAAAAAATCTTGGATTTCTGGCCAAAACTGAAAAACCACTGAATATGCTTATAATGATCACATAAAATCTAATGGTAGCTTCAGAACATGTATGGAATTAGTTGGAGAAAGAATTGAAGAAAAAAATCAACATCTTCAAAAATGGTCAAATCTGAATATTTTTTGGCAGAAACCACTTACCGGGTAATATGCTTGAATATGATCTCAAACAATCTCCTGGTAGCTTCAGAACATGAATGGACTAAGTAGGAGAAAGAATTGAAGAAAAAAATCAACATCTTCAAAAATATCAAATCTGTGTTTTTTTGGCCAGACCGGGTAGGCAAAAAATCTTGGATTTCTGGCCAAAACAGAAAAACCACTGAATATGCTTATAATGATCACATACAATCTAATGGTAGCTTCAGAACATGTATGGAATAAGTTGGAGAAAGAATTGAAGAAAAAAATCAACATCTTCAAAAATGGTCAAATCTGGATATTTTTTGGCAGAAACCACTTACCGGGTAATATGCTTGAATATGATCTCAAACAATCTCCTGGTAGCTTCAGAACATGAATGGACTAAGTAGGAGAAAGAATTGAAGAAAAAAATCAACATCTTCAAAAATGGTCAAATCTGGATATTTTTAGCCAGACCGGGTAGGCGAAAAATCTTGGATTCCTGGCCAAAACTAAAAAACCACTCAATATGCTTATAATGATCACATACAATATAATGGTAGCTTCAGAACATGTATGGAATAAGTTGGAGAAAGAATTGAAGAAAAAAATCAACATCTTCAAAAATGGTCAAATCTGTGTTTTTTTGGCCAGACCGGGTAGGCAAAAAATCTTGGATTTCTGGCCAAAACTAAAAAACCACTGAATATGCTTCAAAATGATCTCAAACAATCTCCTGGTAGCTTCAGAACAGGAATGGACTAAGTAGGAGAAAGAATTGAAGAAAAAAATCAACATCTTCAAAAATATCAAATCTGTTTTTTTTTCCGCCAGACCGGGTAGGCAAAAAATCTTGGATTTCTGGCCAAAACTGAAAAACCACTGAATATGCTTATAATGATCACATACAATCTAATGGTAGCTTCAGAACATGTATGGAATAAGTTGGAGAAAGAATTGAAGAAAAAAATCAACATCTTCAAAAATGGTCAAATCTGGATATTTTTAGCCAGACCGGGTAGGCGAAAAATCTTGGATTCCTGGCCAAAACTAAAAAACCACTCAATATGCTTATAATGATCACATACAATCTAATGGTAGCTTCAGAACATGTATGGAATAAGTTGGAGAAAGAATTGAAGAAAAAAATCAACATCTTCAAAAATGGTCAAATCTGTGTTTTTTTGGCCAGACCGGGTAGGCGAAAAATCTTGGATTCCTGGCCAAAACTAAAAAACCACTCAATATGCTTATAATGATCACATACAATCTAATGGTAGCTTCAGAACATGTATGGAATAAGTTGGAGAAAGAATTGAAGAAAAAAATCAACATCTTCAAAAATGGTCAAATCTGTGTTTTTTTGGCCAGACCGGGTAGGCGAAAAATCTTGGATTCCTGGCCAAAACTAAAAAACCACTCAATATGCTTATAATGATCACATACAATCTAATGGTAGCTTCAGAACATGTATGGAATAAGTTGGAGAAAGAATTGAAGAAAACTAAAAACCACTCAATATGTTTCAAAATGATCTCAAACAATCTCCTGCTAGCTTCAGAACATCAATGGATGCCGGGTAGGCAAAAAATCTTGGATTTCTGGCCAAAACTAAAAAACCACTGAATATGCTTCAAAATGATCTCAAACAATCTCCTGGTAGCTTCAGAACAGGAATGGACTAAGTAGGAGAAAGAATTGAAGAAAAAAATCAACATCTTCAAAAATATCAAATCTGTTTTTTTTCCGCCAGACCGGGTAGGCAAAAAATCTTGGATTTCTGGCCAAAACTGAAAAACCACTGAATATGCTTATAATGATCACATACAATCTAATGGTAGCTTCAGAACATGTATGGGATAAGTTGGAGAAAGAATTGAAGAAAAAAATCAACATCTTCAAAAATGGTCAAATCTGAATATTTTTTGGCAGAAACCACATACCGGGTAATATGCTTGAATATGATCTCAAACAATCTCCTGGTAGCTTCAGAACATGAATGGACTAAGTAGGAGAAAGAATTGAAGAAAAAAATCAACATCTTCAAAAATGGTCAAATCTGTATATTTTTAGCCAGACCGGGTAGGCGAAAAATCTTTGATTTCTGGCCAAAACTGAAAAACCACTGAATATGCTTATAATGATCACATACAATCTAATGGTAGCTTCAGAACATGTATGGAATAAGTTGGAGAAAGAATTGAAGAAAAAAATCAACATCTTCAAAAATGGTCAAATCTGAATATTTTTTGGCAGAAACCACTTACCGGGTAATATGCTTGAATATGATCTCAAACAATCTCCTGGTAGCTTCAGAACATGAATGGACTAAGTAGGAGAAAGAATTGAAGAAAAAAATCAACATCTTCAAAAATGGTCAAATCTGTATATTTTTAGCCAGACCGGGTAGGCAAAAAATCTTTGATTCCGGGCCAAAACGAAAAAACCACTGAATATGCTTATAATGATCACATACAATCTAATGGTAGCTTCAGAACATGTATGGAATAAGTTGGAGAAAGAATTGAAGAAAAAAATCAACATCTTCAAAAATGGTCAAATCTGTGTTTTTTTGGCCAGACCGGGTAGGCAAAAAATCTTGGATTTCTGGCCAAAACTAAAAAACCACTGAATATGCTTCAAAATGATCTCAAACAATCTCCTGGTAGCTTCAGAACAGGAATGGACTAAGTAGGAGAAAGAATTGAAGAAAAAAATCAACATCTTCAAAAATATCAAATCTGTTTTTTTTCCGCCAGACCGGGTAGGCAAAAAATCTTGGATTTCTGGCCAAAACTAAAAAACCACTGAATATGCTTCAAAATGATCTCAAACAATCTCCTGGTAGCTTCAGAACAGGAATGGACTAAATAGGAGAAAGAATTGAAGAAAAAAATCAACATCTTCAAAAATATCAAATCTTTTTTTTTTTCGCCAGACCGGGTAGGCAAAAAATCTTGGATTTCTGGCCAAAACTGAAAAACCACTGAATATGCTTATAATGATCACATACAATCTAATGGTAGCTTCAGAACATGTATGGAATAAGTTGGAGAAAGAATTGAAGAAAAAAATCAACATCTTCAAAAATGGTCAAATCTGAATATTTTTTGGCAGAAACCACTTACCGGGTAATATGCTTCAAAATGATCTCAAACAATCTCCTGGTAGCTTCAGAACAGGAATGGACTAAGTAGGAGAAAGAATTGAAGAAAAAAATCAACATCTTCAAAAATATCAAATCTGTTTTTTTTTCCGCCAGACCGGGTAGGCAAAAAATCTTGGATTTCTGGCCAAAACTGAAAAACCACTGAATATGCTTATAATGATCACATACAATCTAATGGTAGCTTCAGAACATGTATGGAATAAGTTGGAGAAAGAATTGAAGAAAAAAATCAACATCTTCAAAAATGGTCAAATCTGGATATTTTTAGCCAGACCGGGTAGGCGAAAAATCTTGGATTCCTGGCCAAAACTAAAAAACCACTCAATATGCTTATAATGATCACATACAATCTAATGGTAGCTTCAGAACATGTATGGAATAAGTTGGAGAAAGAATTGAAGAAAAAAATCAACATCTTCAAAAATGGTCAAATCTGTGTTTTTTTGGCCAGACCGGGTAGGCGAAAAATCTTGGATTCCTGGCCAAAACTAAAAAACCACTCAATATGCTTATAATGATCACATACAATCTAATGGTAGCTTCAGAACATGTATGGAATAAGTTGGAGAAAGAATTGAAGAAAACTAAAAACCACTCAATATGTTTCAAAATGATCTCAAACAATCTCCTGCTAGCTTCAGAACATCAATGGATGCCGGGTAGGCAAAAAATCTTGGATTTCTGGCCAAAACTAAAAAACCACTGAATATGCTTCAAAATGATCTCAAACAATCTCCTGGTAGCTTCAGAACAGGAATGGACTAAGTAGGAGAAAGAATTGAAGAAAAAAATCAACATCTTCAAAAATATCAAATCTGTTTTTTTTCCGCCAGACCGGGTAGGCAAAAAATCTTGGATTTCTGGCCAAAACTGAAAAACCACTGAATATGCTTATAATGATCACATACAATCTAATGGTAGCTTCAGAACATGTATGGGATAAGTTGGAGAAAGAATTGAAGAAAAAAATCAACATCTTCAAAAATGGTCAAATCTGAATATTTTTTGGCAGAAACCACATACCGGGTAATATGCTTGAATATGATCTCAAACAATCTCCTGGTAGCTTCAGAACATGAATGGACTAAGTAGGAGAAAGAATTGAAGAAAAAAATCAACATCTTCAAAAATGGTCAAATCTGTATATTTTTAGCCAGACCGGGTAGGCGAAAAATCTTTGATTTCTGGCCAAAACTGAAAAACCACTGAATATGCTTATAATGATCACATACAATCTAATGGTAGCTTCAGAACATGTATGGAATAAGTTGGAGAAAGAATTGAAGAAAAAAATCAACATCTTCAAAAATGGTCAAATCTGAATATTTTTTGGCAGAAACCACTTACCGGGTAATATGCTTGAATATGATCTCAAACAATCTCCTGGTAGCTTCAGAACATGAATGGACTAAGTAGGAGAAAGAATTGAAGAAAAAAATCAACATCTTCAAAAATGGTCAAATCTGTATATTTTTAGCCAGACCGGGTAGGCAAAAAATCTTTGATTCCGGGCCAAAACGAAAAAACCACTGAATATGCTTATAATGATCACATACAATCTAATGGTAGCTTCAGAACATGTATGGAATAAGTTGGAGAAAGAATTGAAGAAAAAAATCAACATCTTCAAAAATGGTCAAATCTGTGTTTTTTTGGCCAGACCGGGTAGGCAAAAAATCTTGGATTTCTGGCCAAAACTAAAAAACCACTGAATATGCTTCAAAATGATCTCAAACAATCTCCTGGTAGCTTCAGAACAGGAATGGACTAAGTAGGAGAAAGAATTGAAGAAAAAAATCAACATCTTCAAAAATATCAAATCTGTTTTTTTTCCGCCAGACCGGGTAGGCAAAAAATCTTGGATTTCTGGCCAAAACTAAAAAACCACTGAATATGCTTCAAAATGATCTCAAACAATCTCCTGGTAGCTTCAGAACAGGAATGGACTAAATAGGAGAAAGAATTGAAGAAAAAAATCAACATCTTCAAAAATATCAAATCTGTTTTTTTTTCGCCAGACCGGGTAGGCAAAAAATCTTGGATTTCTGGCCAAAACTGAAAAACCACTGAATATGCTTATAATGATCACATACAATCTAATGGTAGCTTCAGAACATGTATGGAATAAGTTGGAGAAAGAATTGAAGAAAAAAATCAACATCTTCAAAAATGGTCAAATCTGTGTTTTTTTGGCCAGACCGGGTAGGCAAAAAATCTTGGATTTCTGGCCAAAACTGAAAAACCACTGAATATGCTTATAATGATCACATACAATCTAATGGTAGCTTCAGAACATGTATGGAATAAGTTGGAGAAAGAATTGAAGAAAAAAATCAACATCTTCAAAAATGGTCAAATCTGTGTTTTTTTGGCCAGACCAGGTAGGCGAAAAATCTTGGATTCCTGGCCAAAACTAAAAAACCACTGAATATGCTTCAAAATGATCTCAAACAATCTCCTGGTAGCTTCAGAACAGGAATGGACTAAGTAGGAGAAAGAATTGAAGAAAAAAATCAACATCTTCAAAAATATCAAATCTGTTTTTTTTCCGCCAGACCGGGTAGGCAAAAAATCTTGGATTTCTGGCCAAAACTGAAAAACCACTGAATATGCTTATAATGATCACATACAATCTAATGGTAGCTTCAGAACATGTATGGAATAAGTTGGAGAAAGAATTGAAGAAAAAAATCAACATCTTCAAAAATGGTCAAATCTGTGTTTTTTTGGCCAGACCGGGTAGGCAAAAAATCTTGGATTTCTGGCCAAAACTAAAAAACCACTGAATATGCTTCAAAATGATCTCAAACAATCTCCTGGTAGCTTCAGAACAGGAATGGACTAAGTAGGAGAAAGAATTGAAGAAAAAAATCAACATCTTCAAAAATATCAAATCTGTTTTTTTTCCGCCAGACCGGGTAGGCAAAAAATCTTGGATTTCTGGCCAAAACTGAAAAACCACTGAATATGCTTATAATGATCACATACAATCTAATGGTAGCTTCAGAACATGTATGGAATAAGTTGGAGAAAGAATTGAAGAAAAAAATCAACATCTTCAAAAATGGTCAAATCTGTGTTTTTTTGGCCAGACCGGGTAGGCAAAAAATCTTGGATTTCTGGCCAAAACTAAAAAACCACTGAATATGCTTCAAAATGATCACATACAATATAATGGTAGCTTCAGAACATGTATGGAATAAGTTGGAGAAAGAATTGAAGAAAAAAAATCAACATCTTCAAAAATGGTCAAATCTGGATATTTTTTGGCAGAAACCACTTACCGGGTAATATGCTTGAATATGATCTCAAACAATCTCCTGGTAGCTTCAGAACATGAATGGACTAAGTAGGAGAAAGAATTTAAGAAAAAAATCAACATCTTCAAAAATGGTCAAATCTGGATATTTTTAGCCAGACCGGGTAGGCGAAAAATCTTGGATTCCGGGCCAAAACGAAAAAACCACTGAATATGCTTCAAAATGATCTCAAACAATCTCCTGGTAGCTTCAGAACAGGAATGGACTAAGTAGGAGAAAGAATTGAAGAAAAAAATCAACATCTTCAAAAATATCAAATCTGTTTTTTTTCCGCCAGACCGGGTAGGCAAAAAATCTTGGATTTCTGGCCAAAACTGAAAAACCACTGAATATGCTTATAATGATCACATACAATCTAATGGTAGCTTCAGAACATGTATGGAATAAGTTGGAGAAAGAATTGAAGAAAAAAATCAACATCTTCAAAAATGGTCAAATCTGGATATTTTTTGGCAGAAACCACTTACCGGGTAATATGCTTGAATATGATCTCAAACAATCTCCTGGTAGCTTCAGAACATGAATGGACTAAGTAGGAGAAAGAATTGAAGAAAAAAATCAACATCTTCAAAAATGGTCAAATTTGGATATTTTTAGCCAGACCGGGTAGGCGAAAAATCTTGGATTCCGGGCCAAAACGAAAAAACCACTGAATATGCTTATAATGATCACATACAATATAATGGTAGCTTCAGAACATGTATGGAATAAGTTGGAGAAAGAATTGAAGAAAAAAAATCAACATCTTCAAAAATGGTCAAATCTGGATATTTTTTGGCAGAAACCACTTACCGGGTAATATGCTTGAATATGATCTCAAACAATCTCCTGGTAGCTTCAGAACATGAATGGACTAAGTAGGAGAAAGAATTCAAGAAAAAAATCAACATCTTCAAAAATGGTCAAATCTGGATATTTTTAGCCAGACCGGGTAGGCGAAAAATCTTGGATTCCGGGCCAAAACGAAAAAACCACTGAATATGCTTATAATGATCACATACAATCTAATGGTAGCTTCAGAACATGAATGGACTAAGTTGGACAAAGAATTGAAGAAAAAAATCAACATCTTCAAAAATGTCAAATCTTTTTTTTTTTCACCAGACCGGGTAGGCAAAAAATCTTGGATTTCTGGCCAAAACTGAAAAACCACTGAATATGCTTATAATGATCACATACAATCTAATGGTAGCTTCAGAACATGTATGGAATAAGTTGGAGAAAGAATTGAAGAAAAAAATCAACATCTTCAAAAATGGTCAAATCTGAATATTTTTTGGCAGAAACCACTTACCGGGTAATATGCTTGAATATGATCTCAAACAATCTCCTGGTAGCTTCAGAACATGAATGGACTAAGTAGGAGAAAGAATTGAAGAAAAAAATCAACATCTTCAAAAATATCAAATCTGTTTTTTTTCCGCCAGACCGGGTAGGCAAAAAATCTTGGATTTCTGGCCAAAACTGAAAAACCACTGAATATGCTTATAATGATCACATACAATCTAATGGTAGCTTCAGAACATGTATGGAATAAGTTGGAGAAAGAATTGAAGAAAAAAATCAACATCTTCAAAAATGGTCAAATCTGGATATTTTTTGGCAGAAACCACTTACCGGGTAATATGCTTGAATATGATCTCAAACAATCTCCTGGTAGCTTCAGAACATGAATGGACTAAGTAGGAGAAAGAATTGAAGAAAAAAATCAACATCTTCAAAAATGGTCAAATCTGGATATTTTTAGCCAGACCGGGTAGGCGAAAAATCTTGGATTCCTGGCCAAAACTAAAAAACCACTCAATATGCTTATAATGATCACATACAATATAATGGTAGCTTCAGAACATGTATGGAATAAGTTGGAGAAAGAATTGAAGAAAAAAATCAACATCTTCAAAAATGGTCAAATCTGTGTTTTTTTGGCCAGACCGGGTAGGCAAAAAATCTTGGATTTCTGGCCAAAACTAAAAAACCACTGAATATGCTTCAAAATGATCTCAAACAATCTCCTGGTAGCTTCAGAACAGGAATGGACTAAGTAGGAGAAAGAATTGAAGAAAAAAATCAACATCTTCAAAAATATCAAATCTGTTTTTTTTCCGCCAGACCGGGTAGGCAAAAAATCTTGGATTTCTGGCCAAAACTGAAAAACCACTGAATATGCTTATAATGATCACATACAATCTAATGGTAGCTTCAGAACATGTATGGAATAAGTTGGAGAAAGAATTGAAGAAAAAAATCAACATCTTCAAAAATGGTCAAATCTGGATATTTTTAGCCAGACCGGGTAGGCGAAAAATCTTGGATTCCTGGCCAAAACTAAAAAACCACTCAATATGCTTATAATGATCACATACAATCTAATGGTAGCTTCAGAACATGTATGGAATAAGTTGGAGAAAGAATTGAAGAAAAAAATCAACATCTTCAAAAATGGTCAAATCTGTGTTTTTTTGGCCAGACCGGGTAGGCGAAAAATCTTGGATTCCTGGCCAAAACTAAAAAACCACTCAATATGCTTATAATGATCACATACAATCTAATGGTAGCTTCAGAACATGTATGGAATAAGTTGGAGAAAGAATTGAAGAAAACTAAAAACCACTCAATATGTTTCAAAATGATCTCAAACAATCTCCTGCTAGCTTCAGAACATCAATGGATGCCGGGTAGGCAAAAAATCTTGGATTTCTGGCCAAAACTAAAAAACCACTGAATATGCTTCAAAATGATCTCAAACAATCTCCTGGTAGCTTCAGAACAGGAATGGACTAAGTAGGAGAAAGAATTGAAGAAAAAAATCAACATCTTCAAAAATATCAAATCTGTTTTTTTTCCGCCAGACCGGGTAGGCAAAAAATCTTGGATTTCTGGCCAAAACTGAAAAACCACTGAATATGCTTATAATGATCACATACAATCTAATGGTAGCTTCAGAACATGTATGGGATAAGTTGGAGAAAGAATTGAAGAAAAAAATCAACATCTTCAAAAATGGTCAAATCTGAATATTTTTTGGCAGAAACCACTTACCGGGTAATATGCTTGAATATGATCTCAAACAATCTCCTGGTAGCTTCAGAACATGAATGGACTAAGTAGGAGAAAGAATTGAAGAAAAAAATCAACATCTTCAAAAATGGTCAAATCTGTATATTTTTAGCCAGACCGGGTAGGCGAAAAATCTTTGATTTCTGGCCAAAACTGAAAAACCACTGAATATGCTTATAATGATCACATACAATCTAATGGTAGCTTCAGAACATGTATGGAATAAGTTGGAGAAAGAATTGAAGAAAAAAATCAACATCTTCAAAAATGGTCAAATCTGAATATTTTTTGGCAGAAACCACTTACCGGGTAATATGCTTGAATATGATCTCAAACAATCTCCTGGTAGCTTCAGAACATGAATGGACTAAGTAGGAGAAAGAATTGAAGAAAAAAATCAACATCTTCAAAAATGGTCAAATCTGTATATTTTTAGCCAGACCGGGTAGGCAAAAAATCTTTGATTCCGGGCCAAAACGAAAAAACCACTGAATATGCTTATAATGATCACATACAATCTAATGGTAGCTTCAGAACATGTATGGAATAAGTTGGAGAAAGAATTGAAGAAAAAAATCAACATCTTCAAAAATGGTCAAATCTGTGTTTTTTTGGCCAGACCGGGTAGGCAAAAAATCTTGGATTTCTGGCCAAAACTAAAAAACCACTGAATATGCTTCAAAATGATCTCAAACAATCTCCTGGTAGCTTCAGAACAGGAATGGACTAAGTAGGAGAAAGAATTGAAGAAAAAAATCAACATCTTCAAAAATATCAAATCTGTTTTTTTTCCGCCAGACCGGGTAGGCAAAAAATCTTGGATTTCTGGCCAAAACTAAAAAACCACTGAATATGCTTCAAAATGATCTCAAACAATCTCCTGGTAGCTTCAGAACAGGAATGGACTAAATAGGAGAAAGAATTGAAGAAAAAAATCAACATCTTCAAAAATATCAAATCTGTTTTTTTTTCGCCAGACCGGGTAGGCAAAAAATCTTGGATTTCTGGCCAAAACTGAAAAACCACTGAATATGCTTATAATGATCACATACAATCTAATGGTAGCTTCAGAACATGTATGGAATAAGTTGGAGAAAGAATTGAAGAAAAAAATCAACATCTTCAAAAATGGTCAAATCTGTGTTTTTTTGGCCAGACCGGGTAGGCAAAAAATCTTGGATTTCTGGCCAAAACTGAAAAACCACTGAATATGCTTATAATGATCACATACAATCTAATGGTAGCTTCAGAACATGTATGGAATAAGTTGGAGAAAGAATTGAAGAAAAAAATCAACATCTTCAAAAATGGTCAAATCTGTGTTTTTTTGGCCAGACCAGGTAGGCGAAAAATCTTGGATTCCTGGCCAAAACTAAAAAACCACTGAATATGCTTCAAAATGATCTCAAACAATCTCCTGGTAGCTTCAGAACAGGAATGGACTAAGTAGGAGAAAGAATTGAAGAAAAAAATCAACATCTTCAAAAATATCAAATCTGTTTTTTTTCCGCCAGACCGGGTAGGCAAAAAATCTTGGATTTCTGGCCAAAACTGAAAAACCACTGAATATGCTTATAATGATCACATACAATCTAATGGTAGCTTCAGAACATGTATGGAATAAGTTGGAGAAAGAATTGAAGAAAAAAAATCAACATCTTCAAAAATGGTCAAATCTGGATATTTTTTGGCAGAAACCACTTACCGGGTAATATGCTTGAATATGATCTCAAACAATCTCCTGGTAGCTTCAGAACATGAATGGACTAAGTAGGAGAAAGAATTTAAGAAAAAAATCAACATCTTCAAAAATGGTCAAATCTGGATATTTTTAGCCAGACCGGGTAGGCGAAAAATCTTGGATTCCGGGCCAAAACGAAAAAACCACTGAATATGCTTCAAAATGATCTCAAACAATCTCCTGGTAGCTTCAGAACAGGAATGGACTAAGTAGGAGAAAGAATTGAAGAAAAAAATCAACATCTTCAAAAATATCAAATCTGTTTTTTTTCCGCCAGACCGGGTAGGCAAAAAATCTTGGATTTCTGGCCAAAACTGAAAAACCACTGAATATGCTTATAATGATCACATACAATCTAATGGTAGCTTCAGAACATGTATGGAATAAGTTGGAGAAAGAATTGAAGAAAAAAATCAACATCTTCAAAAATGGTCAAATCTGTGTTTTTTTGGCCAGACCGGGTAGGCAAAAAATCTTGGATTTCTGGCCAAAACTAAAAAACCACTGAATATGCTTCAAAATGATCTCAAACAATCTCCTGGTAGCTTCAGAACAGGAATGGACTAAGTAGGAGAAAGAATTGAAGAAAAAAATCAACATCTTCAAAAATATCAAATCTGTTTTTTTTCCGCCAGACCGGGTAGGCAAAAAATCTTGGATTTCTGGCCAAAACTGAAAAACCACTGAATATGCTTATAATGATCACATACAATCTAATGGTAGCTTCAGAACATGTATGGAATAAGTTGGAGAAAGAATTGAAGAAAAAAATCAACATCTTCAAAAATGGTCAAATCTGTGTTTTTTTTGGCCAGACCGGGTAGGCAAAAAATCTTGGATTTCTGGCCAAAACTAAAAAACCACTGAATATGCTTCAAAATGATCACATACAATATAATGGTAGCTTCAGAACATGTATGGAATAAGTTGGAGAAAGAATTGAAGAAAAAAAATCAACATCTTCAAAAATGGTCAAATCTGGATATTTTTTGGCAGAAACCACTTACCGGGTAATATGCTTGAATATGATCTCAAACAATCTCCTGGTAGCTTCAGAACATGAATGGACTAAGTAGGAGAAAGAATTTAAGAAAAAAATCAACATCTTCAAAAATGGTCAAATCTGGATATTTTTAGCCAGACCGGGTAGGCGAAAAATCTTGGATTCCGGGCCAAAACGAAAAAACCACTGAATATGCTTCAAAATGATCTCAAACAATCTCCTGGTAGCTTCAGAACAGGAATGGACTAAGTAGGAGAAAGAATTGAAGAAAAAAATCAACATCTTCAAAAATATCAAATCTGTTTTTTTTCCGCCAGACCGGGTAGGCAAAAAATCTTGGATTTCTGGCCAAAACTGAAAAACCACTGAATATGCTTATAATGATCACATACAATCTAATGGTAGCTTCAGAACATGTATGGAATAAGTTGGAGAAAGAATTGAAGAAAAAAATCAACATCTTCAAAAATGGTCAAATCTGGATATTTTTTGGCAGAAACCACTTACCGGGTAATATGCTTGAATATGATCTCAAACAATCTCCTGGTAGCTTCAGAACATGAATGGACTAAGTAGGAGAAAGAATTGAAGAAAAAAATCAACATCTTCAAAAATGGTCAAATTTGGATATTTTTAGCCAGACCGGGTAGGCGAAAAATCTTGGATTCCGGGCCAAAACGAAAAAACCACTGAATATGCTTATAATGATCACATACAATATAATGGTAGCTTCAGAACATGTATGGAATAAGTTGGAGAAAGAATTGAAGAAAAAAAATCAACATCTTCAAAAATGGTCAAATCTGGATATTTTTTGGCAGAAACCACTTACCGGGTAATATGCTTGAATATGATCTCAAACAATCTCCTGGTAGCTTCAGAACATGAATGGACTAAGTAGGAGAAAGAATTCAAGAAAAAAATCAACATCTTCAAAAATGGTCAAATCTGGATATTTTTAGCCAGACCGGGTAGGCGAAAAATCTTGGATTCCGGGCCAAAACGAAAAAACCACTGAATATGCTTATAATGATCACATACAATCTAATGGTAGCTTCAGAACATGAATGGACTAAGTTGGACAAAGAATTGAAGAAAAAAATCAACATCTTCAAAAATGTCAAATCTTTTTTTTTTTCACCAGACCGGGTAGGCAAAAAATCTTGGATTTCTGGCCAAAACTGAAAAACCACTGAATATGCTTATAATGATCACATACAATCTAATGGTAGCTTCAGAACATGTATGGAATAAGTTGGAGAAAGAATTGAAGAAAAAAATCAACATCTTCAAAAATGGTCAAATCTGAATATTTTTTGGCAGAAACCACTTACCGGGTAATATGCTTGAATATGATCTCAAACAATCTCCTGGTAGCTTCAGAACATGAATGGACTAAGTAGGAGAAAGAATTGAAGAAAAAAATCAACATCTTCAAAAATATCAAATCTGTGTTTTTTTGGCCAGACCGGGTAGGCAAAAAATCTTGGATTTCTGGCCAAAACAGAAAAACCACTGAATATGCTTATAATGATCACATACAATCTAATGGTAGCTTCAGAACATGTATGGAATAAGTTGGAGAAAGAATTGAAGAAAAAAATCAACATCTTCAAAAATGGTCAAATCTGGATATTTTTTGGCAGAAACCACTTACCGGGTAATATGCTTGAATATGATCTCAAACAATCTCCTGGTAGCTTCAGAACATGAATGGACTAAGTAGGAGAAAGAATTGAAGAAAAAAATCAACATCTTCAAAAATGGTCAAATCTGGATATTTTTAGCCAGACCGGGTAGGCGAAAAATCTTGGATTCCTGGCCAAAACTAAAAAACCACTCAATATGCTTATAATGATCACATACAATATAATGGTAGCTTCAGAACATGTATGGAATAAGTTGGAGAAAGAATTGAAGAAAAAAATCAACATCTTCAAAAATGGTCAAATCTGTGTTTTTTTGGCCAGACCGGGTAGGCAAAAAATCTTGGATTTCTGGCCAAAACTAAAAAACCACTGAATATGCTTCAAAATGATCTCAAACAATCTCCTGGTAGCTTCAGAACAGGAATGGACTAAGTAGGAGAAAGAATTGAAGAAAAAAATCAACATCTTCAAAAATATCAAATCTGTTTTTTTTCCGCCAGACCGGGTAGGCAAAAAATCTTGGATTTCTGGCCAAAACTGAAAAACCACTGAATATGCTTATAATGATCACATACAATCTAATGGTAGCTTCAGAACATGTATGGAATAAGTTGGAGAAAGAATTGAAGAAAAAAATCAACATCTTCAAAAATGGTCAAATCTGGATATTTTTAGCCAGACCGGGTAGGCGAAAAATCTTGGATTCCTGGCCAAAACTAAAAAACCACTCAATATGCTTATAATGATCACATACAATCTAATGGTAGCTTCAGAACATGTATGGAATAAGTTGGAGAAAGAATTGAAGAAAAAAATCAACATCTTCAAAAATGGTCAAATCTGTGTTTTTTTGGCCAGACCGGGTAGGCGAAAAATCTTGGATTCCTGGCCAAAACTAAAAAACCACTCAATATGCTTATAATGATCACATACAATCTAATGGTAGCTTCAGAACATGTATGGAATAAGTTGGAGAAAGAATTGAAGAAAACTAAAAACCACTCAATATGTTTCAAAATGATCTCAAACAATCTCCTGCTAGCTTCAGAACATCAATGGATGCCGGGTAGGCAAAAAATCTTGGATTTCTGGCCAAAACTAGAAAACCACTGAATATGCTTCAAAATGATCTCAAACAATCTCCTGGTAGCTTCAGAACAGGAATGGACTAAGTAGGAGAAAGAATTGAAGAAAAAAATCAACATCTTCAAAAATATCAAATCTGTTTTTTTTCCGCCAGACCGGGTAGGCAAAAAATCTTGGATTTCTGGCCAAAACTGAAAAACCACTGAATATGCTTATAATGATCACATACAATCTAATGGTAGCTTCAGAACATGTATGGGATAAGTTGGAGAAAGAATTGAAGAAAAAAATCAACATCTTCAAAAATGGTCAAATCTGAATATTTTTTGGCAGAAACCACTTACCGGGTAATATGCTTGAATATGATCTCAAACAATCTCCTGGTAGCTTCAGAACATGAATGGACTAAGTAGGAGAAAGAATTAAGAAAAAAATCAACATCTTCAAAAATGGTCAAATCTGTATATTTTTAGCCAGACCGGGTAGGCGAAAAATCTTTGATTTCTGGCCAAAACTGAAAAACCACTGAATATGCTTATAATGATCACATACAATCTAATGGTAGCTTCAGAACATGTATGGAATAAGTTGGAGAAAGAATTGAAGAAAAAAATCAACATCTTCAAAAATGGTCAAATCTGAATATTTTTTGGCAGAAACCACTTACCGGGTAATATGCTTGAATATGATCTCAAACAATCTCCTGGTAGCTTCAGAACATGAATGGACTAAGTAGGAGAAAGAATTGAAGAAAAAAATCAACATCTTCAAAAATGGTCAAATCTGTATATTTTTAGCCAGACCGGGTAGGCAAAAAATCTTTGATTCCGGGCCAAAACGAAAAAACCACTGAATATGCTTATAATGATCACATACAATCTAATGGTAGCTTCAGAACATGAATGGACTAAGTAGGAGAAAGAATTGAAGAAAAAAATCAACATCTTCAAAAATGGTCAAATCTGTATATTTTTAGCCAGACCGGGTAGGCGAAAAATCTTTGATTTCTGGCCAAAACTGAAAAACCACTGAATATGCTTATAATGATCACATACAATCTAATGGTAGCTTCAGAACATGTATGGAAAAAGTTGGAGAAAGAATTGAAGAAAAAAAATCAACATCTTCAAAAATGGTCAAATCTGGATATTTTTTGGCAGAAACCACTTACCGGGTAATATGCTTGAATATGATCTCAAACAATCTCCTGGTAGCTTCAGAACATGAATGGACTAAGTAGGAGAAAGAAATTAAGAAAAAAATCAACATCTTCAAAAATGGTCAAATCTGGATATTTTTAGCCAGACCGGGTAGGCGAAAAATCTTGGATTTCTGGCCAAAACTAAAAAACCACTGAATATGCTTCAAAATGATCTCAAACAATCTCCTGGTAGCTTCAGAACAGGAATGGACTAAGTAGGAGAAAGAATTGAAGAAAAAAATCAACATCTTCAAAAATATCAAATCTGTTTTTTTTCCGCCAGACCGGGTAGGCAAAAAATCTTGGATTTCTGGCCAAAACTGAAAACCCACTGAATATGCTTATAATGATCACATACAATCTAATGGTAGCTTCAGAACATGTATGGAATAAGTTGGAGAAAGAATTGAAGAAAAAAATCAACATCTTCAAAAATGGTCAAATCTGGATATTTTTTGGCAGAAACCACTTACCGGGTAATATGCTTGAATATGATCTCAAACAATCTCCTGGTAGCTTCAGAACATGAATGGACTAAGTAGGAGAAAGAATTGAAGAAAAAAATCAACATCTTCAAAAATGGTCAAATCTGGATATTTTTAGCCAGACCGGGTAGGCGAAAAATCTTGGATTTCTGGCCAAAACTGAAAAACCACTGAATATGCTTATAATGATCACATACAATCTCATGGTAGCTTCAGAACATGTATGGAATAAGTTGGAGAAAGAATTGAAGAAAAAAATCAACATCTTCAAAAATGGTCAAATCTGGATATTTTTAGCCAGACCGGGTAGGCGAAAAATCTTGGATTTCTGGCCAAAACTAAAAAACCACTGAATATGCTTCAAAATGATCTCAAACAATCTCCTGGTAGCTTCAGAACAGGAATGGACTAAATAGGAGAAAGAATTGAAGAAAAAAATCAACATCTTCAAAAATATCAAATCTGTTTTTTTTTCGCCAGACCGGGTAGGCAAAAAATCTTGGATTTCTGGCCAAAACTGAAAAACCACTGAATATGCTTATAATGATCACATACAATCTAATGGTAGCTTCAGAACATGTATGGAATAAGTTGGAGAAAGAATTGAAGAAAAAAATCAACATCTTCAAAAATGGTCAAATCTGTTTTTTTTTGGCCAGACCGGGTAGGCAAAAAATCTTGGATTTCTGGCCAAAACTGAAAAACCACTGAATATGCTTATAATGATCACATACATTCTAATGGTAGCTTCAGAACATGTATGGAATAAGTTGGAGAAAGAATTGAAGAAAAAAATCAACATCTTCAAAAATGGTCAAATCTGGATATTTTTTGGCAGAAACCACTTACAGGGTAATATGCTTGAATATGATCTCAAACAATCTCCTGGTAGCTTCAGAACATGAATGGACTAAGTAGGAGAAAGAATTGAAGAAAAAAATCAACATCTTCAAAAATGGTCAAATCTGTGTTTTTTTGGCCAGACCGGGTAGGCAAAAAATCTTGGATTTCTGGCCAAAACTGAAAAACCACTGAATATGCTTATAATGATCACATACAATCTAATGGTAGCTTCAGAACATGTATGGAATAAGTTGGAGAAAGAATTGAAGAAAAAAATCAACATCTTCAAAAATGGTCAAATCTGTGTTTTTTTGGCCAGACCAGGTAGGCGAAAAATCTTGGATTCCTGGCCAAAACTAAAAAACCACTGAATATGCTTCAAAATGATCTCAAACAATCTCCTGGTAGCTTCAGAACAGGAATGGACTAAGTAGGAGAAAGAATTGAAGAAAAAAATCAACATCTTCAAAAATATCAAATCTGTTTTTTTTCCGCCAGACCGGGTAGGCAAAAAATCTTGGATTTCTGGCCAAAACTGAAAAACCACTGAATATGCTTATAATGATCACATACAATCTAATGGTAGCTTCAGAACATGTATGGAATAAGTTGGAGAAAGAATTGAAGAAAAAAATCAACATCTTCAAAAATGGTCAAATCTGTGTTTTTTTGGCCAGACCGGGTAGGCAAAAAATCTTGGATTTCTGGCCAAAACTAAAAAACCACTGAATATGCTTCAAAATGATCTCAAACAATCTCCTGGTAGCTTCAGAACAGGAATGGACTAAGTAGGAGAAAGAATTGAAGAAAAAAATCAACATCTTCAAAAATGGTCAAATCTGTTTTTTTTTCGCCAGACCGGGTAGGCAAAAAATCTTGGATTCCTGGCCAAAACTAAAAAACCACTGAATATGCTTATAATGATCACATACAATCTAATGGTAGCTTCAGAACATGTATGGAATAAGTTGGAGAAAGTATTGAAGAAAAAAATCAACATCTTCAAAAATGGTCAAATCTGTTTTTTTTTGGCCAGACCGGGTAGGCAAAAAATCTTGGATTTCTGGCCAAAACTGAAAAACCACTGAATTTGCTTATAATGATCAGATACAATCAAATGGTAGCTTCAGAACATGTATGGAATAAGTTGGAGAAAGAATTGAAGAAAAAAATCAACATCTTCAAAAATGGTCAAATCTGGATATTTTTTGGCAGAAACCACTTACCGGGTAATATGCTTGAATATGATCTCAAACAATCTCCTGGTAGCTTCAGAACATGAATGGACTAAGTAGGAGAAAGAATTGAAGAAAAAAATCAACATCTTCAAAAATATCAAATGTTTTTTTCCCGCCAGACCGGGTAGGCAAAAAATCTTGGATTTCTGGCCAAAACTGAAAAACCACTGAATATGCTTCAAAATGATCTCAAACAATCTCCTGGTAGCTTCAGAACATGTATGGAATAAGTTGGAGAAAGAATTGAAGAAAAAAATCAACATCTTCAAAAATGGTCAAATCTGTTTTTTTTTGGCCAGACCGGGTAGGCAAAAATCTTGGATTTCTGGCCAAAACTAAAAAACCACTGAATATGCTTCAAAATGATCTCAAACAATCTCCTGGTAGCTTCAGAACAGGAATGGACTAAATAGGAGAAAGAATTGAAGAAAAAAATCAACATCTTCAAAAATATCAAATCTGTTTTTTTTTCGCCAGACCGGGTAGGCAAAAAATCTTGGATTTCTGGCCAAAACTGAAAAACCACTGAATATGCTTATAATGATCACATACAATCTAATGGTAGCTTCAGAACATGTATGGAATAAGTTGGAGAAAGAATTGAAGAAAAAAATCAACATCTTCAAAAATGGTCAAATCTGTGTTTTTTTGGCCAGACCGGGTAGGCAAAAAATCTTGGATTTCTGGCCAAAACTGAAAAACCACTGAATATGCTTATATTGATCACATACAATCTAATGGTAGCTTCAGAACATGTATGGAATAAGTTGGAGAAAGAATTGAAGAAAAAAATCAACATCTTCAAAAATGGTCAAATCTGGATATTTTTTGGCAGAAACCACTTACCGGGTAATATGCTTGAATATGATCTCAAACAATCTCCTGGTAGCTTCAGAACATGAAAGGACTAAGTAGGAGAAAGAATTGAAGAAAAAAATCAACATCTTCAAAAATGGTCAAATCTGGATATTTTTAGCCAGACCGGGTAGGCGAAAAATCTTGGATTCCTGGCCAAAACTAAAAAACCACTGAATATGCTTATAATGATCACATACAATCTAATGGTAGCTTCAGAACATGTATGGAATAAGTTGGAGAAAGAATTGAAGAAAAAAATCAACATCTTCAAAAATGGTCAAATCTGTGTTTTTTTGGCCAGACCAGGTAGGCGAAAAATCTTGGATTCCTGGCCAAAACTAAAAAACCACTGAATATGCTTCAAAATGATCTCAAACAATCTCCTGGTAGCTTCAGAACAGGAATGGACTAAGTAGGAGAAAGAATTGAAGAAAAAAATCAACATCTTCAAAAATATCAAATCTGTTTTTTTTCCGCCAGACCGGGTAGGCAAAAAATCTTGGATTTCTGGCCAAAACTGAAAAACCACTGAATATGCTTATAATGATCACATACAATCTAATGGTAGCTTCAGAACATGTATGGAATAAGTTGGAGAAAGAATTGAAGAAAAAAATCAACATCTTCAAAAATGGTCAAATCTGTGTTTTTTTGGCCAGACCGGGTAGGCAAAAAATCTTGGATTTCTGGCCAAAACTAAAAAACCACTGAATATGCTTCAAAATGATCTCAAACAATCTCCTGGTAGCTTCAGAACAGGAATGGACTAAGTAGGAGAAAGAATTGAAGAAAAAAATCAACATCTTCAAAAATATCAAATCTGGATATTTTTCGCCAGACCGGGTAGGCAAAAAATCTTGGATTTCTGGCCAAAACTGAAAAACCACTGAATATGCTTATAATGATCAGATACAATCAAATGGTAGCTTCAGAACATGTATGGAATAAGTTGGAGAAAGAATTGAAGAAAAAAATCAACATCTTCAAAAATGGTCAAATCTGGATATTTTTTGGCAGAAACCACTTACCGGGTAATATGCTTGAATATGATCTCAAACAATCTCCTGGTAGCTTCAGAACATGAATGGACTAAGTAGGAGAAAGAATTGAAGAAAAAAATCAACATCTTCAAAAATATCAAATCTGTTTTTTTCCCGCCAGACCGGGTAGGCAAAAAATCTTGGATTTCTGGCCAAAACTGAAAAACCACTGAATATGTTTCAAAATGATCTCAAACAATCTCCTGGTAGCTTCAGAACATGTATGGAATAAGTTGGAGAAAGAATTGAAGAAAAAAATCAACATCTTCAAAAATGGTCAAATCTGTTTTTTTTTGGCCAGACCGGGTAGGCAAAAAATCTTGGATTTCTGGCCAAAACTAAAAAACCACTGAATATGCTTCAAAATGATCTCAAACAATCTCCTGGTAGCTTCAGAACAGGAATGGACTAAATAGGAGAAAGAATTGAAGAAAAAAATCAACATCTTCAAAAATATCAAATCTGTTTTTTTTCCGCCAGACCGGGTAGGCAAAAAATCTTGGATTTCTGGCCAAAACTGAAAAACCACTGAATATGCTTATAATGATCACATACAATCTAATGGTAGCTTCAGAACATGTATGGAATAAGTTGGAGAAAGAATTGAAGAAAAAAATCAACATCTTCAAAAATGGTCAAATCTGTGTTTTTTTGGCCAGACCGGGTAGGCAAAAAATCTTGGATTTCTGGCCAAAACTGAAAAACCACTGAATATGCTTATATTGATCACATACAATCTAATGGTAGCTTCAGAACATGTATGGAATAAGTTGGAGAAAGAATTGAAGAAAAAAATCAACATCTTCAAAAATGGTCAAATCTGGATATTTTTTGGCAGAAACCACTTACCGGGTAATATGCTTGAATATGATCTCAAACAATCTCCTGGTAGCTTCAGAACATGAAAGGACTAAGTAGGAGAAAGAATTTAAGAAAAAAATCAACATCTTCAAAAATGGTCAAATCTGGATATTTTTAGCCAGACCGGGTAGGCGAAAAATCTTGGATTCCTGGCCAAAACTAAAAAACCACTGAATATGCTTATAATGATCACATACAATCTAATGGTAGCTTCAGAACATGTATGGAATAAGTTGGAGAAAGAATTGAAGAAAAAAATCAACATCTTCAAAAATGGTCAAATCTGGATATTTTTTGGCAGAAACCACTTACCGGGTAATATGCTTGAATATGATCTCAAACAATCTCCTGGTAGCTTCAGAACATGAATGGACTAAGTAGGAGAAAGAATTGAAGAAAAAAATCAACATCTTCAAAAATGGTCAAATCTTGATATTTTTAGCCAGACCGGGTAGGCGAAAAATCTTGGATTCCTGGCCAAAACTAAAAAACCACTGAATATGCTTATAATGATCACATACAATCTAATGGTAGCTTCAGAACATGTATGGAATAAGTTGGAGAAAGTATTGAAGAAAAAAATCAACATCTTCAAAAATGGTCAAATCTGTTTTTTTTTGGCCAGACCGGGTAGGCAAAAAATCTTGGATTTCTGGCCAAAACTGAAAAACCACTGAATATGCTTATAATGATCAGATACAATCAAATGGTAGCTTCAGAACATGTATGGAATAAGTTGGAGAAAGAATTGAAGAAAAAAATCAACATCTTCAAAAATGGTCAAATCTGGATATTTTTTGGCAGAAACCACTTACCGGGTAATATGCTTGAATATGATCTCAAACAATCTCCTGGTAGCTTCAGAACATGAATGGACTAAGTAGGAGAAAGAATTGAAGAAAAAAATCAACATCTTCAAAAATATCAAATCTGTTTTTTTCCCGCCAGACCGGGTAGGCAAAAAATCTTGGATTTCTGGCCAAAACTGAAAAACCACTGAATATGCTTCAAAATGATCTCAAACAATCTCCTGGTAGCTTCAGAACATGTATGGAATAAGTTGGAGAAAGAATTGAAGAAAAAAATCAACATCTTCAAAAATGGTCAAATCTGTGTTTTTTTGGCCAGACCGGGTAGGCAAAAAATCTTGGATTTCTGGCCAAAACTAAAAAACCACTGAATATGCTTCAAAATGATCTCAAACAATCTCCTGGTAGCTTCAGAACAGGAATGGACTAAGTAGGAGTAGTATAGTCGGAGTTAAAATTATACCACTTTTTTCTTGCACAAGGGCGTCATAAAGTGAATTCGGAAATCCACTTTATGACGCCCTTGCACAACAAAAAAGTTGTATAATTTTAACTCCGACTATACTACTAGGGGGTACTAAGGGTCATCCAAAGTGTCACTAGACATTCTTACACATAAAAATCCAAACTTGAAGTATATGTTAAAGGAATGATTACTATATATTTATATCGAAGAGAGAATGGCGAGTTCAAAGCTTTTCAATGTAGGCGATGTGGTCGAAGCATTCGAAAAGACCAAAGAAGATGGACAATCTCATGGATCCGTTGTATCATTCGACTGGACCCAGCCTAGAAACGGACCTAACGGATGCAAGTATGTTTCCGTATTCTTCGACATTGGCGATGGACCTCATCCGGCGGTCTTTCGGTTCGAAGGGGGAAAGCACGTGGGAAAGATAGCACCACACAACGAACAAGATGCAGGCAAGAAACGTGATCGTCATCCTTGCCTCCAGTTCCAAAAGTGGAATGCCATCATACCTATGGAGGCAGATGGAATCACAATTAAGCAAAATGACAAGGGAGAATTGGACCTTCCTGCAGATGAAAAGTTGAGTCCTACGTTCAAATTAGTAGAATACCTTGATGAGGCCTTTGAAAGTGAAATAAGCAAATTAATCGAAAACGAGAAGGTCTGTATACGCAATCCACGGAAACGCAGTCCACACGACGCCATCATTGTTCCCAATACCAAGGTGGTTTCAATGGTACAAAGGTTCACTTCCACAAATTCTACTACCAATGCTGGTTGTCGCTTGCCCAATCCTATAATGAGGATGAGAATGAAGTGCGACTACAAGACTGGAACACCTAATGGTCAATTCTTTGACAAAAGTAAGTCGTACTCCGATGGGGACAACACTAAGTACGAACCTCTCGTTGATGAGAACTCTAGCGGTCTTAACATCGACAACATAAGCAAACTCATCCTACCAGGTTCTATTCACGATGGTATTTGCAACGCCTCAAGTATTTGCTCAAGTAGTATGGGACTTTCGTACCCACTAGATGTTGAGATCGACATAGTACGACAACCATCGAAGAAGAATAGATATGATCAACAAGACGTTTATGCCGCCAATACTAAGCATAGTGCCAGTGTGGACACAGCCGCAGAAGATGAGTGAACGTAGGTAATGAAAAAAGAAAAAAGAAGAATGAAGAGGGTCACAACGACTTTCTTCATTCTTCTTTTTTTTTGTCACTAGACATTCTTACACCTAAGAATCCAAACTTGAGTATCTATTAGAGATATGATTACTATACTGTATATCGATCTCTTCCACTATGGATTATATATCGTGCCTCCCCAGGGAAATTCTGACTAAGATCGTAGAGCATGCAGGTCCTACGTCATTCGCAAGCATCTCAAGGACATCGAAACACCTAAACGGTGCCGCATCTCTTGCGCGCTACGAAAACGTAGATCAAGAGTTCCGCACGCGAGTTCTCACTTTCGGTCTTAGGTCTACTCACGACGACGACGATCGAAACAAAATGGCTAAGACTTTCGGCATTTCCGCAAGCTACATCGACAATGGCTTTCCTCTCATCTACGCCAGTGAACATGGTAATCTTAACGTCATTAAGTGGCTCATCAAGAACTTACGATTCGATGGAATGGATGGACAAATTGACCACATTCTATGTGCTGCCTGTAAGGATGGTCGTCTTGATATCGCTAAGTGGCTCACTAAGCACTTCCAGTTCACCAAAGAGGATAAAGCCGTCGCGTTCACTATACTAGATGCCAGTATGAATGGTCATCTTAACGTCATTAAGTGGCTCATTCAACGTTTTAAGATAACCATAGAGTATGAATACGTTCATCATGCTCTACTATGTGCTTGTAGCAATGATCATCTTGATACCGCTAGGTGGCTCGTTAAGTGGCTCATTAAGAATGCCCATCTCACCCTAGAGGACGAAAATAACCTACTAAATTACTATGTGAATGCTTATGCTGCCATATAGGAATCCGATTGAATCCAACTGCACCTAAAATCCCAACTTGAAGTATATGTTAAAGGAATGATTAGTATACTGTATATTACCACTAAATGGTATTAGTATATATTCTTTATTCCACGATATTAGCTTACGTTGTCATCTTAGTACGCATTAATACCATACAGATCGAACATGTCGAAGAAGAACTCAAATGTAGACGCCGCAATAACTTGTGATTGGTTGATGAGAGGGAAGGACACGAAATGCCCAAAGCAGATTTCGAAGACGTCGAAGTTCTGTGCCCAGCACAACTTTCAGATCTCAAAAGGCTGTGACCCATTCATACCATGCTCGAAGTGCGGTAAAGGATGTCGTACTAGTTACGGGCTTTGCTCAAGATGCGACCGTCTCGCCATCAAGATGAAGTGTCCCGGTGTCTATGTAAAACGCGCTAAGAAGTCCAGCAAGATGCTAGAGGATCCAAGAAAGGAGGAACTTGCAGAGCCAAACGTGGTGGAACCGGAGGAGCCTGCTGAGGTAGCATTGCCCGCGGAACCAAGAGTGCTGGAACCAGAGGAAGGTCTCGGAGAGTCTCTCACCCATGCGCTCAACAAGGTGTTGACTGCCTTGAGGAGCGAGAAGGACGATTAGGAATAGCCACGAAAAAAAAAAAAAAAAAGAATGAAGAAAGTCGTTGCGTGACCCTCTTCATTCTTTTTTTTTTTTTTTTTTTTTTTCTATTAAACATATAAACATCTATAGTTGTATCATGGACGAGCTAGTCAGATTGTTTGGTCCTGGAATTCGTAGAAGCCTGAATATCAAACCACAAGTGGAACATATTAACGCCAGTGAAACATGTCCTGATTGTCTCTGCCCCTGTGAAATACAAGGAACGGAATTCGTGTGTCCCACATGTGGCCTTGTTTCCGAGGTTGAACCATGTGAAGAAACGAAGGTCGACATCATTACTACTCGACTGCGTATAGTAGGTCCGGACGGATTTCAGTATCAAAGTGATCTAGACCGCGCAAAACCAAAGCAAAGCGATAACACGGAACTACAACGACAAACGCTCCTACAAGAACTACGAGAATACAACGCTGTTTACAAACAAAGTTATGACCTATCGTTCCCTATGAACGCGTTAGGAATCGTAGCCGACGCATTCACCCAAGTAATGAAAGTTCATCCCAAGCGTAGCGATGCTAAGAGAAATATTTTAGCTTCTCTACTCTACCATGCATGCATACAATGTGGATTCGTCCGATCTAAAGGTGAGGTTGCTCGCTTCATGCAACTAAGCAACAAAGGCATCTGTATCGGAGAGGTCTTTATACGTTCTCTGTACAACGACGATAAGATCGATGTAGACTTGGATGCCGAGCGCATAGTTCCTCACATTGCAACGACTTTCCTTAAACTCGATCCTCAAGGAGTGCCTATAGACGTTCAACAAATAGTCCACGAGGTTGTTACTACGGCAATAGAAAACAATATAGGCAGATCGGTAATTAAGACGAAAGTTGTTGGAGCAAGTTACGAGGTGCTACGTCGCTTAGGCTCGTCTATGTCTCTTAACGAGGTCGTTAAACGCTGTGACGTATTTGGAAATTCAGTCAAGCGTTTTGTCAAGGAGTTGTCTTCTTACCATTCCTACTTTGAACCAATCTACACTAAGCATGGGCTAACTAGCAGTAGGACTTAGCGAAGTGGAAGTGAGAGCCATGTTCGTTTCTTTCATAGGAAACGTTGATTCTTACCCCACTAAGCTGCCAAGTTTTTCTCGCATTTCCTTTTGCACTTCTTGCTTGAGTTCGGCTCGAACCCGATCCGGACTTTTTTCACCTATGGAAGTCTCACGACGAATTTCAGACCTCATGATCTCATACTTATTTGCTTCGTTCAGGATGAGACTGTATTCGGAGTCGGATATGTTTTCATCGCGTAAGGCCTTCGATACTAGATCGCGAATCGTATTGATTTTCGCCTTTGCCAACATAGTTGTCCTTTCATGCTTAGAAACCTTCATTCCTAACTTCTTAGCTCCAAGGGTCGTAGATGCTGAAATTAATCCACATAGTCCACCAATAACTCCAAGTGGTAGACCAATCACTATTCCAACCCCAGTCAACGCTGCGCCCAATCCAGATCCAGATAAGATCACAGATAGGCCTCCAGTTACCACTGCGATGCCATGAACTATTCCTTGAGAACGTGCATATTTCTTGCGCACACCTTCGTAGTGCCTTTCTTGAACTTCTATGTCCGAAAGCGTGTCTCGGATCGTTTGCAGTCTAAAGTTCTTTCCAGTGTCACTAGCAATATGTGGATAGATACTTGGTGCTGATGGAAACGGTTGAATCGAATCGCCTTCCATTGTACGTTATACATATAACTTACTCAAGCTTCAACACGTATCGTATAGGTCGACCACGGAAGTCTACCACGTTGCCTTTCTCATCACGAATCGTAAGGCTAAGACTGTTTCGCATTGTCCCTATAGCTTGCAGGGTTTGGGGATTCGTTATAGAATAGGCTGTCCTTAAAAACCAAGAACCTCGAACCTCTACGCTAGCCAAGACTTTCGATCGTTTTCCCTCTAGAAGTGAGAAACCGGAATCCACCGCATCGCAATAGACATACATTGTGTAGATATCTTTGATCTTAATAGGGTAATTACCAACTTTTAGCAGGAACTCGTTATTCTCTTCTTCTCCACCTTCGACACCTAATAGTGCATAGAAATTCTTATCGAAATTGATTGGTTTCTTAACTACTATGGTGTGTCCCTTAAGGGGGATCTTGCTCTTAAATTCCACGACACCAGCATCACTTGCAGGCTTTAAGACCCTCTTGATTCTCTTAAAGTTGTAAGACCCTGCAGCAACGTCGTGTGGGAACATAATACTACCGGCATTCCACCTGAACGAGCCCGCCTCCGTTAGGTTCCACCAACTGTTCTCAAAAGCGATCTCGAGTAGCGAAATATTATTGATAAGAATTGGATCGTCGAAGTAGACCGTATGGTCAGATGATGTGGTGGTGACATTAAGGATCGTCATTATATGTTGAAGGTATAACTATATGTATGTATAGCTTCAACATGTCTCATAAAGTTCGTTTCGAAGGTGATTGGAGCGACTACATCGCACCTCGCAATGCAAAGGCCTTTACAGTCTTTAAGAAGAAACATCCCCAGGCGGACTTTGAGAAGTTCTTAGCTAGGACTACGGCGTCGGACATACACGACGATTCAACGTATGAGACAAGGATCGTGTTTTTCGATGGTGGACAACATTGGTACATTACCGATCTCGTACCAGTGGATATTCGAAAACGCATCGATGACGCATTGCAGGGAATGGTTGATGGCTTCCCATCTACGTTGACCCTAGATAATAGTGCGAAATATCCCATTACAGCAGTTCCTTCTACTGGACCGGCACAAGATATTGATCTCACTAATCTATTGATATATGTCACCCCAAAGGGTACGTTCAAAGCAGGCGTTCCAAATATATTCAAGGAGATCGTCATAAAGCATGTGACAGAAAAAGAGTCCCATGCGTGGTTGTCAGGTCCGGATTTCAAGTACTGGCCTCAGCAATTGAATTTCGCAACGTGGTGTGCAACTTCCGGATGTGGAGTATCGTTGT
Organism: Actinernus sp. WN-2022; assembly: GCA_030867875.1. Lineage (NCBI taxonomy): Eukaryota > Metazoa > Cnidaria > Anthozoa > Actiniaria > Actinernidae > Actinernus > Actinernus sp. WN-2022. Next base: position 94,480,255 of record JAOWCC010001634.1, read on the forward strand.
TTGACCCCACTTTCAAAACGTATCCTCCTATCGTTCAGGGGTTCCTACGATTCCATGTTTATTTCACGATACGAAGAATTCTACATGAACTTGGTGGTACTCATGGAGTTCCTTTACCTGGTGACTCTGCTTTCAAGCAAATGGATAACCGCTATAACAAATCAGCTCTTGAGAGATTGTGCATCGAATTCGGTATATCTCGAAAACCAGACTTCCGATGCAAGTTAGGTCGGAATAATGGATTAGGAGATGTATTCATGTTATACCCTGGACCAACTGGCTACGTAAACGGATATGTAACTGCCCATGGTCGAAGTTACGACAAAGCAACCACATGGCCCGAGGACTCTACTTTGTTTAAAGATGAAGGAGGTAAGGAGGACAAGGGAACTCTGATAGCTTTTATTAGGAACGATGAACACGAAGGGAAACAATACAATTGGTTTACGCCACCAATCGGAAAGGGTTTGACAGATGCTGGATTGGGTAGGTTGAATAGATCTGTCGAGGCTTTTGGATATTGCATACTTGGTGCACAAGCAGATCTGAACGAATCCATCATACATAGCCATAACGTCAAAGAAAAGTTTAAGAGCTTAGTCGAAGGCGCTATTCTCGTAAACGACTTAAAGTTAAGTTACGATAACTATCTTACCGCTATAAGTAATACGCATAAGAAGCTCGATCTAGCAATAGCTATAGGCGTACGATTATTGCCAAGCGATCTATCGTACTATCTTGGTGAGAAAGATGGTTATAGGAATCCAATCCCGAAAGCCACGAAAGATATGTCGCTAGGCGTTAACGACATCAATGCAGAAGTCAAAGGACGCCCACCTCTTCCTATGGAAGGACCACCAGATAAGAAATCGATGCCACCTCCTACTATGGAAGGATCACCAGATAAGAAATCGGTGCCGCCTCTCGAGACGCACAAGAAACAAGGTCCTGTACAAAAGGCTGTCTCACAACATGAGATTAATCTCGCAGTGACATCCATTGCTGCAGCTGGAATTGCATGGATGTTGTTTCGTTAACGGCGTTTGTATTGCTCCACTACGAAGACCACTGCTGCTACGATTAACAACCAAAGGTTGTTTGCTAAGACTCCAACAACGTCAGCAGCCATACTGAATATGAAACTCGCAATTGGCCCAACCATCTTAGGTAGAATCTCTTCTAACTTTTTACCTATTGCTTTTAAGGTTTTGGCAGTTGTTTTAGCTGCTGCTTTGGCAGCCTCTCCAAATCCCGGTACTATCGCGGAAACTGCCTTTGTCAGATTGGAAACTATTACGCCGATCACAGTACTTACCGCAGCTACCACGCTAATTATACTGACCCCATACTTCTTAAAGATGATTCTTATACGATCCCTAAGTGGCATCCGTTCTGCCAGGGCTTCTCCTATTCGTTCTAGGACTGCTTGCTCCTCCTGATCAGTCCTTATTTCGTTAGTAGCATTCGCTTTCTGAGTTTCAGTAGATGCAGGGTCTTTGAGTATTCCTACATTCCGTTCGACCCTTTCACTCAATTGATTTTCAGCTATTATGACTTGATTTACACTTTCTTCCCTCGAAGGTCCTAAGACTCTTTTGAGACCTTTTCCCATCTTCTTATATAACTCACCTTTCGTGGTGGTCATAGGAATCGCTTTTTCTTTACTTCCATACTCGTGGATAGCGACTCTACCATCAGACAGGGTTGCAATCTCAAGCGTGCCTCGAATTCCCACATCGTGGTATTTTTTCCAGACAGTCTCGAACATATCCTGTCTCGCATTTTCCGATAAACCCTGTTTGAAGACTACGCCTCGATCGGTATACTTTGGGACTTTCTCTTCCTCAAACCTCTCCAGGATTCTTTCATTTCTAGAAACGTTCGAGTCTTTCGAGTCGATGAGTTCGTCCATAATTCCATCGAAATCTTCATCTGTAAATGAGGTTTCCTGATCCTTTGGTCTAGCGCCTTCTTTGCTGTAGTCGCGTCTGGTTTTCATTGGGACCATTTCTCCTGACTCTTCTGGAAATGTTGCATCCCACTCCTCATCCACATTGATAGTATCATCGTCATCGTAGTCTCCACCTCCTTCAGCTTCACCAGGTCTTTCCTCTGGGGTATCAACGTCCATGTTAAACATAACTATATATATAGTTATATTCAACATGATCTCATCAAAGTTGGATCCCACACAAGTACGAAGAGAGCCTCATGCACTAAAGGCTCCACGAGACTTGTATAGGAAAACTTTCACTCGATCATCTGCCAATCCAGGTGAGACTCTATACGTAGAAGTCCCAAAGCTAGCAGAAGGTGTAGTACTAGTACCTGGTAGCTTAGCGCTATTGGGCGACATCGTACTATCTGGTGGACATGCGAATAACAGAGTCGTTTCGAACGTTGGACGTTGCTTGGTCATGCGTAGAATCTGTAGGATGGGAGCTGAAACAGTAGAAGACCTTGTCAGGCCAGATCTCCTACAAACGTACTCCGACGTATACCTATCTACGCAGGAGAGAGAGGCGAGAGTACAACAAGGCATTCAATCAGAGAACGTAAACAAGCTACGATCGAAAGCTGGTGACGCAAGTACTTCGTCTGCTGCAGACAACGCGCTCCTAGCTGCATGTGGTTCCAAGTATAGGATTCCATTAGATGTTGACATTCTGACACAACATGGAGTTCTATATCCATATGCCTTAGAAAATACAATTACATTCGAGTTGACTCTAGCGCCTGCCAACGAGGTCGTAATTGGATCGGATACGACGAAGATAGGTACGTACCAACTTACCAACATCCAACTAGAATACGAAGCAATCAGGGACGGAACGCTGGCTAGTAGTGCACTTCACAAATACGAAATAGGTGCTGCATTCCTATACAACTACGCTGTTCACTTCAAGACAGTAGATATCGCTAAAACATCCGATACTTTGATATCTCAAAACGTTAACGTTCCACGACGATCCTTTGCTGGACTACTTCTACTATTCATAGATCCACCTACCATTGGCACGCGAGATAGTGAAGCATTCTCGAATCCCGATATTTCGAAGGTAGAAGTAGATGTCAACGGGATTCCCAACAGACTCTTTCCAAGCGGTATGCTTCCCCTAGATTTCTGGGAGGCTGCAAGAGGTTGGTTTGGTACACCCAATACTTCCATGACTCCAAAGAAGTTCTTTGAAAATAGATTCGCTATCCTAATCGATTGTCGCACAGCAAAAGATTCCACCGTTCATGGTGATGGCTTGGCACAAACCGGCAGTGGAAAGGACATCGACATTCGCATACATAGAACTGCGAAGGGAAGTGGAAATGTGAAAATGCACATCTATGTCCTTGCGGATGCTCAGGTCACGATATTGAACAGATCTCTGCAGAGTATATTATACTGATGGATTCTCTCGTAGAGCACATACCTTTCAACGCACTCATAGTCGGTCCAACGAATTGTGGGAAGACTGCGTTTCTCATAGAACAACTTCGTGGATCATTTCGTGGTAAGTTCGATTACATAGTACTGATTTGTCCTACGTATGCCCACAACAAAACTTATCGTGGATTTGCGAATCGAGATCCTCATTTCTTCGTCATGTCACCACCGCAGGATGCCATCGATACTACTTTGAGCCTTTGCGCAACGTTTTGGTCAGGTACCAATACTCTATTGATTCTCGATGATTGCGCCGCATCGAAGGACGTCAAGAAACGAACTGACAAGCTAGTGGACTTAGCCTTTTCTGCACGACATATAGGGCTTTCCGTTTGGGTGCTGTCCCAACAACTAACGAGCATATGTAAACCCTTCCGTGAGAACGTAGCTATCGTAGTAGCATTCCATACAGCGTCGGCCGTAGATGGCAAAAGGATATTTGAGGATTATGGAGGCTCGCAAGAATGCAAAGAGTTACGAACGATACTTGGATCCCATAAGTTCGCTCGCATGTGCTTCTGTCTCCGCCATCCTTTCGAGGTAGTGTTAGAGCTCCCAGCACCTACAACATATTATCATGGATGAATACCTGAATGAACTGATTGATGAGTGCGCTATTGTTTGCCCTCCAGTCGTGTTGGAACATCCAACCAAATTGGAGGGTGTCGAAGATTGTCGGGAAGCACTTGCAATCTTAGCTGCAATGGGTACGACAAAAGAGTATCTAGGACAGAATTTCTCAATAGTAGATATATCTAAGCTATCTGAGAAGGACGTAAAACGTTTGCATAGTAGGTACCAGGCCGTAGTAGCAAAGCAAATAACGGGATGTCTAGTAAATGGAGCACTACGCCTAGCTACCCGCGCAGTCGCATACGTAGTTCCAATAGATGACAAACAAGAACTGCTTAAGGACCTACGAGAAGACCATCTAGTTCGCAACGAGATATCTGCTGTGGCCGGTCTATTATCACTCAAAGCAGGTCGATTAGTGGCTCTAGCTAGTGCCTTGTTCCACGTAGTTGATCACATAGTCGTTCCTACAACACCTGTTGAACCTCTACAGGTAACTACTATACCGAATCAAGATGGAAGAAGCGGACCAGATAACTGCGAATCCTCCGACGACTGCACCAACTAAGGTAAAAAATCCAAAGCGCGTCGCAGCTGGAAAGGCACTAGCGTTAAGCAACAAGCTTGCTAGAGAAGCTCAGGAGAGAGAGTTGACGCGTGAAAGCGAACCACGCAACGTAGAGAAAGGTCGGTTCGAAAATCTGACCATCCTCGCAGTCATCGGTACTGGCGCTACATTGGTCGGCACGTACTTTGCGTACAAGAAGTATGTAGATGGCAACACGCGAGCTGCCGACGTTAGCACGACACAACCTGCAGCTCCGACAAAGCCAACGGTACTAGACATGGAGTAACACTTAAAGACTCGAGATCATACTTATATATGTCGAGATGGATAAGGAATTGATGAAGACGGCAACCGATGCAGCTATAATTGTTGGACTCGCTTCTGGTATTGGGTGGATCGTAAAAAAGACTACCAAGGAATCTATGCTTAGCGATCCTTCTTCTTCCCTAGTGAATTACGCAAAGTGGACTGCCGTGATACTTGGTAGCTTATACGCGAAACAATATCTTGAGAAACAAAAGATCATACCGTAATGGCGACGGTAGCAGCTATTGGAATGTCTATTTTCGGCGCTGTTTTGAATGCAACGGCATTTACTGGTGGTGGTATACTAGCTAGAATGATTGGAAAGGGTGATATGGATGCAGAACGAGAGAGACATGATAGGGCCACCGAAAAACTAGCACGTGAAATGAAAGCGTATAGAATCAAACGTCAAAGATTATACGACTATGCACAAGAGCAGGAAGGTCTTGAACGCGACGCATACAACGCTCAAAGAGATACCAACGAAGCCTTTGAGCAATCCAATAATTTACGTAAAGAGCTAAAACGGCTCAAAGAGCTGAAAGAACCCCGCTTATCTGACTACTACCGACCCTCAAACAATCAGAAGACTGGCGAGTTGCTCTACGTTGGTGGTGGAATGCTAGGCGTTGGATACGCTATTAGTAGATGGTTGTAGAAACGTATTAGGTCGTACTAAATCGTACTAGGTCGTACTAGGTAACGTACTAGATCGTACTAGGTAACGTACTAGGTCGTACTAGGTAACGTACTAGGTCGTACTAGGTAACGTACTAGATCGTACTAGGTCGTACTAGGTAACGTACTAGATCGTACTAGGTCGTACTAGGTAACGTACTAGGTCGTACTAGGTAACGTACTAGGTCGTACTAGATAACGTACTAGGAACGTATTAGGTTCTACTAGGAACGTACTACTAAGCTACTACTAAGTTACTAAGTTACTACTAGCTACTACTAAGCTACTACTAAGCTACTACTAGGTTACTACTAAAAAAAAAACGAAAAAAAAAAAAGGAAAAAAGAAAGGAATGAGGCCTGGTTCTTATTCTTTTCTTTTTTTCATTTTTTTTTTTTCATCTGTTGAAGGTTAGAATGTATAGATGTATGATGGATTCTAAACTTGCGAATATCTTCTATGGTCCTATGGGCTATTGGAAAGGCCACTCTGCAATTGGTAAGCTATCGGTAGCAGCGAAAGCATCAGAAGACGTAGCTAGGAGTTGGTTGGAAAAGCAATCTATGTGGCAAATATATCTACCACCACCAAAACACATTCCACGACCGCATTGGACTGTATCAAAACCAAATGAAGTCCACCAAGCTGATTTGATATTTCTACCACACGATCGACCTGGGCGTGGACGGAAGCTATATAAGTATGCATTAGTGGTAATCGACGTAGCTTCTCGATACAAAGAAGCCGAACCTTTAGCGTCTAAAGATAGTGGTGAAGTTTCTGCGGCATTCGAACGAATCTATAAACGTAGTCCACTCGAATGGCCAAAGACATTGCAAGTAGATCCTGGTAGAGAATTCATGGGACGTATGTCTGAAACGCTAGAACTACATGGTACGAAAGTTCAACGAGGTGAAGCTGGTAATCATAGAGCGCAAGGCTTCGTCGAACGAGCAAATAGAACTCTAGCCGAGAGATTGTTTGGGTATCAGTATGCACAAGAGATGGTACTTACTTCGGAAGGATCAGATGAGCGTAGTAGAGAATGGGTAGTTCGTTTACCAATGGTTATCAAAGCCCTGAACAGTGAGGTGACTCGACTGACAGGAAAGGAGCCTTCGAATTCTGTAGTGACGCAACAAGTAGATCTGAAGACTCCTACGTATTCGCGCACCGTTGGATTGAGAGAAGAGCGTCTACCATTCGACGTTCTAGTTCGATATCTCTATGCACCAGGAGAATTGGAAGGAGGTGAAAAACGTAGAGCTACTGATCCTGTGTGGAGTTTGCAGATATACACCATTTCGCGAAGTGTAGTATCTTCGGGACAGCCTGTGCTTTACTACCTTGCGAAGCGAGAAGGGGAGAAGGACGCACCCAAACGTGGATTCGTTCGTGAATAGCTACAAGTCGTTCCTAGGGATACGGAACTACCACCAAAAGGAATTCTGTTTGTACCCAAGCGCTAGACAGCGTACTCTATTGGCTCGGTGTGGATTCCATCGGGAAGAACGTGTCTTTTGTCGTAGTAAGCCGATAGCCCAAGCTTCCGTTGTTTGTAGGTTGCTATACCTTCTGGCGATAGTCGGAAGCCTCGGTTTTCCGCCACGTCGATATCACCCTGGAGGGCTGCTACGAATCGATCCCACGAAATGTCGTTGTGCCGCCTAGACATACCTTTAGCGGAATACTTCTTGCTGCCACCCGTATCGACGTAGTAGGCTTTCGAGCATAGGGCAATGGCGCGCTGTCCTTCGAATTCGAGTTTGAAGAGTCCTGGGGTACGACTGCTCCACTTGTCCCAAGCTAGCCATTCCTTCCTTTCGGCTTCGAAATCCTCTCGTAGGTCTGATCTTACAACCTCATCGAGGCTATTTCCTGAGATGGCAATGTACGCACTGTCCGTGTCCATCTGGATGTATTCGAAGTCCTTGCGATCGATGTACTTGTCGAGGAAGTCGTAGTAGAACTCAAGCATACGCAGCTTTGCGAGCTGGTACACAGCGATACCTACTTGGAAAGGGCGTTTGATTCGGATCTGGTCCTTCCTACTCTCGAGTTCGTATGCCTCGCCAATCTCTTCCAGGTCTTCGAACCAAACACTTCGCAAGGCTTTGTCCACAATCTTCTCATCTTTTGTATAGGTGACCTTTGTTTGGCGTCCCAAGTCTTCGAGCAACTTTCCATAAGCGCTGTTTCCTAGCAGCTTGAACACATCTGCCAGCAAAGCCTCACCTTTGTCTTCATCTCCCATACGACGTGCCTCGGTGACCTGGTCTACGAACCAACCGAAGATTTCTTTGGGTTCGTATTCTATTGTACGGTAGACAGCAGTGATCACTGCGCCATGATCTACATACCAACGTAATAGAGGCTCATAGAGGAGCAACTTCTTTCCAGAGAGACTCCCAACTAGCTTTGTTTCCTCGCTGAGCTTTCTACCTGTCTTTGTGAGGTAGGCCAACATTTGTGGAGGAATTGCTTTCTTGGGGATTTTCTTGTTGTAGAAGAAGGGTGGCATCTCCTCAAATTTCTTCCACAATTTCTTTGGTATCTCAATGTCTACTTCTGCATATCCAAACCACGAACCATTTTGTAGACATTCGACAAATCCTTCGGCTTCTAGACCTGGCTCATCGTAGTGAATGACCTCTTCTTTTCCACAAGGCATTTCGAATTCCATCGTGGAAAGATATAGGGCGTTGGCATCATATCCAAGAATCTTGCGACACACCTTGGTTCCACCTTGGTGACTACGAATCTTAGTTTTTCCCGCTTCGTGGAGTCTGGTGAACACTATGCTTGGACCTCCCACGACAGCGCCTTTCAGCATGTGGTAGGCTTCCTTACTTGGAGCATACATCTCAGCTCCCCTTTCTACACTACCTCGAAGCAAGAACTGTAGTGAGACTCCTGGAATGGACACTGTGTCTTTCAGCATGTCTACTCCTTTCTCGTGATAGAAATCTCGCATCTTTTCGAGTGCCTCTAGGAATGGAACTACGTCTAGGTTGTTGTAGTATCGTAGCCAGTCTGCAAAGGTCTCCATTCCCTTGTCGAGAAAGGTGCGCTTGCAGTCTTCGAACTCTGACCTAGATAGTAGGTGTTCTCTTTTCAACTTCGAACCCCACTCTGGATAGTCTGGTAATCCAACGTGATCCAACTTGTCGGGAGAGTCGAACCACTCATATGGGAAGAAACTCTTTTGCAACTCGCATCCATAGGCAGTGATCCAACGTTCGTAGGAAGTACCTGGTCCAAGATAGTTCATCACATCGAGGAAACGGAAATCGGGAGTCAAGAGAAACATAGTGGTGTTGGCTTTCTTTGCCACCCGGACTTTTGTACAGGTGTCGGCAATGGTTCCTACGAAGTGCTCCCTGATCAGATTGAGATCGTACCTTCCAGAGTTGAATCCCAATACTGGAACTTGACCGATCCATTCGTCGATCTTCGCTTGTTGTCCCTTTGGTAGGGTGTCGAAGGAGAATTTGAGTGTATCTAGCCTGTACCATCTTGCCATAGCTACTTGGATTGTCTCTGCTCTTTGCTGGAGTTCTTCGACGAAGGCTTCGATGAGTTCTTTTGGATTGCGTCGACAGATGTGGGTTGGCGTTCGATCGTACGTGTCGGCAATTGATACTGATATTGGGACATGGACGTTTTCGATGGTCAGGTGGTCTGTTGGTTGTCTTCCTTTCGTTGTATCGAGATAGGCTTCGAAATCGTAAACTATGAAGTGTGGGTAGACAGTTTGCGTTGGTGTGGGAACCGGTTTGTTCTTCTTCTTTGTGGAGCAACCCCAAGCCTCCACTACTACATAACCTGCCTCACGTAGACTCTCCGTTCTTTCGCAGGTCTTGAGATAGAGCCTCCTTTCCCTAGGGAAGCATTTCGGGCAGCCATGGAAATAGCATCCATGAAATTGAAAGATGGTTTTCGAAATAGGTTCGTAGCCGTCGACCGGCGCTCCTTCTATCCAATGCTCTCCACCATGTCCACAAGCCGCGTGATGAATGTGCTTCTGGATTCTTTCTGATTCGCGTTCCAACCAGCATAGAGCGACTTTGCTGGCGGTGCTCTCTGGCCAGAAGGCTTTTTCGTATGCCGACTGAGGTGCCTTGATCACTTTTCCGGGGCAAACAATCTTCGTTTCTCCACGCCTGCAACGATCTGCATGGCGTTGAAGGTTCGAGGCGTTTGTGAACCGTTGCTTACAATCGTTGCATACGTAGACACTCCCTAGCTTGTTGATGTTCTTGATGTAGAAAGCATGTCCTTCGTATATCCCAATCGTTATCGTATGCTTGTAGTGAGCTGCATGTCGCATCAGATGCCAAGCGCCATCCTCCGTAGGTTCGTACACCCGAATACCGATTCCAAAGTGCAACTCGACTTCCTCCAGCTGGTCTATGGAAGTTCTGGGAACGTCTTGTGTGGGCGCTGTCAGGCGATAGAAGTCCTGGGCAAGTTTTCGAGCTTTGACGCAACACCTATCTACTCTTGCTCCTTCATGCATGGCAAGGCAGCGCCAAAGACATAGGTTGTCGCCATATCGATCAAGGGCAAGCATTCCTTTCTTATGGCGAAGCCATTGAGGTAGTGGGCCTGTTCCCAACAGAAGCTGACGATCGATCACGACTTTGACATCCACGTAGATCCAACGCACAAAGGCCCATTGGGTATTTGGACGATTAATGTTGTCGGGATTCAAACGAGCTGTCTCCTTGCTATTGAGCCACTCTTCTGCATCTCCTAGGATGTTCACCCATGGAGAGCCTGGGACAGTCTTGGAGAATAGCATCACACGCCCGTCGTTGACATTGCGAATGCGATAGGTGTAGCTGTAGCGCAGGTAGAAGCTGGTGGTTACCTTTGCAACTAACTTTGCCATGATCCTAGGGGTCAAATCTCCTGCCACACCTTGGAAGAAGCGCCATCGAATAGTACGGCGGCCTATCTCCACTCCCTCGAGCATTCCATCTCTCTCATCGAGAATAGCACCTGCCTCTCGAGCTAGACTTCGTGGAAGTGGCTCACTACGCAGTCTCGCCATTCTCCCTTCGATATAACTATACATTACGATAGCTTTAACAGATACTCCAAATTTAGATTTCTAGGTGTAAGGCTGTTGCAGAGCAATCGATGTCGATATAACTATATGTAATCATATTTCTAATAGGATTATCAAGTTGGATTTTACGTACAAGAATGTCTAGTGACACTTTGGATGACCCTTAGTACCCCCTAGTAGTATAGTCGGAGTTAAAATTATACAACTTTTTTGTTGTGCAAGGGCGTCATAAAGTGGATTTCCGAATTCACTTTATGACGCCCTTGTGCAAGAAAAAAGTGGGATAATTTTAACTCCGACTACACTACTGTAGGAGAAAGAATTGAAGAAAAAAATCAACATCTTCAAAAATATCAAATCTGTTTTTTTTTCGCCAGACCGGGTAGGCAAAAAATCTTGGATTTCTGGCCAAAACTGAAAAACCACTGAATATGCTTATAATGATCACATACAATCTAATGGTAGCTTCAGAACATGTATGGAATAAGTTGGAGAAAGAATTGAAGAAAAAAATCAACATCTTGTTTTTTCGCCAGACCGGGTAGGCAAAAAATCTTGGATTCCTGGCCAAAACTAAAAAACCACTGAATATGCTTATAATGATCACATACAATCTAATGGTAGCTTCAGAACATGTATGGAATAAGTTGGAGAAAGAATTGAAGAAAAAAATCAACATCTTCAAAAATAGTTAAATCTGGATATTTTTAGCCAGACCGGGTAGGCGAAAAATCTTGGATTTCTGGCCAATACTGAAAAACCACTGAATATGCTTATAATGATCACATACAATCTAATGGTAGCTTCAGAACATGAATGGACTAAGTAGGAGAAAGAATTGAAGAAAAAAATCAACATCTTCAAAAATGGTCAAATCTGGATATTTTTTGGCAGAAACCACTTACCGGGTAATATGCTTGAATATGATCTCAAACAATCTCCTGGTAGCTTCAGAACATGAATGGACTAAGTAGGAGAAAGAATTGAAGAAAAAAATCAACATCTTCAAAAATGGTCAAATCTGGATATTTTTAGCCAGACCGGGTAGGCGAAAAATCTTGGATTCCTGGCCAAAACTAAAAAAACCACTGAATATGCTTATAATGATCACATACAATCTAATGGTAGCTTCAGAACATGTATGGAATAAGTTGGAGAAAGAATTGAAGAAAAAAATCAACATCTTCAAAAATGGTCAAATCTTTTTTTTTTTCGCCAGACCGGGTAGGCAAAAAATCTTGGATTTCTGGCCAAAACTGAAAAACCACTGAATATGCTTATAATGATCACATACAATCTAATGGTAGCTTCAGAACATGTATGGAATAAGTTGGAGAAAGAATTGAAGAAAAAAAATCAACATCTTCAAAAATGGTCAAATCTGGATATTTTTTGCCAGAAACCACTTACCGGGTAATATGCTTGAATATGATCTCAAACAATCTCCTGGTAGCTTCAGAACATGAATGGACTAAGTAGGAGAAAGAATTGAAGAAAAAAATCAACATCTTCAAAAATGGTCAAATCTGTTTTTTTTTGGCCAGACCGGGTAGGCAAAAAATCTTGGATTTCTGGCCAAAACTAAAAAACCACTGAACATGCTTCAAAATGATCTCAAACAATCTCCCGGTAGCTTCAGAACATGAATGGACTAAGTTGGACAAAGCATTGAAGAAAAAAATCAACATCTTCAAAAATGTCAAATCTTTTTTTTTTTCACCAGACCGGGTAGGCAAAAAATCTTGGATTTCTGGCCAAAACTGAAAAACCACTGAATATGCTTATAATGATCACATACAATCTAATGGTAGCTTCAGAACATGTATGGAATTAGTTGGAGAAAGAATTGAAGAAAAAAATCAACATCTTCAAAAATGGTCAAATCTGGATATTTTTAGCCAGACCGGGTAGGCGAAAAATCTTGGATTCCTGGCCAAAACTTAAAAACCACTGAATATGCTTATAATGATCACATACAATCTAATGGTAGCTTCAGAACATGTATGGAATAAGTTGGAGAAAGAATTGAAGAAAAAAATCAACATCTTCAAAAATGGTCAAATCTGGATATTTTTTGGCAGAAACCACTTACCGGGTAATATGCTTGAATATGATCTCAAACAATCTCCTGGTAGCTTCAGAACGTGAATGGAGTAAGTAGGAGAAAGAATTGAAGAAAAAAATCAACATCTTCAAAAATGGTCAAATCTGGATATTTTTAGCCAGACCGGGTAGGCGAAAAATCTTGGATTCCTGGCCAAAACTAAAAAACCACTGAATATGCTTATAATGATCACATACAATCTAATGGTAGCTTCAGAACATGTATGGAATAAGTTGGAGAAAGAATTGAAGAAAAAAATCAACATCTTCAAAAATGGTCAAATCTGGATATTTTTTGGCAGAAACCACTTACCGGGTAATATGCTTGAATATGATCTCAAACAATCTCCTGGTAGCTTCAGAACGTGAATGGAGTAAGTAGGAGAAAGAATTGAAGAAAAAAATCAACATCTTCAAAAATGGTCAAATCTGGATATTTTTAGCCAGACCGGGTAGGCGAAAAATCTTGGATTCCTGGCCAAAACTAAAAAACCACTGAATATGCTTATAATGATCACATACAATCTAATGGTAGCTTCAGAACAGGAATGGAATAAGTTGGAGAAAGAATTGAAGAAAAAAATCAACATCTTCAAAAATAGTCAAATCTGGATATTTTTAGCCAGACCGGGTAGGCGAAAAATCTTGGATTTCTGGCCAAAACTGAAAAACCACTGAATATGCTTATAATGATCACATACAATCTAATGGTAGCTTCAGAACATGAATGGACTAAGTAGGAGAAAGAATTGAAGAAAAAAATCAACATCTTCAAAAATGGTCAAATCTGGATATTTTTTGGCAGAAACCACTTACCGGGTAATATGCTTGAATATGATCTCAAACAATCTCCTGGTAGCTTCAGAACATGAATGGACTAAGTAGGAGAAAGAATTGAAGAAAAAAATCAACATCTTCAAAAATGGTCAAATCTGGATATTTTTAGCCAGACCGGGTAGGCGAAAAATCTTGGATTCCTGGCCAAAACTAAAAAACCACTGAATATGCTTATAATGATCACATACAATCTAATGGTAGCTTCAGAACATGTATGGAATAAGTTGGAGAAAGAATTGAAGAAAAAAATCAACATCTTCAAAAATGGTCAAATCTGTTTTTTTTCCGCCAGACCGGGTAGGCAAAAAATCTTGGATTTCTGGCCAAAACTGAAAAACCACTGAATATGCTTATAATGATCACATACAATCTAATGGTAGCTTCAGAACATGTATGGAATAAGTTGGAGAAAGAATTGAAGAAAAAAAATCAACATCTTCAAAAATGGTCAAATCTGGATATTTTTTGGCAGAAACCACTTACCGGGTAATATGCTTGAATATGATCTCAAACAATCTCCTGGTAGCTTCAGAACGTGAATGGAGTAAGTAGGAGAAAGAATTGAAGAAAAAAATCAACATCTTCAAAAATGGTCAAATCTGGATATTTTTAGCCAGACCGGGTAGGCGAAAAATCTTGGATTCCTGGCCAAAACTAAAAAACCACTGAATATGCTTATAATGATCACATACAATCTAATGGTAGCTTCAGAACATGTATGGAATAAGTTGGAGAAAGAATTGAAGAAAAAAATCAACATCTTCAAAAATGGTCAAATCTGTGTTTTTTTGGCCAGACCGGGTAGGCAAAAAATCTTGGATTTCTGGCCAAAACTAAAAAACCACTGAATATGCTTATAATGATCACATACAATCTAATGGTAGCTTCAGAACATGTATGGAATAAGTTGGAGAAAGAATTGAATAAAAAAATCAACATCTTGTTTTTTCGCCAGACCGGGTAGGCAAAAAATCTTGGATTCCTGGCCAAAACTAAAAAACCACTGAATATGCTTATAATGATCACATACAATCTAATGGTAGCTTCAGAACATGTATGGAATAAGTTGGAGAAAGAATTGAAGAAAAAAATCAACATCTTCAAAAATGGTCAAATCTGGATATTTTTAGCCAGACCGGGTAGGCGAAAAATCTTGGATTTCTGGCCAAAACTGAAAAACCACTGAATATGCTTATAATGATCACATACAATCTAATGGTAGCTTCAGAACATGTATGGAATAAGTTGGAGAAAGAATTGAAGAAAAAAATCAACATCTTCAAAAATGGTCAAATCTGGATATTTTTAGCCAGACCGGGTAGGCGAAAAATCTTGGATTTCTGGCCAAAACTAAAAAACCACTGAATATGCTTCAAAATGATATCAAACAATCTCCTGGTAGCTTCAGAACACGAATGGACTAAGTAGGACAATGAATTGAAGAACAAAATCAACATCTTCAAAAATGGTCAAATCTGTTTTTTTTTCACCAGACCGGGTAGGCAAGAAATCTTGGATTTCTGGCCAAAACTGAAAAACCACTGAATATGCTTATAATGATCACATACAATCTAATGGTAGCTTCAGAACATGTATGGAATAAGTTGGAGAAAGAATTGAAGAAAAAAATCAACATCTTCAAAAATGGTCAAATCTGGATATTTTTACCCAGACCGGGTAGGCGAAAAATCTTGGATTTCTGGCCAAAACTAAAAAACCACTGAATATGCTTCAAAATGATCTCAAACAATCTCCTGGTAGCTTCAGAACAGGAATGGACTAAGTAGGAGAAAGAATTGAAGAAAAAAATCAACATCTTCAAAAATATCAAATGTTTTTTTTTCGCCAGACCGGGTAGGCAAAAAATCTTGGATTTCTGGCCAAAACTGAAAAACCACTGAATATGCTTATAATGATCACATACAATCTAATGGTAGCTTCAGAACATGTATGGAATAAGTTGGAGAAAGAATTGAAGAAAAAAATCAACATCTTCAAAAATGGTCAAATCTGGATATTTTTTGCCAGAAACCACTTACCGGGTAATATGCTTGAATATGATCTCAAACAATCTCCTGGTAGCTTCAGAACATGAATGGACTAAGTAGGAGAAAGAATTGAAGAAAAAATCAACATCTTCAAAAATGGTCAAATCTGGATATTTTTAGCCAGACCGGGTAGGCAAAAAATCTTGGATTTCTGGCCAAAACTAAAAAACCACTGAACATGCTTCAAAATGATCTCAAACAATCTCCCGGTAGCTTCAGAACATGAATGGACTAAGTTGGACAAAGAATTGAAGAAAAAAATCAACATCTTCAAAAATGTCAAATCTTTTTTTTTTTCACCAGACCGGGTAGGCAAAAAATCTTGGATTTCTGGCCAAAACTGAAAAACCACTGAATATGCTTATAATGATCACATAAAATCTAATGGTAGCTTCAGAACATGTATGGAATTAGTTGGAGAAAGAATTGAAGAAAAAAAATCAACATCTTCAAAAATGGTCAAATCTGGATATTTTTAGCCAGACCGGGTAGGCGAAAAATCTTGGATTTCTGGCCAAAACTGAAAAACCACTGAATATGCTTATAATGATCACATACAATCTAATGGTAGCTTCAGAACATGTATGGAATAAGTTGGAGAAAGAATTGAAGAAAAAAATCAACATCTTCAAAAATGGTCAAATCTGGATATTTTTAGCCAGACCGGGTAGGCGAAAAATCTTGGATTTCTGGCCAAAACTAAAAAACCACTGAATATGCTTCAAAATGATATCAAACAATCTCCTGGTAGCTTCAGAACATGAATGGACTAAGTAGGAGAAAGAATTGAAGAAAAAAATCAACATCTTCAAAAATGGTCAAATCTGGATATTTTTAGCCAGACCGGGTAGGCGAAAAATCTTGGATTCCTGGCCAAAACTAAAAAACCACTGAATATGCTTATAATGATCACATACAATCTAATGGTAGCTTCAGAACATGTATGGAATAAGTTGGAGAAAGAATTGAAGAAAAAAATCAACATCTTCAAAAATATCAAATCTGT
Source organism: Actinernus sp. WN-2022 (assembly GCA_030867875.1). NCBI lineage: Eukaryota > Metazoa > Cnidaria > Anthozoa > Actiniaria > Actinernidae > Actinernus > Actinernus sp. WN-2022. Next base: position 94,496,887 of record JAOWCC010001634.1, read on the forward strand.
TTTTTTCCCGCCAGACCGGGTAGGCAAAAAATCTTGGATTTCTGGCCAAAACTGAAAAACCACTGAATATGCTTCAAAATGATCTCAAACAATCTCCTGGTAGCTTCAGAACATGTATGGAATAAGTTGGAGAAAGAATTGAAGAAAAAAATCAACATCTTCAAAAATGGTCAAATCTGTGTTTTTTTGGCCAGACCGGGTAGGCAAAAAATCTTGGATTTCTGGCCAAAACTAAAAAACCACTGAATATGCTTCAAAATGATCTCAAACAATCTCCTGGTAGCTTCAGAACAGGAATGGACTAAGTAGGAGTAGTATAGTCGGAGTTAAAATTATACCACTTTTTTCTTGCACAAGGGCGTCATAAAGTGAATTCGGAAATCCACTTTATGACGCCCTTGCACAACAAAAAAGTTGTATAATTTTAACTCCGACTATACTACTAGGGGGTACTAAGGGTCATCCAAAGTGTCACTAGACATTCTTACACATAAAAATCCAAACTTGAAGTATATGTTAAAGGAATGATTACTATATATTTATATCGAAGAGAGAATGGCGAGTTCAAAGCTTTTCAATGTAGGCGATGTGGTCGAAGCATTCGAAAAGACCAAAGAAGATGGACAATCTCATGGATCCGTTGTATCATTCGACTGGACCCAGCCTAGAAACGGACCTAACGGATGCAAGTATGTTTCCGTATTCTTCGACATTGGCGATGGACCTCATCCGGCGGTCTTTCGGTTCGAAGGGGGAAAGCACGTGGGAAAGATAGCACCACACAACGAACAAGATGCAGGCAAGAAACGTGATCGTCATCCTTGCCTCCAGTTCCAAAAGTGGAATGCCATCATACCTATGGAGGCAGATGGAATCACAATTAAGCAAAATGACAAGGGAGAATTGGACCTTCCTGCAGATGAAAAGTTGAGTCCTACGTTCAAATTAGTAGAATACCTTGATGAGGCCTTTGAAAGTGAAATAAGCAAATTAATCGAAAACGAGAAGGTCTGTATACGCAATCCACGGAAACGCAGTCCACACGACGCCATCATTGTTCCCAATACCAAGGTGGTTTCAATGGTACAAAGGTTCACTTCCACAAATTCTACTACCAATGCTGGTTGTCGCTTGCCCAATCCTATAATGAGGATGAGAATGAAGTGCGACTACAAGACTGGAACACCTAATGGTCAATTCTTTGACAAAAGTAAGTCGTACTCCGATGGGGACAACACTAAGTACGAACCTCTCGTTGATGAGAACTCTAGCGGTCTTAACATCGACAACATAAGCAAACTCATCCTACCAGGTTCTATTCACGATGGTATTTGCAACGCCTCAAGTATTTGCTCAAGTAGTATGGGACTTTCGTACCCACTAGATGTTGAGATCGACATAGTACGACAACCATCGAAGAAGAATAGATATGATCAACAAGACGTTTATGCCGCCAATACTAAGCATAGTGCCAGTGTGGACACAGCCGCAGAAGATGAGTGAACGTAGGTAATGAAAAAAGAAAAAAGAAGAATGAAGAGGGTCACAACGACTTTCTTCATTCTTCTTTTTTTTTGTCACTAGACATTCTTACACCTAAGAATCCAAACTTGAGTATCTATTAGAGATATGATTACTATACTGTATATCGATCTCTTCCACTATGGATTATATATCGTGCCTCCCCAGGGAAATTCTGACTAAGATCGTAGAGCATGCAGGTCCTACGTCATTCGCAAGCATCTCAAGGACATCGAAACACCTAAACGGTGCCGCATCTCTTGCGCGCTACGAAAACGTAGATCAAGAGTTCCGCACGCGAGTTCTCACTTTCGGTCTTAGGTCTACTCACGACGACGACGATCGAAACAAAATGGCTAAGACTTTCGGCATTTCCGCAAGCTACATCGACAATGGCTTTCCTCTCATCTACGCCAGTGAACATGGTAATCTTAACGTCATTAAGTGGCTCATCAAGAACTTACGATTCGATGGAATGGATGGACAAATTGACCACATTCTATGTGCTGCCTGTAAGGATGGTCGTCTTGATATCGCTAAGTGGCTCACTAAGCACTTCCAGTTCACCAAAGAGGATAAAGCCGTCGCGTTCACTATACTAGATGCCAGTATGAATGGTCATCTTAACGTCATTAAGTGGCTCATTCAACGTTTTAAGATAACCATAGAGTATGAATACGTTCATCATGCTCTACTATGTGCTTGTAGCAATGATCATCTTGATACCGCTAGGTGGCTCGTTAAAGTGGCTCATTAAGAATGCCCATCTCACCCTAGAGGACGAAAATAACCTACTAAATTACTATGTGAATGCTTATGCTGCCATATAGGAATCCGATTGAATCCAACTGCACCTAAAATCCCAACTTGAAGTATATGTTAAAGGAATGATTAGTATACTGTATATTACCACTAAATGGTATTAGTATATATTCTTTATTCCACGATATTAGCTTACGTTGTCATCTTAGTACGCATTAATACCATACAGATCGAACATGTCGAAGAAGAACTCAAATGTAGACGCCGCAATAACTTGTGATTGGTTGATGAGAGGGAAGGACACGAAATGCCCAAAGCAGATTTCGAAGACGTCGAAGTTCTGTGCCCAGCACAACTTTCAGATCTCAAAAGGCTGTGACCCATTCATACCATGCTCGAAGTGCGGTAAAGGATGTCGTACTAGTTACGGGCTTTGCTCAAGATGCGACCGTCTCGCCATCAAGATGAAGTGTCCCGGTGTCTATGTAAAACGCGCTAAGAAGTCCAGCAAGATGCTAGAGGATCCAAGAAAGGAGGAACTTGCAGAGCCAAACGTGGTGGAACCGGAGGAGCCTGCTGAGGTAGCATTGCCCGCGGAACCAAGAGTGCTGGAACCAGAGGAAGGTCTCGGAGAGTCTCTCACCCATGCGCTCAACAAGGTGTTGACTGCCTTGAGGAGCGAGAAGGACGATTAGGAATAGCCACGAAAAAAAAAAAAAAAAAGAATGAAGAAAGTCGTTGCGTGACCCTCTTCATTCTTTTTTTTTTTTTTTTTTTTTTCTATTAAACATATAAACATCTATAGTTGTATCATGGACGAGCTAGTCAGATTGTTTGGTCCTGGAATTCGTAGAAGCCTGAATATCAAACCACAAGTGGAACATATTAACGCCAGTGAAACATGTCCTGATTGTCTCTGCCCCTTTGAAATACAAGGAACGGAATTCGTGTGTCCCACATGTGGCCTTGTTTCCGAGGTTGAACCATGTGAAGAAACGAAGGTCGACATCATTACTACTCGACTGCGTATAGTAGGTCCGGACGGATTTCAGTATCAAAGTGATCTAGACCGCGCAAAACCAAAGCAAAGCGATAACACGGAACTACAACGACAAACGCTCCTACAAGAACTACGAGAATACAACGCTGTTTACAAACAAAGTTATGACCTATCGTTCCCTATGAACGCGTTAGGAATCGTAGCCGACGCATTCACCCAAGTAATGAAAGTTCATCCCAAGCGTAGCGATGCTAAGAGAAATATTTTAGCTTCTCTACTCTACCATGCATGCATACAATGTGGATTCGTCCGATCTAAAGGTGAGGTTGCTCGCTTCATGCAACTAAGCAACAAAGGCATCTGTATCGGAGAGGTCTTTATACGTTCTCTGTACAACGACGATAAGATCGATGTAGACTTGGATGCCGAGCGCATAGTTCCTCACATTGCAACGACTTTCCTTAAACTCGATCCTCAAGGAGTGCCTATAGACGTTCAACAAATAGTCCACGAGGTTGTTACTACGGCAATAGAAAACAATATAGGCAGATCGGTAATTAAGACGAAAGTTGTTGGAGCAAGTTACGAGGTGCTACGTCGCTTAGGCTCGTCTATGTCTCTTAACGAGGTCGTTAAACGCTGTGACGTATTTGGAAATTCAGTCAAGCGTTTTGTCAAGGAGTTGTCTTCTTACCATTCCTACTTTGAACCAATCTACACTAAGCATGGGCTAACTAGCAGTAGGACTTAGCGAAGTGGAAGTGAGAGCCATGTTCGTTTCTTTCATAGGAAACGTTGATTCTTACCCCACTAAGCTGCCAAGTTTTTCTCGCATTTCCTTTTGCACTTCTTGCTTGAGTTCGGCTCGAACCCGATCCGGACTTTTTTCACCTATGGAAGTCTCACGACGAATTTCAGACCTCATGATCTCATACTTATTTGCTTCGTTCAGGATGAGACTGTATTCGGAGTCGGATATGTTTTCATCGCGTAAGGCCTTCGATACTAGATCGCGAATCGTATTGATTTTCGCCTTTGCCAACATAGTTGTCCTTTCATGCTTAGAAACCTTCATTCCTAACTTCTTAGCTCCAAGGGTCGTAGATGCTGAAATTAATCCACATAGTCCACCAATAACTCCAAGTGGTAGACCAATCACTATTCCAACCCCAGTCAACGCTGCGCCCAATCCAGATCCAGATAAGATCACAGATAGGCCTCCAGTTACCACTGCGATGCCATGAACTATTCCTTGAGAACGTGCATATTTCTTGCGCACACCTTCGTAGTGCCTTTCTTGAACTTCTATGTCCGAAAGCGTGTCTCGGATCGTTTGCAGTCTAAAGTTCTTTCCAGTGTCACTAGCAATATGTGGATAGATACTTGGTGCTGATGGAAACGGTTGAATCGAATCGCCTTCCATTGTACGTTATACATATAACTTACTCAAGCTTCAACACGTATCGTATAGGTCGACCACGGAAGTCTACCACGTTGCCTTTCTCATCACGAATCGTAAGGCTAAGACTGTTTCGCATTGTCCCTATAGCTTGCAGGGTTTGGGGATTCGTTATAGAATAGGCTGTCCTTAAAAACCAAGAACCTCGAACCTCTACGCTAGCCAAGACTTTCGATCGTTTTCCCTCTAGAAGTGAGAAACCGGAATCCACCGCATCGCAATAGACATACATTGTGTAGATATCTTTGATCTTAATAGGGTAATTACCAACTTTTAGCAGGAACTCGTTATTCTCTTCTTCTCCACCTTCGACACCTAATAGTGCATAGAAATTCTTATCGAAATTGATTGGTTTCTTAACTACTATGGTGTGTCCCTTAAGGGGGATCTTGCTCTTAAATTCCACGACACCAGCATCACTTGCAGGCTTTAAGACCCTCTTGATTCTCTTAAAGTTGTAAGACCCTGCAGCAACGTCGTGTGGGAACATAATACTACCGGCATTCCACCTGAACGAGCCCGCCTCCGTTAGGTTCCACCAACTGTTCTCAAAAGCGATCTCGAGTAGCGAAATATTATTGATAAGAATTGGATCGTCGAAGTAGACCGTATGGTCAGATGATGTGGTGGTGACATTAAGGATCGTCATTATATGTTGAAGGTATAACTATATGTATGTATAGCTTCAACATGTCTCATAAAGTTCGTTTCGAAGGTGATTGGAGCGACTACATCGCACCTCGCAATGCAAAGGCCTTTACAGTCTTTAAGAAGAAACATCCCCAGGCGGACTTTGAGAAGTTCTTAGCTAGGACTACGGCGTCGGACATACACGACGATTCAACGTATGAGACAAGGATCGTGTTTTTCGATGGTGGACAACATTGGTACATTACCGATCTCGTACCAGTGGATATTCGAAAACGCATCGATGACGCATTGCAGGGAATGGTTGATGGCTTCCCATCTACGTTGACCCTAGATAATAGTGCGAAATATCCCATTACAGCAGTTCCTTCTACTGGACCGGCACAAGATATTGATCTCACTAATCTATTGATATATGTCACCCCAAAGGGTACGTTCAAAGCAGGCGTTCCAAATATATTCAAGGAGATCGTCATAAAGCATGTGACAGAAAAAGAGTCCCATGCGTGGTTGTCAGGTCCGGATTTCAAGTACTGGCCTCAGCAATTGAATTTCGCAACGTGGTGTGCAACTTCCGGATGTGGAGTATCGTTGTTTGACCCCACTTTCAAAACGTATCCTCCTATCGTTCAGGGGTTCCTACGATTCCATGTTTATTTCACGATACGAAGAATTCTACATGAACTTGGTGGTACTCATGGAGTTCCTTTACCTGGTGACTCTGCTTTCAAGCAAATGGATAACCGCTATAACAAATCAGCTCTTGAGAGATTGTGCATCGAATTCGGTATATCTCGAAAACCAGACTTCCGATGCAAGTTAGGTCGGAATAATGGATTAGGAGATGTATTCATGTTATACCCTGGACCAACTGGCTACGTAAACGGATATGTAACTGCCCATGGTCGAAGTTACGACAAAGCAACCACATGGCCCGAGGACTCTACTTTGTTTAAAGATGAAGGAGGTAAGGAGGACAAGGGAACTCTGATAGCTTTTATTAGGAACGATGAACACGAAGGGAAACAATACAATTGGTTTACGCCACCAATCGGAAAGGGTTTGACAGATGCTGGATTGGGTAGGTTGAATAGATCTGTCGAGGCTTTTGGATATTGCATACTTGGTGCACAAGCAGATCTGAACGAATCCATCATACATAGCCATAACGTCAAAGAAAAGTTTAAGAGCTTAGTCGAAGGCGCTATTCTCGTAAACGACTTAAAGTTAAGTTACGATAACTATCTTACCGCTATAAGTAATACGCATAAGAAGCTCGATCTAGCAATAGCTATAGGCGTACGATTATTGCCAAGCGATCTATCGTACTATCTTGGTGAGAAAGATGGTTATAGGAATCCAATCCCGAAAGCCACGAAAGATATGTCGCTAGGCGTTAACGACATCAATGCAGAAGTCAAAGGACGCCCACCTCTTCCTATGGAAGGACCACCAGATAAGAAATCGATGCCACCTCCTACTATGGAAGGATCACCAGATAAGAAATCGGTGCCGCCTCTCGAGACGCACAAGAAACAAGGTCCTGTACAAAAGGCTGTCTCACAACATGAGATTAATCTCGCAGTGACATCCATTGCTGCAGCTGGAATTGCATGGATGTTGTTTCGTTAACGGCGTTTGTATTGCTCCACTACGAAGACCACTGCTGCTACGATTAACAACCAAAGGTTGTTTGCTAAGACTCCAACAACGTCAGCAGCCATACTGAATATGAAACTCGCAATTGGCCCAACCATCTTAGGTAGAATCTCTTCTAACTTTTTACCTATTGCTTTTAAGGTTTTGGCAGTTGTTTTAGCTGCTGCTTTGGCAGCCTCTCCAAATCCCGGTACTATCGCGGAAACTGCCTTTGTCAGATTGGAAACTATTACGCCGATCACAGTACTTACCGCAGCTACCACGCTAATTATACTGACCCCATACTTCTTAAAGATGATTCTTATACGATCCCTAAGTGGCATCCGTTCTGCCAGGGCTTCTCCTATTCGTTCTAGGACTGCTTGCTCCTCCTGATCAGTCCTTATTTCGTTAGTAGCATTCGCTTTCTGAGTTTCAGTAGATGCAGGGTCTTTGAGTATTCCTACATTCCGTTCGACCCTTTCACTCAATTGATTTTCAGCTATTATGACTTGATTTACACTTTCTTCCCTCGAAGGTCCTAAGACTCTTTTGAGACCTTTTCCCATCTTCTTATATAACTCACCTTTCGTGGTGGTCATAGGAATCGCTTTTTCTTTACTTCCATACTCGTGGATAGCGACTCTACCATCAGACAGGGTTGCAATCTCAAGCGTGCCTCGAATTCCCACATCGTGGTATTTTTTCCAGACAGTCTCGAACATATCCTGTCTCGCATTTTCCGATAAACCCTGTTTGAAGACTACGCCTCGATCGGTATACTTTGGGACTTTCTCTTCCTCAAACCTCTCCAGGATTCTTTCATTTCTAGAAACGTTCGAGTCTTTCGAGTCGATGAGTTCGTCCATAATTCCATCGAAATCTTCATCTGTAAATGAGGTTTCCTGATCCTTTGGTCTAGCGCCTTCTTTGCTGTAGTCGCGTCTGGTTTTCATTGGGACCATTTCTCCTGACTCTTCTGGAAATGTTGCATCCCACTCCTCATCCACATTGATAGTATCATCGTCATCGTAGTCTCCACCTCCTTCAGCTTCACCAGGTCTTTCCTCTGGGGTATCAACGTCCATGTTAAACATAACTATATATATAGTTATATTCAACATGATCTCATCAAAGTTGGATCCCACACAAGTACGAAGAGAGCCTCATGCACTAAAGGCTCCACGAGACTTGTATAGGAAAACGTTCACTCGATCATCTGCCAATCCAGGTGAGACTCTATACGTAGAAGTCCCAAAGCTAGCAGAAGGTGTAGTACTAGTACCTGGTAGCTTAGCGCTATTGGGCGACATCGTACTATCTGGTGGACATGCGAATAACAGAGTCGTTTCGAACGTTGGACGTTGCTTGGTCATGCGTAGAATCTGTAGGATGGGAGCTGAAACAGTAGAAGACCTTGTCAGGCCAGATCTCCTACAAACGTACTCCGACGTATACCTATCTACGCAGGAGAGAGAGGCGAGAGTACAACAAGGCATTCAATCAGAGAACGTAAACAAGCTACGATCGAAAGCTGGTGACGCAAGTACTTCGTCTGCTGCAGACAACGCGCTCCTAGCTGCATGTGGTTCCAAGTATAGGATTCCATTAGATGTTGACATTCTGACACAACATGGAGTTCTATATCCATATGCCTTAGAAAATACAATTACATTCGAGTTGACTCTAGCGCCTGCCAACGAGGTCGTAATTGGATCGGATACGACGAAGATAGGTACGTACCAACTTACCAACATCCAACTAGAATACGAAGCAATCAGGGACGGAACGCTGGCTAGTAGTGCACTTCACAAATACGAAATAGGTGCTGCATTCCTATACAACTACGCTGTTCACTTCAAGACAGTAGATATCGCTAAAACATCCGATACTTTGATATCTCAAAACGTTAACGTTCCACGACGATCCTTTGCTGGCCTACTTCTACTATTCATAGATCCACCTACCATTGGCACGCGAGATAGTGAAGCATTCTCGAATCCCGATATTTCGAAGGTAGAAGTAGATGTCAACGGGATTCCCAACACACTCTTTCCAAGCGGTATGCTTCCCCTAGATTTCTGGGAGGCTGCAAGAGGTTGGTTTGGTACACCCAATACTTCCATGACTCCAAAGAAGTTCTTTGAAAATAGATTCGCTATCCTAATCGATTGTCGCACAGCAAAAGATTCCACCGTTCATGGTGATGGCTTGGCACAAACCGGCAGTGGAAAGGACATCGACATTCGCATACATAGAACTGCGAAGGGAAGTGGAAATGTGAAAATGCACATCTATGTCCTTGCGGATGCTCAGGTCACGATATTGAACAGATCTCTGCAGAGTATATTATACTGATGGATTCTCTCGTAGAGCACATACCTTTCAACGCACTCATAGTCGGTCCAACGAATTGTGGGAAGACTGCGTTTCTCATAGAACAACTTCGTGGATCATTTCGTGGTAAGTTCGATTACATAGTACTGATTTGTCCTACGTATGCCCACAACAAAACTTATCGTGGATTTGCGAATCGAGATCCTCATTTCTTCGTCATGTCACCACCGCAGGATGCCATCGATACTACTTTGAGCCTTTGCGCAACGTTTTGGTCAGGTACCAATACTCTATTGATTCTCGATGATTGCGCCGCATCGAAGGACGTCAAGAAACGAACTGACAAGCTAGTGGACTTAGCCTTTTCTGCACGACATATAGGGCTTTCCGTTTGGGTGCTGTCCCAACAACTAACGAGCATATGTAAACCCTTCCGTGAGAACGTAGCTATCGTAGTAGCATTCCATACAGCGTCGGCCGTAGATGGCAAAAGGATATTTGAGGATTATGGAGGCTCGCAAGAATGCAAAGAGTTACGAACGATACTTGGATCCCATAAGTTCGCTCGCATGTGCTTCTGTCTCCGCCATCCTTTCGAGGTAGTGTTAGAGCTCCCAGCACCTACAACATATTATCATGGATGAATACCTGAATGAACTGATTGATGAGTGCGCTATTGTTTGCCCTCCAGTCGTGTTGGAACATCCAACCAAATTGGAGGGTGTCGAAGATTGTCGGGAAGCACTTGCAATCTTAGCTGCAATGGGTACGACAAAAGAGTATCTAGGACAGAATTTCTCAATAGTAGATATATCTAAGCTATCTGAGAAGGACGTAAAACGTTTGCATAGTAGGTACCAGGCCGTAGTAGCAAAGCAAATAACGGGATGTCTAGTAAATGGAGCACTACGCCTAGCTACCCGCGCAGTCGCATACGTAGTTCCAATAGATGACAAACAAGAACTGCTTAAGGACCTACGAGAAGACCATCTAGTTCGCAACGAGATATCTGCTGTGGCCGGTCTATTATCACTCAAAGCAGGTCGATTAGTGGCTCTAGCTAGTGCCTTGTTCCACGTAGTTGATCACATAGTCGTTCCTACAACACCTGTTGAACCTCTACAGGTAACTACTATACCGAATCAAGATGGAAGAAGCGGACCAGATAACTGCGAATCCTCCGACGACTGCACCAACTAAGGTAAACAATCCAAAGCGCGTCGCAGCTGGAAAGGCACTAGCGTTAAGCAACAAGCTTGCTAGAGAAGCTCAGGAGAGAGAGTTGACGCGTGAAAGCGAACCACGCAACGTAGAGAAAGGTCGGTTCGAAAATCTGACCATCCTCGCAGTCATCGGTACTGGCGCTACATTGGTCGGCACGTACTTTGCGTACAAGAAGTATGTAGATGGCAACACGCGAGCTGCCGACGTTAGCACGACACAACCTGCAGCTCCGACAAAGCCAACGGTACTAGACATGGAGTAACACTTAAAGACTCGAGATCATACTTATATATGTCGAGATGGATAAGGAATTGATGAAGACGGCAACCGATGCAGCTATAATTGTTGGACTCGCTTCTGGTATTGGGTGGATCGTAAAAAAGACTACCAAGGAATCTATGCTTAGCGATCCTTCTTCTTCCCTAGTGAATTACGCAAAGTGGACTGCCGTGATACTTGGTAGCTTATACGCGAAACAATATCTTGAGAAACAAAAGATCATACCGTAATGGCGACGGTAGCAGCTATTGGAATGTCTATTTTCGGCGCTGTTTTGAATGCAACGGCATTTACTGGTGGTGGTATACTAGCTAGAATGATTGGAAAGGGTGATATGGATGCAGAACGAGAGAGACATGATAGGGCCACCGAAAAACTAGCACGTGAAATGAAAGCGTATAGAATCAAACGTCAAAGATTATACGACTATGCACAAGAGCAGGAAGGTCTTGAACGCGACGCATACAACGCTCAAAGAGATACCAACGAAGCCTTTGAGCAATCCAATAATTTACGTAAAGAGCTAAAACGGCTCAAAGAGCTGAAAGAACCCCGCTTATCTGACTACTACCGACCCTCAAACAATCAGAAGACTGGCGAGTTGCTCTACGTTGGTGGTGGAATGCTAGGCGTTGGATACGCTATTAGTAGATGGTTGTAGAAACGTATTAGGTCGTACTAAATCGTACTAGGTCGTACTAGGTAACGTACTAGATCGTACTAGGTAACGTACTAGGTCGTACTAGGTAACGTACTAGGTCGTACTAGGTAACGTACTAGATCGTACTAGGTCGTACTAGGTAACGTACTAGATCGTACTAGGTCGTACTAGGTAACGTACTAGGTCGTACTAGGTAACGTACTAGGTCGTACTAGATAACGTACTAGGAACGTATTAGGTTCTACTAGGAACGTACTACTAAGCTACTACTAAGTTACTAAGTTACTACTAGCTACTACTAAGCTACTACTAAGCTACTACTAGGTTACTACTAAAAAAAAAACGGAAAAAAAAAAAGGAAAAAAGAAAGGAATGAGGCCTGGTTCTTATTCTTTTCTTTTTTTCATTTTTTTTTTTTCATCTGTTGAAGGTTAGAATGTATAGATGTATGATGGATTCTAAACTTGCGAATATCTTCTATGGTCCTATGGGCTATTGGAAAGGCCACTCTGCAATTGGTAAGCTATCGGTAGCAGCGAAAGCATCAGAAGACGTAGCTAGGAGTTGGTTGGAAAAGCAATCTATGTGGCAAATATATCTACCACCACCAAAACACATTCCACGACCGCATTGGACTGTATCAAAACCAAATGAAGTCCACCAAGCTGATTTGATATTTCTACCACACGATCGACCTGGGCGTGGACGGAAGCTATATAAGTATGCATTAGTGGTAATCGACGTAGCTTCTCGATACAAAGAAGCCGAACCTTTAGCGTCTAAAGATAGTGGTGAAGTTTCTGCGGCATTCGAACGAATCTATAAACGTAGTCCACTCGAATGGCCAAAGACGTTGCAAGTAGATCCTGGTAGAGAATTCATGGGACGTATGTCTGAAACGCTAGAACTACATGGTACGAAAGTTCAACGAGGTGAAGCTGGTAATCATAGAGCGCAAGGCTTCGTCGAACGAGCAAATAGAACTCTAGCCGAGAGATTGTTTGGGTATCAGTATGCACAAGAGATGGTACTTACTTCGGAAGGATCAGATGAGCGTAGTAGAGAATGGGTAGTTCGTTTACCAATGGTTATCAAAGCCCTGAACAGTGAGGTGACTCGACTGACAGGAAAGGAGCCTTCGAATTCTGTAGTGACGCAACAAGTAGATCTGAAGACTCCTACGTATTCGCGCACCGTTGGATTGAGAGAAGAGCGTCTACCATTCGACGTTCTAGTTCGATATCTCTATGCACCAGGAGAATTGGAAGGAGGTGAAAAACGTAGAGCTACTGATCCTGTGTGGAGTTTGCAGATATACACCATTTCGCGAAGTGTAGTATCTTCGGGACAGCCTGTGCTTTACTACCTTGCGAAGCGAGAAGGGGAGAAGGACGCACCCAAACGTGGATTCGTTCGTGAAGAGCTACAAGTCGTTCCTAGGGATACGGAACTACCACCAAAAGGAATTCTGTTTGTACCCAAGCGCTAGACAGCGTACTCTATTGGCTCGGTGTGGATTCCATCGGGAAGAACGTGTCTTTTGTCGTAGTAAGCCGATAGCCCAAGCTTCCGTTGTTTGTAGGTTGCTATACCTTCTGGCGATAGTCGGAAGCCTCGGTTTTCCGCCACGTCGATATCACCCTGGAGGGCTGCTACGAATCGATCCCACGAAATGTCGTTGTGCCGCCTAGACATACCTTTAGCGGAATACTTCTTGCTGCCACCCGTATCGACGTAGTAGGCTTTCGAGCATAGGGCAATGGCGCGCTGTCCTTCGAATTCGAGTTTGAAGAGTCCTGGGGTACGACTGCTCCACTTGTCCCAAGCTAGCCATTCCTTCCTTTCGGCTTCGAAATCCTCTCGTAGGTCTGATCTTACAACCTCATCGAGGCTATTTCCTGAGATGGCAATGTACGCACTGTCCGTGTCCATCTGGATGTATTCGAAGTCCTTGCGATCGATGTACTTGTCGAGGAAGTCGTAGTAGAACTCAAGCATACGCAGCTTTGCGAGCTGGTACACAGCGATACCTACTTGGAAAGGGCGTTTGATTCGGATCTGGTCCTTCCTACTCTCGAGTTCGTATGCCTCGCCAATCTCTTCCAGGTCTTCGAACCAAACACTTCGCAAGGCTTTGTCCACAATCTTCTCATCTTTTGTATAGGTGACCTTTGTTTGGCGTCCCAAGTCTTCGAGCAACTTTCCATAAGCGCTGTTTCCTAGCAGCTTGAACACATCTGCCAGCAAAGCCTCACCTTTGTCTTCATCTCCCATACGACGTGCCTCGGTGACCTGGTCTACGAACCAACCGAAGATTTCTTTGGGTTCGTATTCTATTGTACGGTAGACAGCAGTGATCACTGCGCCATGATCTACATACCAACGTAATAGAGGCTCATAGAGGAGCAACTTCTTTCCAGAGAGACTCCCAACTAGCTTTGTTTCCTCGCTGAGCTTTCTACCTGTCTTTGTGAGGTAGGCCAACATTTGTGGAGGAATTGCTTTCTTGGGGATTTTCTTGTTGTAGAAGAAGGGTGGCATCTCCTCAAATTTCTTCCACAATTTCTTTGGTATCTCAATGTCTACTTCTGCATATCCAAACCACGAACCATTTTGTAGACATTCGACAAATCCTTCGGCTTCTAGACCTGGCTCATCGTAGTGAATGACCTCTTCTTTTCCACAAGGCATTTCGAATTCCATCGTGGAAAGATATAGGGCGTTGGCATCATATCCAAGAATCTTGCGACACACCTTGGTTCCACCTTGGTGACTACGAATCTTAGTTTTTCCCGCTTCGTGGAGTCTGGTGAACACTATGCTTGGACCTCCCACGACAGCGCCTTTCAGCATGTGGTAGGCTTCCTTACTTGGAGCATACATCTCAGCTCCCCTTTCTACACTACCTCGAAGCAAGAACTGTAGTGAGACTCCTGGAATGGACACTGTGTCTTTCAGCATGTCTACTCCTTTCTCGTGATAGAAATCTCGCATCTTTTCGAGTGCCTCTAGGAATGGAACTACGTCTAGGTTGTTGTAGTATCGTAGCCAGTCTGCAAAGGTCTCCATTCCCTTGTCGAGAAAGGTGCGCTTGCAGTCTTCGAACTCTGACCTAGATAGTAGGTGTTCTCTTTTCAACTTCGAACCCCACTCTGGATAGTCTGGTAATCCAACGTGATCCAACTTGTCGGGAGAGTCGAACCACTCATATGGGAAGAAACTCTTTTGCAACTCGCATCCATAGGCAGTGATCCAACGTTCGTAGGAAGTACCTGGTCCAAGATAGTTCATCACATCGAGGAAACGGAAATCGGGAGTCAAGAGAAACATAGTGGTGTTGGCTTTCTTTGCCACCCGGACTTTTGTACAGGTGTCGGCAATGGTTCCTACGAAGTGCTCCCTGATCAGATTGAGATCGTACCTTCCAGAGTTGAATCCCAATACTGGAACTTGACCGATCCATTCGTCGATCTTCGCTTGTTGTCCCTTTGGTAGGGTGTCGAAGGAGAATTTGAGTGTATCTAGCCTGTACCATCTTGCCATAGCTACTTGGATTGTCTCTGCTCTTTGCTGGAGTTCTTCGACGAAGGCTTCGATGAGTTCTTTTGGATTGCGTCGACAGATGTGGGTTGGCGTTCGATCGTACGTGTCGGCAATTGATACTGATATTGGGACATGGACGTTTTCGATGGTCAGGTGGTCTGTTGGTTGTCTTCCTTTCGTTGTATCGAGATAGGCTTCGAAATCGTAAACTATGAAGTGTGGGTAGACAGTTTGCGTTGGTGTGGGAACCGGTTTGTTCTTCTTCTTTGTGGAGCAACCCCAAGCCTCCACTACTACATAACCTGCCTCACGTAGACTCTCCGTTCTTTCGCAGGTCTTGAGATAGAGCCTCCTTTCCCTAGGGAAGCATTTCGGGCAGCCATGGAAATAGCATCCATGAAATTGAAAGATGGTTTTCGAAATAGGTTCGTAGCCGTCGACCGGCGCTCCTTCTATCCAATGCTCTCCACCATGTCCACAAGCCGCGTGATGAATGTGCTTCTGGATTCTTTCTGATTCGCGTTCCAACCAGCATAGAGCGACTTTGCTGGCGGTGCTCTCTGGCCAGAAGGCTTTTTCGTATGCCGACTGAGGTGCCTTGATCACTTTTCCGGGGCAAACAATCTTCGTTTCTCCACGCCTGCAACGATCTGCATGGCGTTGAAGGTTCGAGGCGTTTGTGAACCGTTGCTTACAATCGTTGCATACGTAGACACTCCCTAGCTTGTTGATGTTCTTGATGTAGAAAGCATGTCCTTCGTATATCCCAATCGTTATCGTATGCTTGTAGTGAGCTGCATGTCGCATCAGATGCCAAGCGCCATCCTCCGTAGGTTCGTACACCCGAATACCGATTCCAAAGTGCAACTCGACTTCCTCCAGCTGGTCTATGGAAGTTCTGGGAACGTCTTGTGTGGGCGCTGTCAGGCGATAGAAGTCCTGGGCAAGTTTTCGAGCTTTGACGCAACACCTATCTACTCTTGCTCCTTCATGCATGGCAAGGCAGCGCCAAAGACATAGGTTGTCGCCATATCGATCAAGGGCAAGCATTCCTTTCTTATGGCGAAGCCATTGAGGTAGTGGGCCTGTTCCCAACAGAAGCTGACGATCGATCACGACTTTGACATCCACGTAGATCCAACGCACAAAGGCCCATTGGGTATTTGGACGATTAATGTTGTCGGGATTCAAACGAGCTGTCTCCTTGCTATTGAGCCACTCTTCTGCATCTCCTAGGATGTTCACCCATGGAGAGCCTGGGACAGTCTTGGAGAATAGCATCACACGCCCGTCGTTGACATTGCGAATGCGATAGGTGTAGCTGTAGCGCAGGTAGAAGCTGGTGGTTACCTTTGCAACTAACTTTGCCATGATCCTAGGGATCAAATCTCCTGCCACACCTTGGAAGAAGCGCCATCGAATAGTACGGCGGCCTATCTCCACTCCCTCGAGCATTCCATCTCTCTCATCGAGAATAGCACCTGCCTCTCGAGCTAGACTTCGTGGAAGTGGCTCACTACGCAGTCTCGCCATTCTCCCTTCGATATAACTATACATTACGATAGCTTTAACAGATACTCCAAATTTAGATTTCTAGGTGTAAGGCTGTTGCAGAGCAATCGATGTCGATATAACTATATGTAATCATATTTCTAATAGGATTATCAAGTTGGATTTTACGTACAAGAATGTCTAGTGACACTTTGGATGACCCTTAGTACCCCCTAGTAGTATAGTCGGAGTTAAAATTATACAACTTTTTTGTTGTGCAAGGGCGTCATAAAGTGGATTTCCGAATTCACTTTATGACGCCCTTGTGCAAGAAAAAAGTGGTATAATTTTAACTCCGACTATACTACTGTAGGAGAAAGAATTGAAGAAAAAAATCAACATCTTCAAAAATATCAAATCTGTTTTTTTTTCGCCAGACCGGGTAGGCAAAAAATCTTGGATTTCTGGCCAAAACTGAAAAACCACTGAATATGCTTATAATGATCACATACAATCTAATGGTAGCTTCAGAACATGTATGGAATAAGTTGGAGAAAGAATTGAAGAAAAAAATCAACATCTTCAAAAATGGTCAAATCTGGATATTTTTTGGCAGAAACCACTTACCGGGTAATATGCTTGAATATGATCTCAAACAATCTCCTGGTAGCTTCAGAACATGAATGGACTAAGTAGGAGAAAGAATTGAAGAAAAAAATCAACATCTTCAAAAATGGTCAAATCTGGATATTTTTAGCCAGACCGGGTAGGCGAAAAATCTTGGATTCCTCGCCAAAACTAAAAAACCACTGAATATGCTTATAATGATCACATACAATCTAATGGTAGCTTCAGAACATGTATGGAATAAGTTGGAAAAAGAATTGAAGAAAAAAATCAACATCTTCAAAAATGGTCAAATCTGTGTTTTTTTGGCCAGACCGGGTAGGCAAAAAATCTTGGATTTCTGGCCAAAACTGAAAAACCACTGAATATGCTTATAATGATCACATACAATCTAATGGTAGCTTCAGAACATGTATGGAATAAGTTGGAGAAAGAATTGAAGAAAAAAAATCAACATCTTCAAAAATGGTCAAATCTGGATATTTTTTGGCAGAAACCACTTACCGGGTAATATGCTTGAATATGATCTCAAACAATCTCCTGGTAGCTTCAGAACGTGAATGGAGTAAGTAGGAGAAAGAATTGAAGAAAAAAAATCAACATCTTCAAAAATGGTCAAATCTGGATATTTTTAGCCAGACCGGGTAGGCGAAAAATCTTGGATTCCTGGCCAAAACTAAAAAACCACTGAATATGCTTATAATGATCACATACAATCTAATGGTAGCTTCAGAACATGTATGGAATAAGTTGGAGAAAGAATTGAAGAAAAAAATCAACATCTTCAAAAATGGTCAAATCTGTGTTTTTTTGGCCAGACCGGGTAGGCAAAAAATCTTGGATTTCTGGCCAAAACTAAAAAACCACTGAATATGCTTCAAAATGATCTCAAACAATCTCCTGGTAGCTTCAGAACAGGAATGGACTAAGTAGGAGAAAGAATTGAAGAAAAAAATCAACATCTTCAAAAATATCAAATCTGTTTTTTTTCCGCCAGACCGGGTAGGCAAAAAATCTTGGATTTCTGGCCAAAACTGAAAAACCACTGAATATGCTTATAATGATCACATACAATCTAATGGTAGCTTCAGAACATGTATGGAATAAGTTGGAGAAAGAATTGAAGAAAAAAATCAACATCTTCAAAAATATCAAATCTGTTTTTTTTTCGCCAGACCGGGTAGGCAAAAAATCTTGGATTTCTGGCCAAAACTGAAAAACCACTGAATATGCTTATAATGATCACATACAATCTAATGGTAGCTTCAGAACATGTATGGAATAAGTTGGAGAAAGAATTGAATAAAAAAATCAACATCTTGTTTTTTCGCCAGACCGGGTAGGCAAAAAATCTTGGATTCCTGGCCAAAACTAAAAAACCACTGAATATGCTTATAATGATCACATACAATCTAATGGTAGCTTCAGAACATGTATGGAATAAGTTGGAGAAAGAATTGAAGAAAAAAATCAACATCTTCAAAAATAGTCAAATCTGGATATTTTTAGCCAGACCGGGTAGGCGAAAAATCTTGGATTTCTGGCCAAAACTGAAAAACCACTGAATATGCTTATAATGATCACATACAATCTAATGGTAGCTTCAGAACATGAATGGACTAAGTAGGAGAAAGAATTGAAGAAAAAAATCAACATCTTCAAAAATGGTCAAATCTGTTTTTTTTTCGCCAGACCGGGTAGGCAAAAAATCTTGGATTTCTGGCCAAAACTGAAAAACCACTGAATATGCTTATAATGATCACATACAATCTAATGGTAGCTTCAGAACATGTATGGAATAAGTTGGAGAAAGAATTGAAGAAAAAAAATCAACATCTTCAAAAATGGTCAAATCTGTTTTTTTTTTCGCCAGACCGGGTAGGCAAAAAATCTTGGATTTCTGGCCAAAACTGAAAAACCACTGAATATGCTTATAATGATCACATACAATCTAATGGTAGCTTCAGAACATGTATGGAATAAGTTGGAGAAAGAATTGAAGAAAAAAAATCAACATCTTCAAAAATGGTCAAATCTGGATATTTTTTGGCAGAAACCACTTACCGGGTAATATGCTTGAATATGATCTCAAACAATCTCCTGGTAGCTTCAGAACGTGAATGGAGTAAGTAGGAGAAAGAATTGAAGGAAAAAATCAACATCTTCAAAAATATCAAATCTGTGTTTTTTTGGCCAGACCGGGTAGGCAAAAAATCTTGGATTTCTGGCCAAAACTAAAAAACCACTGAACATGCTTCAAAATGATCTCAAACAATCTCCCGGTAGCTTCAGAACATGAATGGACTAAGTTGGACAAAGAATTGAAGAAAAAAATCAACATCTTCAAAAATGTCAAATCTTTTTTTTTTCACCAGACCGGGTAGGCAAAAAATCTTGGATTTCTGGCCAAAACTGAAAAACCACTGAATATGCTTATAATGATCACATACAATCTAATGGTAGCTTCAGAACATGTATGGAATAAGTTGGAGAAAGAATTGAAGAAAAAAATCAACATCTTCAAAAATGGTCAAATCTGGATATTTTTACCCAGACCGGGTAGGCGAAAAATCTTGGATTTCTGGCCAAAACTAAAAAACCACTGAATATGCTTCAAAATGATCTCAAACAATCTCCTGGTAGCTTCAGAACAGGAATGGACTAAGTAGGAGAAAGAATTGAAGAAAAAAATCAACATCTTCAAAAATATCAAATGTTTTTTTTTCGCCAGACCGGGTAGGCAAAAAATCTTGGATTTCTGGCCAAAACTGAAAAACCACTGAATATGCTTATAATGATCACATACAATCTAATGGTAGCTTCAGAACATGTATGGAATAAGTTGGAGAAAGAATTGAAGAAAAAAATCAACATCTTCAAAAATGGTCAAATCTGGATATTTTTTGGCAGAAACCACTTACCGGGTAATATGCTTGAATATGATCTCAAACAATCTCCTGGTAGCTTCAGAACATGAATGGACTAAGTAGGAGAAAGAATTGAAGAAAAAATCAACATCTTCAAAAATGGTCAAATCTGGATATTTTTAGCCAGACCGGGTAGGCAAAAAATCTTGGATTTCTGGCCAAAACTAAAAAACCACTGAACATGCTTCAAAATGATCTCAAACAATCTCCCGGTAGCTTCAGAACATGAATGGACTAAGTTGGACAAAGAATTGAAGAAAAAAATCAACATCTTCAAAAATATCAAATCTGTTTTTTTTTCGCCAGACCGGGTAGGCAAAAAATCTTGGATTTCTGGCCAAAACTGAAAAACCACTGAATATGCTTATAATGATCACATACAATCTAATGGTAGCTTCAGAACATGTATGGAATAAGTTGGAGAAAGAATTGAAGAAAAAAATCAACATCTTCAAAAATGGTCAAATCTGGATATTTTTTGGCAGAAACCACTTACCGGGTAATATGCTTGAATATGATCTCAAACAATCTCCTGGTAGCTTCAGAACATGAATGGACTAAGTAGGAGAAAGAATTGAAGAAAAAAATCAACATCTTCAAAAATGGTCAAATCTGGATATTTTTAGCCAGACCGGGTAGGCGAAAAATCTTGGATTCCTCGCCAAAACTAAAAAACCACTGAATATGCTTATAATGATCACATACAATCTAATGGTAGCTTCAGAACATGTATGGAATAAGTTGGAAAAAGAATTGAAGAAAAAAATCAACATCTTCAAAAATGGTCAAATCTGTGTTTTTTTGGCCAGACCGGGTAGGCAAAAAATCTTGGATTTCTGGCCAAAACTGAAAAACCACTGAATATGCTTATAATGATCACATACAATCTAATGGTAGCTTCAGAACATGTATGGAATAAGTTGGAGAAAGAATTGAAGAAAAAAAATCAACATCTTCAAAAATGGTCAAATCTGGATATTTTTTGGCAGAAACCACTTACCGGGTAATATGCTTGAATATGATCTCAAACAATCTCCTGGTAGCTTCAGAACGTGAATGGAGTAAGTAGGAGAAAGAATTGAAGAAAAAAAATCAACATCTTCAAAAATGGTCAAATCTGGATATTTTTAGCCAGACCGGGTAGGCGAAAAATCTTGGATTCCTGGCCAAAACTAAAAAACCACTGAATATGCTTATAATGATCACATACAATCTAATGGTAGCTTCAGAACATGTATGGAATAAGTTGGAGAAAGAATTGAAGAAAAAAATCAACATCTTCAAAAATGGTCAAATCTGTGTTTTTTTGGCCAGACCGGGTAGGCAAAAAATCTTGGATTTCTGGCCAAAACTAAAAAACCACTGAATATGCTTCAAAATGATCTCAAACAATCTCCTGGTAGCTTCAGAACAGGAATGGACTAAGTAGGAGAAAGAATTGAAGAAAAAAATCAACATCTTCAAAAATATCAAATCTGTTTTTTTTCCGCCAGACCGGGTAGGCAAAAAATCTTGGATTTCTGGCCAAAACTGAAAAACCACTGAATATGCTTATAATGATCACATACAATCTAATGGTAGCTTCAGAACATGTATGGAATAAGTTGGAGAAAGAATTGAAGAAAAAAATCAACATCTTCAAAAATATCAAATCTGTTTTTTTTTCGCCAGACCGGGTAGGCAAAAAATCTTGGATTTCTGGCCAAAACTGAAAAACCACTGAATATGCTTATAATGATCACATACAATCTAATGGTAGCTTCAGAACATGTATGGAATAAGTTGGAGAAAGAATTGAATAAAAAAATCAACATCTTGTTTTTTCGCCAGACCGGGTAGGCAAAAAATCTTGGATTCCTGGCCAAAACTAAAAAACCACTGAATATGCTTATAATGATCACATACAATCTAATGGTAGCTTCAGAACATGTATGGAATAAGTTGGAGAAAGAATTGAAGAAAAAAATCAACATCTTCAAAAATAGTCAAATCTGGATATTTTTAGCCAGACCGGGTAGGCGAAAAATCTTGGATTTCTGGCCAAAACTGAAAAACCACTGAATATGCTTATAATGATCACATACAATCTAATGGTAGCTTCAGAACATGAATGGACTAAGTAGGAGAAAGAATTGAAGAAAAAAATCAACATCTTCAAAAATGGTCAAATCTGTTTTTTTTTCGCCAGACCGGGTAGGCAAAAAATCTTGGATTTCTGGCCAAAACTGAAAAACCACTGAATATGCTTATAATGATCACATACAATCTAATGGTAGCTTCAGAACATGTATGGAATAAGTTGGAGAAAGAATTGAAGAAAAAAAATCAACATCTTCAAAAATGGTCAAATCTGTTTTTTTTTTCGCCAGACCGGGTAGGCAAAAAATCTTGGATTTCTGGCCAAAACTGAAAAACCACTGAATATGCTTATAATGATCACATACAATCTAATGGTAGCTTCAGAACATGTATGGAATAAGTTGGAGAAAGAATTGAAGAAAAAAAATCAACATCTTCAAAAATGGTCAAATCTGGATATTTTTTGGCAGAAACCACTTACCGGGTAATATGCTTGAATATGATCTCAAACAATCTCCTGGTAGCTTCAGAACGTGAATGGAGTAAGTAGGAGAAAGAATTGAAGGAAAAAATCAACATCTTCAAAAATATCAAATCTGTGTTTTTTTGGCCAGACCGGGTAGGCAAAAAATCTTGGATTTCTGGCCAAAACTAAAAAACCACTGAACATGCTTCAAAATGATCTCAAACAATCTCCCGGTAGCTTCAGAACATGAATGGACTAAGTTGGACAAAGAATTGAAGAAAAAAATCAACATCTTCAAAAATGTCAAATCTTTTTTTTTTCACCAGACCGGGTAGGCAAAAAATCTTGGATTTCTGGCCAAAACTGAAAAACCACTGAATATGCTTATAATGATCACATACAATCTAATGGTAGCTTCAGAACATGTATGGAATAAGTTGGAGAAAGAATTGAAGAAAAAAATCAACATCTTCAAAAATGGTCAAATCTGGATATTTTTACCCAGACCGGGTAGGCGAAAAATCTTGGATTTCTGGCCAAAACTAAAAAACCACTGAATATGCTTCAAAATGATCTCAAACAATCTCCTGGTAGCTTCAGAACAGGAATGGACTAAGTAGGAGAAAGAATTGAAGAAAAAAATCAACATCTTCAAAAATATCAAATGTTTTTTTTTCGCCAGACCGGGTAGGCAAAAAATCTTGGATTTCTGGCCAAAACTGAAAAACCACTGAATATGCTTATAATGATCACATACAATCTAATGGTAGCTTCAGAACATGTATGGAATAAGTTGGAGAAAGAATTGAAGAAAAAAATCAACATCTTCAAAAATGGTCAAATCTGGATATTTTTTGGCAGAAACCACTTACCGGGTAATATGCTTGAATATGATCTCAAACAATCTCCTGGTAGCTTCAGAACATGAATGGACTAAGTAGGAGAAAGAATTGAAGAAAAAATCAACATCTTCAAAAATGGTCAAATCTGGATATTTTTAGCCAGACCGGGTAGGCAAAAAATCTTGGATTTCTGGCCAAAACTAAAAAACCACTGAACATGCTTCAAAATGATCTCAAACAATCTCCCGGTAGCTTCAGAACATGAATGGACTAAGTTGGACAAAGAATTGAAGAAAAAAATCAACATCTTCAAAAATGTCAAATCTTTTTTTTTTTCACCAGACCGGG
This sequence comes from Actinernus sp. WN-2022, assembly GCA_030867875.1. Lineage (NCBI taxonomy): Eukaryota > Metazoa > Cnidaria > Anthozoa > Actiniaria > Actinernidae > Actinernus > Actinernus sp. WN-2022. The sequence continues at coordinate 94,520,739 of JAOWCC010001634.1, forward strand.
TAGGCAAAAAATCTTGGATTTCTGGCCAAAACTGAAAAACCACTGAATATGCTTATAATGATCACATACAATCTAATGGTAGCTTCAGAACATGTATGGAATAAGTTGGAGAAAGAATTGAATAAAAAAATCAACATCTTGTTTTTTCGCCAGACCGGGTAGGCAAAAAATCTTGGATTCCTGGCCAAAACTAAAAAACCACTGAATATGCTTATAATGATCACATACAATCTAATGGTAGCTTCAGAACATGTATGGAATAAGTTGGAGAAAGAATTGAAGAAAAAAATCAACATCTTCAAAAATAGTCAAATCTGGATATTTTTAGCCAGACCGGGTAGGCGAAAAATCTTGGATTTCTGGCCAAAACTGAAAAACCACTGAATATGCTTATAATGATCACATACAATCTAATGGTAGCTTCAGAACATGAATGGACTAAGTAGGAGAAAGAATTGAAGAAAAAAATCAACATCTTCAAAAATGGTCAAATCTGGATATTTTTTGGCAGAAACCACTTACCGGGTAATATGCTTGAATATGATCTCAAACAATCTCCTGGTAGCTTCAGAACATGAATGGACTAAGTAGGAGAAAGAATTGAAGAAAAAAATCAACATCTTCAAAAATGGTCAAATCTGGATATTTTTAGCCAGACCGGGTAGGCGAAAAATCTTGGATTCCTGGCCAAAACTAAAAAACCACTGAATATGCTTATAATGATCACATACAATCTAATGGTAGCTTCAGAACATGTATGGAATAAGTTGGAGAAAGAATTGAAGAAAAAAATCAACATCTTCAAAAATGGTCAAATCTGTTTTTTTTTCGCCAGACCGGGTAGGCAAAAAATCTTGGATTTCTGGCCAAAACTGAAAAACCACTGAATATGCTTATAATGATCACATACAATCTAATGGTAGCTTCAGAACATGTATGGAATAAGTTGGAGAAAGAATTGAAGAAAAAAAATCAACATCTTCAAAAATGGTCAAATCTGTGTTTTTTTTCGCCAGACCGGGTAGGCAAAAAATCTTGGATTTCTGGCCAAAACTGAAAAACCACTGAATATGCTTATAATGATCACATACAATCTAATGGTAGCTTCAGAACATGTATGGAATAAGTTGGAGAAAGAATTGAAGAAAAAAAATCAACATCTTCAAAAATGGTCAAATCTGGATATTTTTTGGCAGAAACCACTTACCGGGTAATATGCTTGAATATGATCTCAAACAATCTCCTGGTAGCTTCAGAACGTGAATGGAGTAAGTAGGAGAAAGAATTGAAGGAAAAAATCAACATCTTCAAAAATATAAAATCTGTGTTTTTTTGGCCAGACCGGGTAGGCAAAAAATCTTGGATTTCTGGCCAAAACTAAAAAACCACTGAACATGCTTCAAAATGATCTCAAACAATCTCCCGGTAGCTTCAGAACATGAATGGACTAAGTTGGACAAAGAATTGAAGAAAAAAATCAACATCTTCAAAAATGTCAAATCTTTTTTTTTTCACCAGACCGGGTAGGCAAAAAATCTTGGATTTCTGGCCAAAACTGAAAAACCACTGAATATGCTTATAATGATCACATACAATCTAATGGTAGCTTCAGAACATGTATGGAATAAGTTGGAGAAAGAATTGAAGAAAAAAATCAACATCTTCAAAAATGGTCAAATCTGGATATTTTTACCCAGACCGGGTAGGCGAAAAATCTTGGATTTCTGGCCAAAACTAAAAAACCACTGAACATGCTTCAAAATGATCTCAAACAATCTCCCGGTAGCTTCAGAACATGAATGGACTAAGTTGGACAAAGAATTGAAGAAAAAAATCAACATCTTCAAAAATGTCAAATCTTTTTTTTTTCACCAGACCGGGTAGGCAAAAAATCTTGGATTTCTGGCCAAAACTGAAAAACCACTGAATATGCTTATAATGATCACATACAATCTAATGGTAGCTTCAGAACATGTATGGAATAAGTTGGAGAAAGAATTGAAGAAAAAAATCAACATCTTCAAAAATGGTCAAATCTGGATATTTTTTGGCAGAAACCACTTACCGGGTAATATGCTTGAATATGATCTCAAACAATCTCCTGGTAGCTTCAGAACATGAATGGACTAAGTAGGAGAAAGAATTGAAGAAAAAATCAACATCTTCAAAAATGGTCAAATCTGGATATTTTTAGCCAGACCGGGTAGGCAAAAAATCTTGGATTTCTGGCCAAAACTAAAAAACCACTGAACATGCTTCAAAATGATCTCAAACAATCTCCCGGTAGCTTCAGAACATGAATGGACTAAGTTGGACAAAGAATTGAAGAAAAAAATCAACATCTTCAAAAATGTCAAATCTTTTTTTTTTTCACCAGACCGGGTAGGCAAAAAATCTTGGATTTCTGGCCAAAACTGAAAAACCACTGAATATGCTTATAATGATCACATAAAATCTAATGGTAGCTTCAGAACATGTATGGAATTAGTTGGAGAAAGAATTGAAGAAAAAAATCAACATCTTCAAAAATGGTCAAATCTGGATATTTTTAGCCAGACCGGGTAGGCGAAAAATCTTGGATTTCTGGCCAAAACTGAAAAACCACTGAATATGCTTATAATGATCACATACAATCTAATGGTAGCTTCAGAACATGTATGGAATAAGTTGGAGAAAGAATTGAAGAAAAAAATCAACATCTTCAAAAATGGTCAAATCTGGATATTTTTAGCCAGACCGGGTAGGCGAAAAATCTTGGATTTCTGGCCAAAACTAAAAAACCACTGAATATGCTTCAAAATGATATCAAACAATCTCCTGGTAGCTTCAGAACACGAATGGACTAAGTAGGACAATGAATTGAAGAAAAAAATCAACATCTTCAAAAATGGTCAAATCTGTTTTTTTTTCACCAGACCGGGTAGGCAAAAAATCTTGGATTTCTGGCCAAAACTGAAAAACCACTGAATATGCTTATAATGATCACATACAATCTAATGGTAGCTTCAGAACATGTATGGAATAAGTTGGAGAAAGAATTGAAGAAAAAAATCAACATCTTCAAAAATGGTCAAATCTGGATATTTTTTGGCAGAAACCACTTACCGGGTAATATGCTTGAATATGATCTCAAACAATCTCCTGGTAGCTTCAGAACATGAATGGACTAAGTAGGAGAAAGAATTGAAGAAAAAAATCAACATCTTCAAAAATGGTCAAATCTGGATATTTTTAGCCAGACCGGGTAGGCGAAAAATCTTGGATTCCTGGCCAAAACTAAAAAACCACTGAATATGCTTATAATGATCACATACAATCTAATGGTAGCTTCAGAACATGTATGGAATAAGTTGGAGAAAGAATTGAAGAAAAAAATCAACATCTTCAAAAATGGTCAAATCTGTTTTTTTTTCGCCAGACCGGGTAGGCAAAAAATCTTGGATTTCTGGCCAAAACTGAAAAACCACTGAATATGCTTATAATGATCACATACAATCTAATGGTAGCTTCAGAACATGTATGGAATAAGTTGGAGAAAGAATTGAAGAAAAAAAATCAACATCTTCAAAAATGGTCAAATCTGTTTTTTTTTCGCCAGACCGGGTAGGCAAAAAATCTTGGATTTCTGGCCAAAACTGAAAAACCACTGAATATGCTTATAATGATCACATACAATCTAATGGTAGCTTCAGAACATGTATGGAATAAGTTGGAGAAAGAATTGAAGAAAAAAAATCAACATCTTCAAAAATGGTCAAATCTGTTTTTTTTTCGCCAGACCGGGTAGGCAAAAAATCTTGGATTTCTGGCCAAAACTGAAAAACCACTGAATATGCTTATAATGATCACATACAATCTAATGGTAGCTTCAGAACATGTATGGAATAAGTTGGAGAAAGAATTGAAGAAAAAAAATCAACATCTTCAAAAATGGTCAAATCTGGATATTTTTTGGCAGAAACCACTTACCGGGTAATATGCTTGAATATGATCTCAAACAATCTCCTGGTAGCTTCAGAACGTGAATGGAGTAAGTAGGAGAAAGAATTGAAGGAAAAAATCAACATCTTCAAAAATATCAAATCTGTGTTTTTTTGGCCAGACCGGGTAGGCAAAAAATCTTGGATTTCTGGCCAAAACTAAAAAACCACTGAACATGCTTCAAAATGATCTCAAACAATCTCCCGGTAGCTTCAGAACATGAATGGACTAAGTTGGACAAAGAATTGAAGAAAAAAATCAACATCTTCAAAAATGTCAAATCTTTTTTTTTTCACCAGACCGGGTAGGCAAAAAATCTTGGATTTCTGGCCAAAACTAAAAAACCACTGAATATGCTTCAAAATGATATCAAACAATCTCCTGGTAGCTTCAGAACACGAATGGACTAAGTAGGACAATGAATTGAAGAACAAAATCAACATCTTCAAAAATGGTCAAATCTGTTTTTTTTTCACCAGACCGGGTAGGCAAGAAATCTTGGATTTCTGGCCAAAACTGAAAAACCACTGAATATGCTTATAATGATCACATACAATCTAATGGTAGCTTCAGAACATGTATGGAATAAGTTGGAGAAAGAATTGAAGAAAAAAATCAACATCTTCAAAAATGGTCAAATCTGGATATTTTTAGCCAGACCGGGTAGGCGAAAAATCTTGGATTTCTGGCCAAAACTAAAAAAACACTGAATATGCTTCAAAATGATATCAAACAATCTCCTGGTAGCTTCAGAACACGAATGGACTAAGTAGGACAATGAATTGAAGAACAAAATCAACATCTTCAAAAATGGTCAAATCTGTTTTTTTTTCACCAGACCGGGTAGGCAAGAAATCTTGGATTTCTGGCCAAAACTGAAAAACCACTGAATATGCTTATAATGATCACATACAATCTAATGGTAGCTTCAGAACATGTATGGAATAAGTTGGAGAAAGAATTGAAGAAAAAAATCAACATCTTCAAAAATGGTCAAATCTGGATATTTTTACCCAGACCGGGTAGGCGAAAAATCTTGGATTTCTGGCCAAAACTAAAAAACCACTGAATATGCTTCAAAATGATCTCAAACAATCTCCTGGTAGCTTCAGAACAGGAATGGACTAAGTAGGAGAAAGAATTGAAGAAAAAAATCAACATCTTCAAAAATATCAAATGTTTTTTTTTCGCCAGACCGGGTAGGCAAAAAATCTTGGATTTCTGGCCAAAACTGAAAAACCACTGAATATGCTTATAATGATCACATACAATCTAATGGTAGCTTCAGAACATGTATGGAATAAGTTGGAGAAAGAATTGAAGAAAAAAATCAACATCTTCAAAAATGGTCAAATCTGGATATTTTTTGGCAGAAACCACTTACCGGGTAATATGCTTGAATATGATCTCAAACAATCTCCTGGTAGCTTCAGAACATGAATGGACTAAGTAGGAGAAAGAATTGAAGAAAAAATCAACATCTTCAAAAATGGTCAAATCTGGATATTTTTAGCCAGACCGGGTAGGCAAAAAATCTTGGATTTCTGGCCAAAACTAAAAAACCACTGAACATGCTTCAAAATGATCTCAAACAATCTCCCGGTAGCTTCAGAACATGAATGGACTAAGTTGGACAAAGAATTGAAGAAAAAAATCAACATCTTCAAAAATGTCAAATCTTTTTTTTTTTCACCAGACCGGGTAGGCAAAAAATCTTGGATTTCTGGCCAAAACTGAAAAACCACTGAATATGCTTATAATGATCACATAAAATCTAATGGTAGCTTCAGAACATGTATGGAATTAGTTGGAGAAAGAATTGAAGAAAAAAATCAACATCTTCAAAAATGGTCAAATCTGGATATTTTTAGCCAGACCGGGTAGGCGAAAAATCTTGGATTTCTGGCCAAAACTGAAAAACCACTGAATATGCTTATAATGATCACATACAATCTAATGGTAGCTTCAGAACATGTATGGAATAAGTTGGAGAAAGAATTGAAGAAAAAAATCAACATCTTCAAAAATGGTCAAATCTGGATATTTTTAGCCAGACCGGGTAGGCGAAAAATCTTGGATTTCTGGCCAAAACTAAAAAACCACTGAATATGCTTCAAAATGATATCAAACAATCTCCTGGTAGCTTCAGAACACGAATGGACTAAGTAGGACAATGAATTGAAGAAAAAAATCAACATCTTCAAAAATGGTCAAAGCTGTTTTTTTTTCACCAGACCGGGTAGGCAAAAAATCTTGGATTTCTGGCCAAAACTGAAAAACCACTGAATATGCTTATAATGATCACATACAATCTAATGGTAGCTTCAGAACATGTATGGAATAAGTTGGAGAAAGAATTGAAGAAAAAAATCAACATCTTCAAAAATGGTCAAATCTGGATATTTTTTGGCAGAAACCACTTACCGGGTAATATGCTTGAATATGATCTCAAACAATCTCCTGGTAGCTTCAGAACATGAATGGACTAAGTAGGAGAAAGAATTGAAGAAAAAATCAACATCTTCAAAAATGGTCAAATCTGGATATTTTTAGCCAGACCGGGTAGGCGAAAAATCTTGGATTCCTGGCCAAAACTAAAAAACCACTGAATATGCTTCAAAATGATCTCAAACAATCTCCTGGTAGCTTCAGAACAGGAATGGACTAAGTAGGAGAAAGAATTGAAGAAAAAAATCAACATCTTCAAAAATATCAAATGTTTTTTTTTCGCCAGACCGGGTAGGCAAAAAATCTTGGATTTCTGGCCAAAACTGAAAAACCACTGAATATGCTTATAATGATCACATACAATCTAATGCTAGCTTCAGAACATGTATGGAATAAGTTGGAGAAAGAATTGAAGAAAAAAATCAACATCTTCAAAAATGGTCAAATCTGGATATTTTTTGGCAGAAACCACTTACCGGGTAATATGCTTGAATATGATCTCAAACAATCTCCTGGTAGCTTCAGAACATGAATGGACTAAGTAGGAGAAAGAATTGAAGAAAATATCAACATCTTCAAAAATGGTCAAATCTGGATATTTTTAGCCAGACCGGGTAGGCAAAAAATCTTGGATTTCTGGCCAAAACTAAAAAACCACTGAACATGCTTCAAAATGATCTCAAACAATCTCCCGGTAGCTTCAGAACATGAATGGACTAAGTTGGACAAAGAATTGAAGAAAAAAATCAACATCTTCAAAAATGTCAAATCTTTTTTTTTTTCACCAGACCGGGTAGGCAAAAAATCTTGGATTTCTGGCCAAAACTGAAAAACCACTGAATATGCTTATAATGATCACATAAAATCTAATGGTAGCTTCAGAACATGTATGGAATTAGTTGGAGAAAGAATTGAAGAAAAAAATCAACATCTTCAAAAATGGTCAAATCTGGATATTTTTAGCCAGACCGGGTAGGCGAAAAATCTTGGATTTCTGGCCAAAACTGAAAAACCACTGAATATGCTTATAATGATCACATACAATCTAATGGTAGCTTCAGAACATGTATGGAATAAGTTGGAGAAAGAATTGAAGAAAAAAATCAACATCTTCAAAAATGGTCAAATCTGGATATTTTTAGCCAGACCGGGTAGGCGAAAAATCTTGGATTTCTGGCCAAAACTAAAAAACCACTGAATACGCTTCAAAATGATATCAAACAATCTCCTGGTAGCTTCAGAACACGAATGGACTAAGTAGGACAATGAATTGAAGAAAAAAATCAACATCTTCAAAAATGGTCAAAGCTGTTTTTTTTTCACCAGACCGGGTAGGCAAAAAATCTTGGATTTCTGGCCAAAACTGAAAAACCACTGAATATGCTTATAATGATCACATACAATCTAATGGTAGCTTCAGAACATGTATGGAATAAGTTGGAGAAAGAATTGAAGAAAAAAATCAACATCTTCAAAAATGGTCAAATCTGGATATTTTTTGGCAGAAACCACTTACCGGGTAATATGCTTGAATATGATCTCAAACAATCTCCTGGTAGCTTCAGAACATGAATGGACTAAGTAGGAGAAAGAATTGAAGAAAAAAATCAACATCTTCAAAAATATCAAATCTGTGTTTTTTTGGCCAGACCGGGTAGGCAAAAAATCTTGGGATTCCTGGCCAAAACTAAAAAACCACTGAATATGCTTATAATGATCACATACAATCTAATGGTAGCTTCAGAACATGTATGGAATAAGTTGGAGAAAGAATTGAAGAAAAAAATCAACATCTTCAAAAATGGTCAAATCTGTGTTTTTTTGGCCAGACCGGGTAGGCAAAAAATCTTGGATTTCTGGCCAAAACTGAAAAACCACTGAATATGCTTATAATGATCACATACAATCTAATGGTAGCTTCAGAACATGTATGGAATAAGTTGGAGAAAGAATTGAAGAAAAAAATCAACATCTTCAAAAATGGTCAAATCTGGATATTTTTAGCCAGACTGGGTAGGCGAAAAATCTTGGATTTCTGGCCAAAACTAAAAAACCACTGAATATGCTTCAAAATGATATCAAACAATCTCCTGGTAGCTTCAGAACACGAATGGACTAAGTAGGACAATGAATTGAAGAAAAAAATCAACATCTTCAAAAATGGTCAAAGCTGGTTTTTTTTCACCAGACCGGGTAGGCAAAAAATCTTGGATTTCTGGCCAAAACTGAAAAACCACTGAATATGCTTATAATGATCACATACAATCTAATGGTAGCTTCAGAACATGTATGGAATAAGTTGGAGAAAGAATTGAAGAAAAAAATCAACATCTTCAAAAATGGTCAAATCTGGATATTTTTAGCCAGACCGGGTAGGCAAAAAATCTTGGATTTCTGGCCAAAACTAAAAAACCACTGAATATGCTTCAAAATGATATCAAACAATCTCCTGGTAGCTTCAGAACACGAATGGACTAAGTAGGACAATGAATTGAAGAAAAAAATCAACATCTTCAAAAATGGTCAAATCTGTTTTTTTTTCACCAGACCGGGTAGGCAAAAAATCTTGGATTTCTGGCCAAAACTGAAAAACCACTGAATATGCTTATAATGATCACATACAATCTAATGGTAGCTTCAGAACATGTATGGAATAAGTTGGAGAAAGAATTGAAGAAAAAAATCAACATCTTCAAAAATGGTCATATCTGGATATTTTTTGGCAGAAACCACTTACCGGGTAATATGCATGAATATGATCTCAAACAATCTCCTGGTAGCTTCAGAACATGAATGGACTAAGTAGGAGAAAGAATTGAAGAAAAAATCAACATCTTCAAAAATGTCAAATCTTTTTTTTTTTCACCAGACCGGGTAGGCAAAAAATCTTGGATTTCTGGCCAAAACTGAAAAACCACTGAATATGCTTATAATGATAACATAAAATCTAATGGTAGCTTCAGAACATGTATGGAATTAGTTGGAGAAAGAATTGAAGAAAAAAATCAACATCTTCAAAAATGGTCAAATCTGGATATTTTTAGCCAGACCGGGTAGGCGAAAAATCTTGGATTTCTGGCCAAAACTGAAAAACCACTGAATATGCTTATAATGATCACATACAATCTAATGGTAGCTTCAGAACATGTATGGAATAAGTTGGAGAAAGAATTGAAGAAAAAAATCAACATCTTCAAAAATGGTCAAATCTGGATATTTTTAGCCAGACCGGGTAGGCGAAAAATCTTGGATTTCTGGCCAAAACTAAAAAACCACTGAATATGCTTCAAAATGATATCAAACAATCTCCTGGTAGCTTCAGAACACGAATGGACTAAGTAGGACAATGAATTGAAGAAAAAAATCAACATCTTCAAAAATGGTCAAATCTGTTTTTTTTTCACCAGACCGGGTAGGCAAAAAATCTTGGATTTCTGGCCAAAACTGAAAAACCACTGAATATGCTTATAATGATCACATACAATCTAATGGTAGCTTCAGAACATGTATGGAATAAGTTGGAGAAAGAATTGAAGAAAAAAATCAACATCTTCAAAAATGGTCAAATCTGGATATTTTTTGGCAGAAACCACTTACCGGGTAATATGCTTGAATATGATCTCAAACAATCTCCTGGTAGCTTCAGAACATGAATGGACTAAGTAGGAGAAAGAATTGAAGAAAAAAATCAACATCTTCAAAAATGGTCAAATCTGGATATTTTTAGCCAGACCGGGTAGGCGAAAAATCTTGGATTCCTGGCCAAAACTAAAAAACCACTGAATATGCTTATAATGATCACATACAATCTAATGGTAGCTTCAGAACATGTATGGAATAAGTTGGAGAAAGAATTGAAGAAAAAAATCAACATCTTCAAAAATGGTCAAATCTGTGTTTTTTTGGCCAGACCGGGTAGGCAAAAAATCTTGGATTTCTGGCCAAAACTGAAAAACCACTGAATATGCTTATAATGATCACATACAATCTAATGGTAGCTTCAGAACATGTATGGAATAAGTTGGAGAAAGAATTGAAGAAAAAAATCAACGTCTTCAAAAATGGTCAAATCTGGATATTTTTAGCCAGACCGGGTAGGCGAAAAATCTTGGATTTCTGGCCAAAACTAAAAAACCACTGAATATGCTTCAAAATGATATCAAACAATCTCCTGGTAGCTTCAGAACACGAATGGACTAAGTAGGACAATGAATTGAAGAAAAAAATCAACATCTTCAAAAATGGTCAAAGCTGGTTTTTTTTCACCAGACCGGGTAGGCAAAAAATCTTGGATTTCTGGCCAAAACTGAAAAACCACTGAATATGCTTATAATGATCACATACAATCTAATGGTAGCTTCAGAACATGTATGGAATAAGTTGGAGAAAGAATTGAAGAAAAAAATCAACATCTTCAAAAATGGTCAAATCTGGATATTTTTTGGCAGAAACCACTTACCGGGTAATATGCTTGAATATGATCTCAAACAATCTCCTGGTAGCTTCAGAACATGAATGGACTAAGTAGGAGAAAGAATTGAAGGAAAAAATCAACATCTTCAAAAATATCAAATCTGTGTTTTTTTGGCCAGACCGGGTAGGCAAAAAATCTTGGATTTCTGGCCAAAACTAAAAAACCACTGAACATGCTTCAAAATGATCTCAAACAATCTCCCGGTAGCTTCAGAACATGAATGGACTAAGTTGGACAAAGAATTGAAGAAAAAAATCAACATCTTCAAAAATGTCAAATCTTTTTTTTTTCACCAGACCGGGTAGGCAAAAAATCTTGGATTTCTGGCCAAAACTGAAAAACCACTGAATATGCTTATAATGATAACATAAAATCTAATGGTAGCTTCAGAACATGTATGGAATTAGTTGGAGAAAGAATTGAAGAAAAAAATCAACATCTTCAAAAATGGTCAAATCTGGATATTTTTAGCCAGACCGGGTAGGCGAAAAATCTTGGATTTCTGGCCAAAACTGAAAAACCACTGAATATGCTTATAATGATCACATACAATCTAATGGTAGCTTCAGAACATGTATGGAATAAGTTGGAGAAAGAATTGAAGAAAAAAATCAACATCTTCAAAAATGGTCAAATCTGGATATTTTTAGCCAGACCGGGTAGGCGAAAAATCTTGGATTTCTGGCCAAAACTAAAAAACCACTGAATATGCTTCAAAATGATATCAAACAATCTCCTGGTAGCTTCAGAACACGAATGGACTAAGTAGGACAATGAATTGAAGAAAAAAATCAACATCTTCAAAAATGGTCAAATCTGTTTTTTTTTCACCAGACCGGGTAGGCAAGAAATCTTGGATTTCTGGCCAAAACTGAAAAACCACTGAATATGCTTATAATGATCACATACAATCTAATGGTAGCTTCAGAACATGTATGGAATAAGTTGGAGAAAGAATTGAAGAAAAAAATCAACATCTTCAAAAATGGTCAAATCTGGATATTTTTACCCAGACCGGGTAGGCGAAAAATCTTGGATTTCTGGCCAAAACTAAAAAACCACTGAATATGCTTCAAAATGATCTCAAACAATCTCCTGGTAGCTTCAGAACAGGAATGGACTAAGTAGGAGAAAGAATTGAAGAAAAAAATCAACATCTTCAAAAATATCAAATGTTTTTTTTTCGCCAGACCGGGTAGGCAAAAAATCTTGGATTTCTGGCCAAAACTGAAAAACCACTGAATATGCTTATAATGATCACATACAATCTAATGGTAGCTTCAGAACATGTATGGAATAAGTTGGAGAAAGAATTGAAGAAAAAAATCAACATCTTCAAAAATGGTCAAATCTGGATATTTTTTGGCAGAAACCACTTACCGGGTAATATGCTTGAATATGATCTCAAACAATCTCCTGGTAGCTTCAGAACATGAATGGACTAAGTAGGAGAAAGAATTGAAGAAAAAAATCAACATCTTCAAAAATGGTCAAATCTGGATATTTTTAGCCAGACCGGGTAGGCGAAAAATCTTGGATTTCTGGCCAAAACTAAAAAACCACTGAATATGCTTATAATGATCACATACAATCTAATGGTAGCTTCAGAACATGTATGGAATAAGTTGGAGAAAGAATTGAAGAAAAAAATCAACATCTTCAAAAATGGTCAAATGTGTTTTTTTGGCCAGACCGGTAAGGCAAAAAATCTTGGATTTCTGGCCAAAACTAAAAAACCACTGAACATGCTTCAAAATGATCTCAAACAATCTCCCGGTAGCTTCAGAACATGAATGGACTAAGTTGGACAAAGAATTGAAGAAAAAAATCAACATCTTCAAAAATGTCAAATCTGTTTTTTTTTCACCAGACCGGGTAGGCAAAAAATCTTGGATTTCTGGCCAAAACTAAAAAACCACTGAACATGCTTCAAAATGATCTCAAACAATCTCCCGGTAGCTTCAGAACATGTATGGAATAAGGTGGAGAAAGAATTGAAGAAAAAAATCAACATCTTCAAAAATGGTCAAATCTGGATATTTTTAGCCAGACCGGGTAGGCGAAAAATCTTGGATTTCTGGCCAAAACTAAAAAACCACTGAATATGCTTCAAAATGATATCAAACAATCTCCTGGTAGCTTCAGAACATGAATGGACTAAGTAGGAGAAAGAATTGAAGAAAAAAATCAACATCTTCAAAAATGGTCAAATCTGGATATTTTTTGGCAGAAACCACTTACCGGGTAATATGCTTGAATATGATCTCAAACAATCTCCTGGTAGCTTCAGAACATGAATGGACTAAGTAGGAGAAAGAATTGAAGAAAAAAATCAACATCTTCAAACATATCAAATCTGTTTTTTTTCCGCCAGACCGGGTAGGCAAAAAATCTTGGATTTCTGGCCAAAACTAAAAAACCACTGAATATGCTTCAAAATGATCTCAAACAATCTCTTGGTAGCTTCAGAACATGAATGGATTAAGTTGGAGAAAGAAACATTCATAAATACCAGCGATAAGGTGCAAAATGCAAAACTACAACAATACAGAGTTGTGAATAGCCCACCTTCTTGCTGGTATTTTTGAATGTTTAACTTAAGAACAAGGCTATATAACCCTGTAAAATGCATCTGTAATATAGTCATTGCATTCATGCAGCTGTAATTTTCGAATACGAAACTGGACTATTACGAATTACTTCAGTTCATGATTGGTTCATTGCATTTTTAATGTGAGGGGGTGTGTGCGTTTCTTTGTTTGTTTGTTTGGGGGGGGGGAGGGGGCTGGCACTGACAGGGATACTCATTGTACCTTTTAGAGGTTAAAATGTGTAGTTTAATGGTACCACTTTATTAGAGTGTTCAATTTAGTCTGACACCAATATAGTCAATAGAATCACTCTTCCCTCTATTCCCTCATCTACGAAAAAGTCTAAATTTAATTGGAGTTTGGTAACTGTTAGGAGAAAATACATTTAAGGACGGTGGCCCCTATTGCTAGTGTGCATATTTTCTGCGCATAAGCCTCAGTACGGGTGTCCCGCGAGTCGACCCGTAAGCTTGATCGTGGAAATAAAATAAAAATCGCAACATTTTGTCAGTGGCTTGGAAAATGTGTTGACCTCATTTTTTCCACGTTTTTTCCACATTATCCTGCTTGGATTAATTGAGTACATCTCTCAAAGGACAGAAAAGAAAGCGGAACGTTAAATTTTCTCGAACTTGGCTGAAGCGACGTATTTCGGGGGTTGGAGGCGGAATCAACTTGCGATCTGCGCGCAAATCCTGTTATTTTGAACGAAGCGAGTTTGCCGACATATTGAATATCCCAGCATGCAACACTCAATAAGACAAATGTTATAAATTGTCGAGCTCGTCAGATATAGGGGGCAAAAATAACAAACCGGCCTTTGTAACTTTTTAAAATGCACGGTGACCCCCGTTATTTATGTTATAAAATTAAAGCAGAAAGACAGTTTAGTGTATGGATATATTTTATTTTAGAGAGAAAACTGATTATCATTGAATTTTTAACCAAAAATTGGATATCTGTCAAAGTCGATTATGGCATTGACACAATTAATATTTATTTAAATAATCCATTAATGCGGCCTTAGGTAATTAAACTGTTACCTATAGTGAAGACACCCTGATTTCGAGTCTTGTGACTCATATTTAGATAAATCACGCTTCATTCTTGGAAATTAAAAAATAAAAATTCATTTTTTTTAAAGTGCTGAGTCAGCATTTTCTTACAACATTTAACCTTGATTATCTCTGAAAAATGCACGGTTACCCCCAATTTTTTGGGGGAATTTTGATAGCCCTATACTTGACCTAAAATGCCCACATGGTCATAAAAAGAAAAAAATACCCTTGTATTAGGGGCCACTGTCCTTAAGCCAATTGCCCACTGTCCTTTTAGGGTTCCTTTTAAAATTTTGACATGAATCATTCCCATCACTTTTATATGGGAGTTCCCCTACCCAGGGCTTTTAGTTGCTCCCGTGATTGGTTAAGGTTTTGGTTTTACAACAATCAATCGAAAGCCACTGTATAATTATGAAAGAATATATCAACATTTAATTTAGTGACCTTTTGCAATTTGAGTGCTGTATTAAAGACGCTAATTAAGCATTCACTGAAATTTCATGAACCAAGGCTCCACAAGAAATATCATGAAAGAAGGTGAGTTCCAATTAACTCTCTTTATAAGTCCTTAAAACTTCAAATGAAGGGAGCTTAATGTACATTGTACATGTACATTGTAATCTATTAAGCATGACAAGGAAAGTGGGCTACATTTGAAAACAGTTCATTCAGCATTCAAGTCAACATCAATCCCCATCCCCAAAATAATAATGTCTGGCAAAATGTTGAAGATCTTCATACAAAAATGATGCCAAATTTGTGAGGTGAGCAGAAGAAAGACTTCAAGTACAATTTTTATATATTATATGAAACTTTGAAAGGCTTTGATCGAGTACTTCTGCAAATAAATTTATGGCTTACAGAGAATACTCTATGTTCTATGCTTGTTTGAAATGGTGAAAATTTGACCTCTCCTGACCCATTACTGCATGTGTAAGAAAAAGCCTGGGTCGATTCCTTATCTTATGTCACCTCATTCATGCATTATTGTCCATGGCGCCTTTCTATCACAACAGCATCGATATATAGAGAATATATATACAGTCTGTGAGTTTTTAGTAAAGAAAACAGTTATTTTAATAGACAAAATGCTAAATATTTATTCAGGTTATTACAAAGTCGAATCAATTGGATGACATAAGATCAGGAATCGACCCAGTCGTTTTCTTACATGGTCATGGAAAGGTCAAATTTTCACCATTTCAAACAAGCATAGAACATAGAGTATTCTCTGTAAGCCACAAATTTCTTCGCAGAAGTACTCACAGCCTTTCAAAGTTTCATATATATAATTTAGGGGCACTTTAAGTGATGACAGATCAAATTCCAAATTCTCCTTTATCTTCTTTGTTTTGTAATGGAGAATTGAGAACTTGATCTGTAAATTACTTAACTCATTCTTCTGCTCACCCCTTCAATTTATTATCCTACATGTAAGCAATGATCAATGATGAATGAGTAAACAATCCCTATTACATAATTGAGGCATTATATAAAGCATTTTGTTTCACATACCAAGTAGGATACATACCAAGTAGGTATGTATCCTGAATTCCAGCCATCTCCTGTGGTTCGTTCCTCCCGAGAGAGGTCTGAATCTAATAGCCGATAATGCCGTCCAGTGACATCAAGGTGGATTAACAATTTATTTTTTGCAAATAAAACTGTCATGGCAGTAGTAAGAGTTTGTGGGTCACAAAAACAAAGCCATCTCTCGCCTTGAGAAATTATTTGAGATCATGCTGGCCAAAATAAAAGCCTTACCTATACATGTATATATATCTCCATCCCATTTGCTTCTCAAGTGCCTCTTATGTTGTGAAAACCTTTTCGAAGCAACAAATCGTTATATTATATTTGGAGGCAAAGTACAGTTGATCTTTGTCTTTCTGTTGACCTTTGTCTCGCGATCTGCCGTTCGAATTGACACAGCTACGAACCGGAGGACACAGCTAAAATTCAGGCTAGGAGGTATGTACAACAAATCTACCTACATTGTACATGCAATACCTAGATAATTACTTTGAAAGGGTTTCTATCTTACACTCAGCAAATTGGATATCACCATTAATTCAGCTTACCAATCAGAGCGAATATTTATTCTACCTCATAGTTTGCCAAAAGCACTGCAATGGTATTGTTGGAACAAAAGGAAAGCACACTGCTTTCTCCAAGAACTGCCTGTTCATGCTGAGCAAAAAAATAGTTATTGGTCACCTGTCAAGGTTGCTTGGTCCAGATGGGAGGTAATAATTTTGTGAATTATTTGTGTGTGTGATGAACAAGGTCCACATGTGCATCCCCACATAATATAATTATACACAAAAAGAATGAGACCAATATCCCCGTTCCACTGCACTGGACTAAACATTAGCTTGGCCAATAATGAATACTGTTAAGGGGGGTTCAATAGGGGTTGGAACATGGCAACTTTGTTTTCTAGGTAAAAGGGAGGGGTCGATAGAAAGCTAGGGTTTCATTGAATCCACCTTTTACCTCATGGACCTGCCGCTGTATCTTATACGTCGTATACTTTCTGGTTAAAGCTAAAATATGTATACTATGTAATATATTGCTAATAAATACCTTTGGACCACCAAACTCAGATTCACTTTTCAGTTCATCCAGATCTACATACAATCCTGGTGGAAACAACTCCATGTACATCATTCTACAGTCTGTACTACCACTCCAGTGAATTGTCGTTATAAGCTCCCTGTGTAAAGTTTGAACCCCAAAACAAGTTTAGCTGAGTAAGTTAATGAATCTACTTATTCTAACTATATATGGTACATAAATTTATCAACAGTTAATTTATCTCATTTCTGATTGGCTGAAGGACTTGTGATCAGTTTCGTATTCGAAAATTACTGTTGAATGCGATGACTACAGACGCATTTATACAGGATTAGCCTCGTTCTTAAGTTAAACATTAATAAATACTTAAGCAAGGTGGGCTATTAACAACTCTGTGTATTGTTGTAGTTTCGAATTTTGCACCTTAAATTGACTCCCTGATATTTATGAATATTTAACTTAAGAACGAGGCTGTATTCATGTAACTGTATTCAATAACATTCAATGGTAATTTTCAAATACGAAACTGGACGATTTCATTAATCACAGCAGGGATGTAGCTTGGGGGGGGGAGGGGAGGTGGGGTGTCTTGGGTGCTTTAGCCAGCTGCAAAAATGCCCTCTGTGTTATTTCAATGCAAAGAAAGTGATAAAATGATTTTGGCCATGCAAAAATGGATAAAGGAGACTGGAATGGATGCATGTGACCCACCATTGGGTTTAGAAAACAATTTGCATAAGTATCGAGTAACTGCTGAATACCCTGTCACTTGGTTCACTAATAATGCATTTTCTCAAATCCTCATACAAACCTTTCAAAAAGAAGTAACTATATCCAACTCTAAATAATTCATAGAATGAGACTAAACTAATACACCTGTACCTGGTTGTTTGAAGCAAGGGTAATTAAATGCTAACAGGGGTCAAATTGCTAACCCAAAATTGAACTGGATAGAAATACAATACAGATTTAGTGCTATCCTAGGAATAAAGTTACCCTTGCTTCAAACAACCAGGCCTAATGCAAGCGCTTAATAATGGAGAATTTTGCACAGTTTAACCAGGGTATTCTGCAGTTAATCCAATAATAGCTAAAAACAGTTATTTTTCTGACATATGACTTCTGTCTAGGTTTATTGACCTTATTCATGCCATATCCAACGAGTCCTGGAATAAACACACCCCACCCTTATTTCACAAATTAAGAATGTTAACACTGGATGATATTCTCAAAGTAAATACTAGCCTATTCATGTATGACATTTACCACAAAAACCTAAGTGATACATTCTTAAATATGTTTATACCCCTTAGTAGTATCCACCAACATAATACAAGAAAGTCCAAATCTCAGCATTTTTTTATAAGTTACTCAAGAACTGATTATTAAAAAAAATCATTAACATCAACGGAATTAAAATCTGGGATCAAATACCGGAAAGTACTAAAACCAAGAATAGAAATAGTTTAAAAATATATATTATTTCTGTTCTCATTGAAAATTATAAATATGCATAAAAAAATTCAAATCCTTAGCCTCTTCATTAACAATTAAGCTTCTAGCTCTCATATTAGAATTAAAACAAGTATAACATATACATAATTTTTATTATATATCTTTCTCTTTCTTCCACCTCTGTTTTTCATAACTTCTCAATATAAATTCTAAATTAATTATGACTAACCTGTAAATAAAATTTATTTCTAGCACAAGAAGGTGAACCTGACTAGATAACCCATGGTTTTTTCAGGTTCTACCTTCTCTAGTGCAAAATGAAATTTATACTATCTATACATTGTACTATTATATTTATCTTTTATTTTGTTCCTTCCATCTAGAGTGAAATAAAATTGTTGTTGTCTCATAAAGGCATCAAAGCAAGTTTGTCACAGAAAAAAAAAATCTACAGATAACATTAATTTCATTATGACACACAAGAATACCAGTGTTGTTAGACAGAACTTAGAAATGTCTGACCAACTCCAATGTTGCAATCTCTGGAACAACTGACCACCAGACATCTTCCTGCACTGAGACGTAAAGAAAGTGCATAGCAATGTCTGCTTGTGTCCAGACCCCCCTGCAGAAGCCTCCCCTATCATGTTAGCTGTGATGTCACATTGGGCATTAGACATTTTTGAACCACAGCATTCCAAATGCCCCACCGTGGGGTCAGCTAATAAGCTATGCACCCACCATGGGGTTTTGCAACAAGTACAAAATCCCCCCCCCCCCTGGCCAACTTTTCTTTGCTGGCAAAACGTCCCACCCATGGGACAGAAACTGACAGTCAAATGCTGTGCCATGTACATGTATGCCGACAAAATCTCTTATAAAATTCGCTATTTTGACTCTCTTTTACCAAATCTCCCCCCCCCCCAATTTTTTTTTTTTGGCTGGCAAATGTCCCACTTCCGGGACAGAAACTCAGTCAAATACCCCACCACGTACATGTATGACGATGAGGTGATGAGCCATATAATATTATTATTGCCAAACAGTTACAAGTAAATGTTACTTCAATGCTGCCCCTGGCAACCTGCTCTGTCATTTTCACAAACTTTCTTACCTGTGATACCCAGACTTCGAAGAATAACGCTTCACAAAGTGTGCAGGCTCGCTGCAATTTACATGTTCCTCACCTCTCGCCGGGCCTCTCGACAGGCAACAACACGTTTGGAATGTCACAAGAACTAAAAACACCACTAATACAAAGTATAAAGAAAAATATCTGTATCCAGTCAAACCCATGGTGTGAGAACTGTAAAATTGTGTCCAAAAATGTATTAACTCTGCAGGAAAGGCATCTTTCTACACGCTGCCCAAACCTCTCCGCCAGCCAATGTTGAAACTCGCGCGCTCCTTCGTCCAATATCAGCCCCACTCCACCACAACCGGTTATAACTGGTTCCCCAGGGGGAGATGGTTCTCCTTGAATAGCTTGTTAATGTTCAATATCGTTACCAGAGCCCGCGATCTTCTGGCCAGCGCCAAGATACGAGAGCTCTGGGATAATCTATATCGAGGTCAAATATATCTCACCGGAAGTAAATTAACGACGCCATGGAGTTGCTTCGTTCGATCGGCCATATAAAGACCGGCCTAAAAAGTGGTGAAAAAATCGCTAAAAATCAAGTTTATCATTCTTGCCGTTGCTGCAGTCAAGTAAGTAATCATCGTGTTGAACTGTCTGGATAAAAAAATCAAGAAGAGACACATTCTGAAGGCTTTTAAGAACGATATGTCAGGTCAGATGTTCGGGAGAATCTTTGACGAAATTCAACTGCTGAAATATTTACCAGATTAATTAGAACTGCGAGGGGAAAATTGCCACTAGGTAAATTGCTGATTTAGTGATTGAAATTAGTTTTGAATACCGGACTTTATACTCTGGGCAGATGCGGAAATAAAAACAATGAGTGAAAACTAGAATAAAACGTGTGTGCATCTTTTTTGTGAAGTGAAAACAAGAATAAAACGTGTTTTATCTTTGCATAAGTATTTACTATTATGCACCTATCAATGTCAACTCGCAGTGGGTGAGGCCGGGCAGATGTGGGGCATTTGACTTTTTTGGAGAATTTTTGGTCAAAATCCCCACCCTGGGGACTGAAATTCAGAGTCAAAACGGATCAAATCCCCCACCGTTGTATGAAATTGATTTACACAAATTCAAGAAGTATTTGGAATGATCTATAGTAAATAGGAATGAAGCGTTGAAGTATTAAATTAATTTATATTTTTAATGTGAACTGGACGGTAAACCTACCTTTTAGACGAATCCAAGATGGCCGACAAACATTTAGTACCAGTCCCTGTCTTCCAAAAGTCAAATGTCCCCACCCTGGAGTCCAGTCACCTGTTCAAATTCCCCAGGGTGGGGACACCATGAACGGTCAAATGCCCCACATCTGCCCGGCCTCCCACCCCCCTGGGGGTTGAGATTGATAGGTGCATTAGGCCTAGTCATCCCGGGCCTACATGTAGTAGATGAATAATAACTATCATTCAGCCTTGAGCAGAAGAAAACTGAGAAAGTCCACTTCAGCACAATGATAACAGCAACATGTAATATACTGGTACGGTTCTATTTTATTCTATTGTATCAATGTTTTTAAGTCACAGATAGACATACAGATATATGTATTTACAACTTAGTTAGAATTAGGTCACAGAAGAATGTGTATATCCATCAGTTTTACCTTTTTAATCATAGATATAGATACATAGATTGTTTTAATTTACTCTTTAATTTGTGTCCCCAATTCCCTTTTTTTGCTAAATACCTTTAGACACGTTAATAAAGTTATTATTATTATTATTATTACACATATAACTCCCCCACCCCAGCATTTGTGGGGCACTTGACATTTTTGAATTCAGAGCATTGCAAGTGCCTCATTGGGTCGGTCTCGTGGGGGTCAGCTAAGCAATACATTTCGGTCCTCCGCACCCAAACTCTGGGAATCTATACCAACAGAACTTAAAGACCTTCCATACCATGCTTTCAAACAAAAATACAAAAAGTTTCTTTTGAATGACCAAATCTAATTGTAAACAAATAAAACACCTTACATATTCTCATATGTATTTAATGAATTTAATGAATGTATAGCTATAATACCATTATAATTATACTTGTTTACTTACAATATCTATATATACTAGTTACTCATCTTATTGATTATTATCTAGTAGTCATAATCAATTTTAATGGCTCCAGTTCTTTCCTTTTATCCTTCTCTCTTTTTTTCCCTTCTTTCACGTAATACGTGTCTCAATCGTCCTTACTAGTAACATAGGCGGTGACCAACTCGAAAGCATTTCTGCTACTTTGGTCTCTGCACACCTATTTTGTATATTTCTGTATTATGTTATATGTCTTTTTTAATATCTGTAATTAATTATTTGTACCTATTATATATCATGTAAACAGTGTGAAAATAAAAAAACTTGAAACTTGAAAATGCCCCTCTGTGGGCTTTGGAACAAGTATAAATCTCTTATACAGGGTTGCCACTAACCTGAGTATCAGGGGGAGGGGAAGGCCTGATACTCAGGTTAGGTTGCCACAGGTCAGGGAAAAGTCAGAAAAAAAAATGTTTTTCAAGGTCAGGGAATTTTGCATCTGGTCAGAGAAATTCTAAATTTCTTGTCAAAGTCACGAAGAAGTCGGGAATTTTATATTTAGGTTTCCATGATGGCCTCTCATGCCTCGAAGTGTCTGCAAGGGGAGGCTACAGCTTTTGATTTTTAATGACGTTTGTTTTGGATGAGGGAATGTTGAACAGTCTTATTATGGTCAGTGAAAATTGTGTTCTGGTCGGTGAAAAGTCTGGATTTTTTTTTCTTGATGGGTGGCAACCATGTTATAAACACTTACTATTTTGACTCTCTTTGACCAATTCCCCACCTCCCAACTTTTCTTTGCTGGCAAATGCCCCATCCCTGGGACAGAAACTCAGTCAATACCCCACATACAAAAATGTATGCCTGGGAAGATGGGCAGATTTGGAATCGATAGAGCCATTACCAGTGATAAATTATTTTCTTTATACCTTTAGATGCCAATCATAATTATTGGAAAGAATGTGATGTAAAGTGGTAAGATGTAGTGCTAAGTGTGCACGCCCTACGAGGGAAAGAGAAAAAATCTCTGACATTATTGGAAACCAATGCAAGTAGTTCAGTTAGTACTATGTATTTAACCCAAATTGCCACAGTAGACAATGGGATTTTTCTCCATTACCTACAATGCATTTTGGGATTGGTGCTGCAAAATTGTAAAGAGAAATGCAGTGTCAGAATGCCACGTGGGTTCACAGTCACTTGATGTGTTTTCTGTAAACAAACATGGTAGTTGGATAGATTAAATTGTGTTTCAGTGCTTTTAATAGATTTTAATTGAGAACTGGAAGAGTTTTTAAACCTATTTTTAGCATATTGAACTTGGTAAAATTCAAAGAAATGAAAAACAAAAATTGAAAGTGTGTTTTTACGAAGATTGGAGTCGATAGGCCCATTGCAGGACCTGGTCATGTGACCTTTTTAGCCTGTCAATAATTTTTTTTTTTTAACTCTATAATTTAGCTTAATTTAACAGAGTTTGTACCATGGCAAGCCATGCCAGTCAGCAAAAAAAGCCTCACAAACTCTATTAAATTAAGCTAAATTATAGAGTTTTCAAAAAATTACCATTCCTTCAGTTTTAAAGATATGAACCTAAAACTTGGGCTTTTTACTAATTTTGGCTTGCTCTTTCCATTTCTGGCATTCATGTTGTTCTAGCACCAACTTTTTTTTGATTGACAGGCTAAAAAGGTCACACGACCAGGCCCTGCAAAGGGCCTATCAATCAATGTTATCTGCCATTGAAATAATATTTGCATTATCAGAATTCCAGCATGTCTAGTAGGAAATATTCAAACATTTGTGTAGCAGAAACAAATATATATATGTGTACATTCAGACTTCACACTAACAGGGAAGCTTGTGAACATACATGGTGTGGTCCAGCAGTCTGTTTCCAGGGGCACACTTACTTATGATATATATTGTGTGTCAGATTTAAACCTACTTTAGAGTTTAGGGTCTAGCTTTTGTGTAAAACTGTGGAATTCTGAGTTTATATAGACAGCTCAAAATAATCCATCAGGTTGAAAATGGGTTCATTTTCACAACAACTTGGAAATCCAGGGTTTGGAGCAAACTTGTGTAAAACTGGGTCCAGTTTAGGACCCCATGGCCATGGCTGCACATGCATTGTACCAACTATATATAAGTTCCACCCTGGATTGTAAAAGAACTAGGAAAGAACATCTGACCCACTTATACTTTCTAGACCTCACCATCTATGGGAGGGCAAGGTGATTTGGAGGATGCACCCCCTTTTGAGATTCAAGTGGTATCAAAATTCAGAAAATACTACTTCAGAGACCTGATTAAAAAAAACTTTTTTGGGCCAACCCCCGTGTCTATGGTGCTCATATGGTGCACCCCATTTCAATCCACCCCTGAATCCCCAGAGTCAGGCATTTTATCCTGAATTGTGGCCCAGGGTCAAGGCATTACAAACTGTAGAAGACTTTGACTGGGAAAAGTAAAAGTATGGGCCCAACCTTCATATTTTTGTTGCACTTCATAGTTCTGAGTAATGCACCTATCAATGTTAAGCCGCAGGGGGGGGGGGAGGCCGGGCATAGGCAGGGGATTTGACATAGGAAGTCTGTCCGTGGTGGGAAATTTTGATCGTCTATCGAAGCCCAGGGTCGGGACTTTTGACAGTTGGAGGCCTGGGCCCCAACCAAGATGCCATCTTGGATTAAGGGCGCAGAGACAGCTGGGAAGTAGGTTCGTCAGGCTTCAAAATGGCTGCGAACAAGCTGGATAATTTGAAAGTGTCCCAACGAAGCAAGACTTAAATTTTTTAGACCTATAAATAACTGACATTTGACCCTATTTCATTTTTAATAAACTTACTTAAAAATAATTGATGCGGTTTTGAAAGGTGACATTTACATAACAAAGCAGCTCTTGTCTGACCGTTAGCAAGGGCATATCTAGCCTATAGGCCCGTAGGCCTGGGCCTACACATTTTACAGCCTACTTGTCTTATTACAAGTGAATGTTGGGCTTGAGGAGCTGTCGAAATACACAAAACATGACCTGAAAGTGCAGCAGAAGGTATTTGCGAGTCTAAATCTAAAAAAATTCCTGGGAAGCATGCTCCCGGACCCCTCAAGAAGCAACCCTTACGGAGCGGTTGTTTGGGCCTACAAATTTTAAAAACCTGGCTATGCCACTGGTTAGCATTTTGTTATAGGTGCTGCTTAAATTTGGCGAATCTCGGAAAGAGGCCGTAATCCAACGTGGAGATATGGCCGATCTCGAAGCACTCATAAGAAATACCTTCATTCAAATACAGAGTGATGACAAGATAATAACACAGCGCTATGATGGTGAATGGGATACTTGGGTGGATATCAGCTAGAAAAGTAGTGCAGTTCATCGCCTATTTCATTCAAATCACACAGAGTACATATGAAATGAATTTAATAGTTCGAACTGACACAGTATGTTAACGTGAAATTGACGATTGTTCTTCAATAAACATTATATTTTTGTATTTTTTCTGGTTCATTCATTTGACAAATGTCTGTTGTTGGAGGCGGGGCAATTGATACTCTTTTGACCAATGACAATTTCCCTGGGGACGTGCATTTGAACAGAAAAAGTCATCTCAGTTCAAATCCCCCGCCTATGCCCGGCCTCCCCCCCCCCTGCGGCTTAACATTGATAGGTGCATAAGTTCCCAGTAAGACAAACAGAACATCTTAAAACAAGGCCTTGGTGTTATATTTCCCAAAATATAAGGCTTTAAGCTTGGTAAATTTGTTTTCTCATTCAGATTTGGGTTAAACAAATTGAAGCCATTCCTAAAGCACTATACATTTTACAATATTATTATTCCTGTGCTTGAGCTCGCTCTTTTGGATTTCTGCATAAGCTTGCATGTAGTCTTTGCAGGGCCCAGTTGTTCGAAGCAAGGGTAACTTTATCCCTAGGATAGTGCTAAAACTGTACAGTTTACCATCTGGTTAGCAATTTAACCCCGGGGTAGTGCTTACCCTTACTTCGAACAACTAGGTCCTGGGTGGTACATTTTGATTAAAAACTAAACAAGCAATGTTTCACCACCCTTGAGAATTTGACTGAAATTTCCCCATTGATAGGTACATTACATTCTTTAAGATTTAAATGAATAAAATATATTTGATACAACACATTAGCTTATACTAAGGTGAAGGAATGCAAAGTTTCCTAATTAAAGAACAGTATTAAAAGTTAATTCTAGCACAAAGTAATTAAGCTTATTAAAACTCACCCCAAAAAAATCAAGGCTGATTGTAAATTTGTGTAAACGGCATAACATGTAAATTATATTTGAATATTATATAAAACAATCAACCAAAGGCAAAGTAACAAAATAAATCAACGTTTCAATTATATCCGCTATCGATATCCCGGCGATGTGTTACACCGCGAAATATTCAACGATAACTATACCACAGACACAGTCCACATCAACTAAAACAACATTTATTCAACCGATTCAAGAAAATTACACGTCCAGGACACGAAAAGGACTGCCCGTGGAGCAATTAAACTTCTTGTTCGGACCAACACTGTACATTTTTAAAAGTTTTGATAACATGTTTCTCAGCAAACTCCACCGGGCTCCACTTACTGCATCCTGAAACCTAAAATGGCCAAATTTTGGAGCACGGCAGTTTAAATCATACCTTTCTTGTCTCTGAGGGAACCTAGTATCGATTGGCAAAAAGGTACCTTTAGCAGTTCCACTGTCGTTAGGATCGTTTTCTCTTTTTTCCCCACGAGACGGACGAAGAATATTTTTTTCTCAGCCGTCGGCCATTTTATCAATTTAGTAAGCCAGCGCTCTATTACCACAGCGGTTGCTTTCTCTGCGCATATTCATAGTACATTAGATACACGACGCATGCTCAGTAAACGACCTTTCATGCATGCGCTCCAATCTAAAAAGCGCGGGCTCTGGGGACGAGATTGGCATGCGTTCTCAAACCGGAAGCAAAAAATCCTGCTTCCGGTTATGGATTATCCCAGAAGCGTTTGGTCACCGCTGGCCGAAAAACGCGCGGGCTCTGGGAACGAGATTGGTTAATGTTGCGCGCGACCAGCGCAGTTCAGCGGATCGGAATTATGGGAATTTTTAAATCTAGTTTTTCGATAAAATTATACTGCAATATTAAAAATGAATGTAACTTACCTGGTGTTTGCATATGTGTCTTGACTGTGTCTGTATGCAGTTTCCGCGAATTTGGGTGAATCTCTTCATATAGGGTTGGGGTTAGGGTAAAATTTACCCAAATTCGCTGAAACTACAAATACATATATGTATCACGATTCACTGATCATTTTGTTTACTTTTGAGACGCCAATATAACATGGTATTGGCGTCTCAGAATACCAGCCTCTGATTGGCTCTTGCGCGAGCCCTTGCAGTTACATGGGTTCCAGGTCAAGTTCAAAAGTCGTTTGTTCAACAGCAAGATTTCTACATTTTCACCTTCAAAACACTGTAAATTACAAGATACGAATTATTCAATCCTAAAGGTAAGGTTGGCATTGTAGTTTCCGTCAGAAATCTAACACTCTTATCGGCTAAAAGTACAATTTTCACAATTTTTGAAGAGATTTCAAAACACGTCGAGAAAGTTTTCGCCACTCAAGCCGTGAAACCGTTGCCATAGATATACTGAGGCGCTTTTGAGAATTGAAATTACGATCAGCATAAGTTTGGTGCTTCATTCTCTCTTTCTTTTAACAATTCACGACTTAATTGTTGAATCGTGATTCAAAACTAATTGCGATTTTGAGACGCCGATACCGAATTCTATTGCCGGCGTTGGAAGAAAATATATTCTTCGTATTGGGCTTCGTCGCTGCGCGACTCCGCCCAATACGGAATATATTTTCTCCCAACTGGCCGGCAATATAATTCGGTATCGGCGTCTCAAAATCTCAATTAGTTTATAATACACCAGGTAAGTTTCATCCATTTTACTGCAGTAGTATATTTATCAAAAAGCTAGATTTAAAAATTCCCATATAAACTCGTAAAATAGCCATAAACAGGGCTTGGGCTTCCTGTGGTAGGCCCGAATAAGAAATTAACGAAAACTTGTGGTGAATTCGCTTGAACCTCGGAGTAGCAGCCTGAAGAAATCATATGCCTCTCTACAGAACGGAACAGATGAAGATTCGCTGATTTTATGCCAGTATTTCAGTATTTTATTTCAGTGTACTCGGTCCAGAATCTAATTAAAAAAAACACAAACAGAGCTTTGGTTTGCTGTGGTACTTTATTTTCAAGTTGGTGTGTCTCTTGGCAAATGAAAATGTCACCGGAATACTTTAATAAAAAATATTAAAATATACAGTAGTTGCTTGTTTAAGCGGCCAGGGAGCTCATGTTCATAGAGGAGCGCTTTAC
This sequence comes from Actinernus sp. WN-2022, assembly GCA_030867875.1. NCBI lineage: Eukaryota > Metazoa > Cnidaria > Anthozoa > Actiniaria > Actinernidae > Actinernus > Actinernus sp. WN-2022. The sequence continues at coordinate 94,548,906 of JAOWCC010001634.1, forward strand.
ATATATATACGAACGCTTTTACAAAGTATAAAATCTAATGAGTAGTCGACAAATCTTTAAAGGAGAACTGGACCTAACTGAGACCAAGATTTATTCGAAAGAAATAAGTTCTGATATTTTATTTGGGATCCATAAAAGGTTTAGAGTATATATAGAATACCCGTCCACTCCAGCTAGGTAGTAGAAACACTGCCACCGCGGTTCGCAGTGATCACAATTCAGTGGCTAATTCACTCAAGTTGTCACCACGGTCCTGATCAGAAATCACACCACAGGCTTCCCGTGGCTGTTAAAAACACTGCCACCGCGGTCCGCAGTCACACAACAGGCTTCCCGTCGCTGTTAATAATTGTTCGCAAAATATGCAGTTTAGTGATTTGTCATTCTTTTAAACCTGACTGAATTGAACATACGCAGTTTAGTGATTCGTCGTTCTTAAAAGCTGAACTACACTGCAAGAGCTAATATAATGCATCGACTTCGGGACCGCGGACGGTTAGTGACAGTCAATTTTAAGTCTTACTGATATTCATATTCATGCATCGACTACGGGACTGCGGACTGCGGTGGCACTTAGTTATATGTCTTACATACATTATTATTCATGATTCTACTACGGGACTGCGGACTGCGATGGCACTGAGTTATATGTCTTATTGACATTAATATTCATGAATTATTACGGGACTGCGAGCTGCGGTGGTACTTAGTTATGTAGCTTCAAAAGTGGGCGGGTATTCTATACTTGCTAATTGTGTATCTAAAAAAGTAGTGAACTGTTCGAAGCTTTTTTGAAAGGTGCGAAAATGCTTGTAAAGGGCAGACTTAAGAATATTGACAGAGGCGGAGAGTCTTAGGTTTACAGGTAATTTGTTCCAGCATTTAGTAGCTGTGACAGAGAAAAAACGACCAGCTTCTTTTTCTCTTGTGTAGCGTGGAGGTAATAAGGTCAAGTGCGCATAACGCATTCTCCTTGTGTGCTGCTCACTGTTGAGCTTAAGGAAATCGTTTATATATTCTGGGGCTTCATTGACAGTGCGCTTGTACACAAGTAGACATTTTTTTATATCTGCCTCCACATAAAAAGGAAGAAAGCCTAATTTATTAAATAATTCCATAGAGCTGTGGCGAGGCTTGGCATCTAGAATTACCCTAGCGCTACGTTTTTGTAACATCAAGACTCTGTTGATGTTGTCCTTACTGCAGCTTGTCCAAGTGATTCAACAGTATAATATGAGCGGCTTTATCATAGTGCTATAAAAAAGAATGCGCTCTGCTCTAGGTAGATATAGTTCTTAATCTTATTTAAAATGCCGATGCGTTTTGATACTTTCTTGACCATAGTCTCGACATGTGTGTCAAAACTTAAGTCAGTGTCTATTTCAAGTCCTAGTAATTTAACATGCTCAACTTGTTCTAATTTAGTATTATTTATTCTAATGTTCAGATCTTGCTCTTCTTGGGTGATCTTGCCTTTAAGGCGATTTCCACATATAAGGATACATTTGGTCTTTGCTGCATTAAGTGGAAGTTTATTTGCGTTGGCCCAGTCATCTACATTTACTACTTCATTTGACAATTCGTCCTTCAACCCTTGAACATTGCTAATGCTCGATGAGGCCTGGGCCGGGTTGTTCAAAGCCCGATTAGTGCTAATCCAGGGTTAATTTCCATGACAACCAATAGGTTTTGTGCAGAGTTAATCCAGGATTAACACTAATCGGGCTTTGAACAACCCGGCCCAGAATAGTAGTGTCATCTGCAAATAAGTCCAATCGAGAGTTCGTGTAAAGCGGCAAGTCATTTATAAAGACGACAAACAGTAGAGGGCCCAGGATAGATCTGTGAGGTACTCCTGAGGTAATGCTACGAGAAGATGACGTTTGACCCTTGAATCAGACTACTTGTTTGCGATCTGCTAAATAAGACTTGAACCAGTCAAGAGCTTAAAAGTCTAATCTATAAGGTTCAAGTTTTTTTAAGAAGAGTATCATGGTCCACCATATCGAAGGCTTTCTTATAGTCCACCAGCACTAACCCGTTGACTTGGTTTTTATCTAAATTGAACAGTAAGGTGTCTACTATGTACGTTAGTGCTGTTTCAGTACTATGTTGTTTTCTGAAGCCAGACTGATTTGTATAAATCAAGTTGTTGTCAGACAGATAATTGGACAGAGCATTATGAACATGGCGCTCTATCACCTTAACCAGAACTGGCAATACTGAGATGGGGCAGTAGTTGTTCACATCTGACGTGTCACCAGCTTTGAATAGGGCGGTCACTCTTGCAGTTTTCCATCGGGAGGGAAACTGTTTTGTAGTGAAGGAAATATTAATCAGTTTAGCGACAGATGGAGCAACTTCCCTCACTCCTATCTTCAGTAGAGCACTGTTGATGCCGTCGGTATCAGTCGCCTTGTTCGAGGGTATCTTGGATAAATACTTAATAACCTCGTCTGGCTTAATCTGAGGTATTGTAAACTCTGCAACATCATTTCCATTTAGCCTTACACCAATAAACTGATACAGTTTACTGAAGTCAAAGTTATTAATAACACGAAGAGATGATTTCATCTGATCACGGCTACAGTTGTAAAATGTAAGTTAAAGTAGTCGGCCATCTCGGCATTTGTACTAACCGCATTCTCAGTAGTCTCCTTTGCAGCCGTTCTTAGTGTCGGTCCTTAAGAACGACTGCAAAGGAGACTACATTCTCAGCAGACACAGTCAGGAACTCAGGCTGGCGGACAGATTTATTACCACTCAGGGATTTAATTAGTTTCCAGATTGATTTTGAATTTCCCTCTGTGTTCCGAAAAGCTGTTTTAAAATAGTTCCGTTTAGCTTTTTCTATCATATTCGATGCTCGATTTCGTGCGCCGCGATAGAGTTTCCAGGCGTCAGCGGTATTTGTTTTTCTCGCCTTTTTCAAAAGATAGTCTCTTTCTATAAGCTGTTCAATATTCGTGCTAGTTAACCACCTCGGTTGAGTGGACTTGGAGACACGTTTTTCTTTGACTGGCACGTGCAAATCAGTAGCTTGGAAGAAGATGTTTTCCCATTAAGCAACACTGTCATTTTCATCATCAAAAATAAACGCAGTGTCCCAACTCAGATCTAAATGCTTCTTCGTTAATTATATAAGTTATTGTATTGTGCGTATGTTTTTGTTTAGCTTGTTTGAAATACCGTCGCACAGCAAAAACAGGTAAGTGATCTGAGAGAGCGTACATTTGTAATATGTTGGCTCTTATTTGCATATATGTGATCCAAACAACTACCACTTGAAGGTCTTGTAACAACTTTCACTAGTTGATTAAAATTCATGTTTATAAAACTTTTAGACAAGTGGTGTTTTTTGCTATCCACTGCCATTAGGTTGATGTTGAAGTCTCCAGTAAGGATTATCTCTTTGTTAGTTAGAAAAGCTCTGCGCTCGTCTAGTTTGTCCCATCCTAAGACACTTAAAAGTGAACTTGTTCTGGTATCAAAGTCTGCCCTGAGAATCAGTCAGCCTCATTCTGAAGTTAAACATTCATAAATACCATCAAGAAGGTGGGCTATTCACAACTCTGCGTACCCTGCGTACATGCATCTGTATTCATTGCATTCAGCGGTAATTTTCGAATACAAAACTGGACTATTATGTGGTTGACTAAATAATCAAAGCGCATGCATGGAGTTTAATTATGTCACGTTTATGGTTTTAAGTATCTCAGAGAAGAATTTTCTTCAGGCATAAAATAGGTAGGGGACCGGGTTAATAGTTGCGCCATAACTCGGTGTGCCAAGGGACAGTCCAATGTTCCCTCATTGGCGTGGCAATGAGGGAAAATTAGAAGAAGTATGCATGCTGATGAGGGAATTTAGAGAATAAATGTCCCTGAACAAACCAGTTGATCATGGTATTTTACTTCAGATATTGGAAGATGGAGGCTTTTTATATGTTTTAAAAACTTTTCCGACAATCAGTAAAAGATTCGGAGACCCCGTTTATGATGCAAACTCGGTAGGAGTGATTTCCCGTTGTTCAAATACAGAAAGAATAACATTCAAATTAGATACACCATCTAAATTCTTAAACATCTATTATCTCAGTACTTTACCTTTGTTACAGTTTTTATCTGCTAGCAAGAAAATGATATGAGAGCAGAAAATGAAAATCTTATTCATAATTCAGTGTAGAGAAAGGTTTCGCCGTCGCCACGGATACAACAATTCCATTGAAGCATTACAATTAAGTTTAAAAGCAGTATTGTATATTTAAAATTAGTTTAGCATATTAGGCCTGTGCGTGGAGAATCATGAATATTCTTGGAAGTTTGTTGCTTTTTAAAACTCGTTTAAAATACCTGAAAATCTGGACATTTTCTTCACTAGTAGATTCAGTATCAGTCAATGTGCACTTTAACACTGCTCAGTGAAGTGTGGTTTGTCCATTCTCTATTTTAAAAACTGATAATATGTACAATAATTATGCTGATTGACCTCTTAACGTGTCACGTGCCTCGGTTTGCGCATATCACGCCATCTCTGATGCTACTACACTGGTTACCAGTGCAATTCCGAATCCAATTCAAGATCGCTCTCTTGGTTTACAAAGCTCTCAAAGGCATGGCTCCGCTTTATCTGACTGAACTGGTGCGAGTTAAGACTCACGGGGGCGCTATGCCCTCCGCACTTATGATGATCAGCTCCTCCTAGAGGTCCCCCGGACGAGGTGCAATACTTTTAGTGATCGCGCCTTTGTTTATTCTGCTCCTAAGGTCTGGAATGCTCTTCCGCTAACTGTCCGCGAGAGTGGTTCTGTTGACTCTTTTAAGTCCAATCTCAAAACTCATTTTTTCAGAATTGCTTTTAAATGTTAGTCCACATATATATACACTGTTATTAACATTGAAATATTTTATTTTAGATACTTTTAACTCAAGAATGTCTTTTTTATATAAAGCTTAACATTTTTATATTTATTATAATTATAGTTCATGTAAAGCGCTTTAGAATATCTTTTTATAAATTAAGCGCTATATAAATTATTAAATTATTAAAAATTATTAACAACTGGGGCGAAACTACGTCAGCAATTGCTCTTTCCCTCGGTTCCGGACGACAGACTTTAATTTTAAACCTCTCCGTTTAAAGTTTGTAAAGTCCGGCAGAGGATACTTCTCGAAGTACGGGTACTTCGACGGTTGAAGATGTCGAAGATGTACAGGAGTTTCTAACCTGTTAAGGTAATTTCAGTGGTAACTGGTGTCTGTAGAACTAGTGGCTTGATTTTTATGAGTATGTTAAACGCCAAGGGAAGTGTAAAAAGCCCTTCTTCAGAGCAAAAGTGGACGGTAATTCAGCTGTACTGACTGATTTCTCTTTCAACGGGGGTTAACAAATTCATAGCAACATAATTTTAGTTCAGTTGATAAAACTAAATGGTACGGTATTTGTAGAGCTGCTATTTTAGAGCGACGGGCCCTGTACTTGGAATGACAACAGATCAACCTCGCGGTGACCGTTTTTGAACCGGGTTGTGTTGAACTCTCATCGAATACTGACTACGTAAAGATGAACGTTTTGTACACAAGGGGATGTAAACCGCGTAAATATTTTTGTGCCGGCTTAATGTTTAGGATGTACCAGTTGGAAAAGCTAACCTGCACATCTTATAATTCTGTCGCTAAGCGTAGTTTTTATGGCATTACTGGTATTAGTCTCGGTGTAAGAAACCCAAACTTGTAGGGTTCTTGAAAGTACAAATTAAAGCGACACTACTCAACTATATAAAAACTATTTAGCGTTTGGGACGGAATCGAAACAAACCCGAATCCTGATTTGAAACCAAACCCTAACCCTAACCTAAACCCTAACTCACACGATTGTTTATTTGATTGTAATAGCTATATTGAGAAAACAAAACTCTTCTAGTTATGTTTTTACCGACCTCACTGCCAATGAATCTGATTATTAGTTACTCATCAATGCGACTACCGAGCCACCGAGCCACTAACAATATATACCACAGGTAACTTGCATATTAATTATAATCATGACTACCGAGCCACCGAGCCAGTGGCTCTGGGGTAGACCTTGGTAAGTGGCCCTGTATTCTGTAGTTTAGCCCACAATCCAATATTGTTCGATAGTTTGCCACCGGGGCATATTATTAAACTCTAACATTTATTTCGCTATGAAGAAAGTAATGTGGTTCTTTCTCGGTGTAAGAAACCCAAATATTTGAATTGCAAATCATTTTCAGCCGTGTTTAAGAATACAATACATACAATACAATATTAATAATTAGCGTATGCTAATGAAAGGCAAGATAAAAGTTCTGAAAAAGCGGTCATCGGCAGCGAAATCCCTCGTGGCGTAGTGCTGAGGGTTAGTGAGGGTTAGGTCATTGAATATTCATTTAACGGCACGACTACCGAGCCACCGAGCCACCGAGCCACTAAAAATATACACTCCAGGGTTATTGAATATTCATTAATGATATTTCGTTCTTTTAAAGACGAATAGACTACCGAGCCACCGAGCCACCGAACAAAATAGATTGAGCTTCAAAAGTGGCCCTGCATTCTGTAGTTGCTCCGGATTGCGATTCAACTTTACTCAATCCAACCATTTTTCGGTTGGTTATTCCATGTTACACGATGTTGGGTCAACAATTTTTGATTGATGAAATGTTGGATGAAGATCATTGTTTTTATTAGTGAGATCAAAAGTTTGACAGCGTTTCACCGCCACCCAACATAATTTTCATCCAACAAAGTTGAATATGTTCGATAGCGTTAGTTGCTGAGTTTGACTAGGGCTTTAGACTCGGTTTAGCTTGCCTGTTTCTTGCCCATTTCAACCGATCACCTGACTTTTAATACCCTTGAGTAAAGTTTCTTTGTTTTTTTTCCTGTATCCCAAAAGGAAATGCTAATGTTAATTTAAACTTAGTACTCTGTGCCCCCCCGGGGGGGGGGGGTACTTACATGAAAAATGGGTATGTATGTGAGGCCAAGAGGCTCAAACCCTGACCCTGTTTCACCCAATCCGAGCTCCAAAACCCTGCCGGATTGCCCCCTTTTTGGAAAAGAAAAACCCTGATTGCCCCTTCTTTAATTTGTTTTCAAAACACGGTCGGATATATACCCCGGCTGGTATACCGCGTACCGGGATTGCATGCAAAATACGGAACATTTCAAGTCGGGACGTGTCATTGGGTAAACAAATCAGCAGATGAAGTACATAGATAAGTACTGAAGTACGAATTAGCGGCGTCACGATGTATGGGAACCTCAGTGCTTGCATGTGGGCAGGCGATCAAAATGCGGCAACAGAATGTCTTTTTTTGACATAGTAGCTAAAAAAAACTGAACCCTAACTGACTAAAAAATACTGAACCCCGACCCTCGGCTGACTGAACCCAAATTATACTCCTGTTTGTGACGTATTATGTATGTGCCGCCCGGGTGGGTCAGGGTTTTGAGCTCGGTTTGGGCAGGTAGGGTGAGGGTTTTGACCTGATTTGGGCAAATCAGGGTCAGGATTTGAGTATAATTTGGGTGCAGTCAGGGTCGGGGTTCAGTATTTTTTAGTCAGTTAGGGTTCAGTTTGTTTTAGCTACTATGTCAAAAAAAGACATTCTGTTGCCGCATTTTGATCGCCTGCCCACATGCAAGCACTGAGGTTCCCATACATCGTGACGCCGCTAATTCGTACTTCAGTACTTATCTATGTACTTCATCTGCTGATTTGTTTACCCAATGACACGTCCCGACTTGCCGAATGTTCCGTATTTTGCATGCAATCCCGGTACGCGGTATACCGGCCGGGGTATATATCCGACCGTGTTTTGAAAACAATTTAAAGAAGGGGCAATCAGGGTTTTAGAGCTCGGATTGGGTCAAACAGGGTCAGGGTTTGAGCCTCTTGGCCTCACATACATACCCATTTTTCATGTAAGTACCCCCACCCCCCCGGGGGGTGTCGGATTCCTAATACCCGAGTCTCCACCTTAACCCGAACTGCGAGCTCGCGGTTTCTATCGGCTAGAAACCAAGAGCTAGAAGTCTAATTGTTTACCCCATAGCCAAGCTATGGTTCTTTCCAACTAAGCTGTCGATTTATACAGAGAAAAACCTGTGAAAAACGTTGGAAAATGAGCAATTTTCTGTTGATTTTCGTTTGCGTGTGAGTGTTTGTCGAGGGACTATCGGCTAAAAGTGAAGTTGCCCGCTAGTGATAATCTTGGAACTTCGTAAACAGACCATTTGAATCGATCTGTTCGATATTCGATCTTCTGAAATAAAAATTGAACGCATTTGGGCAAGGCTTCTGCTCTTGGTTGCTCGTTTTCAAACAAACAATGCGTGGCTTTTCAAATGTTAAAAAATGCCGCTTTTGCATAATTAGAGCTGCAGTTTGCGCTAATTCAATACACTACATCTCTTTGTTTAGGTTGCGCTGAAGTAGTGTTTCTGAACCAGAACTCGAAGTGATTTCAACAGCTACCGTTTATCGAAGCGGCGTTACGATTATTTCGTCTATTTATAATCACGTATGTCGTGATAAAAGACCTAATTCAAAAGTTAATTAACAAATGTTACCAACCGATTTTGGGCTTCATCAGTTTAGTTTGTTCAATGAGAAAATTATTTCAAGGACGGGGGGGGGGGAGGGGGCGGTGAAATCCCCACGACACCGGTATAAAAGGGCCATTGCCAGGCCACTGACACCTTTAGTTATCACTCTGTGATGCTCCGCTTGAGTGCTCCCTACTGATTGCTTATCGCGCAAAATTCAAATCAAACATAAATATAAATGTTTAACTAGTATACCTAATAGGGGGGTGGCTGTCATATATTTTTTATTCGGGAACATGCATTGCCTCTGTAAAATGCTGCAATTTGGCCAGTCTAACCAGCCCAAATCCACCCCCCCCCAATCCGCCCATGCTACAGTTGCTCTTTGGCAGGAAAAATATATTACTGGGTAACGAAAACATGGAGGGGTGATGTGTGTAAGATGAATCTATTTTATAGCTTTGGGGCTATCTTGCGACTGAAGCCTGTTTGAGCTGTGGCGTGTTTTCTCAAAAGTTGTCCCGATTTGTTTTCAATTTGTCCCGATATATCAATAATTTCCCGGTAAATTCCCTGAGTGTACCAATTCCCGACATTTTCTTAAGATTAATTCCCAGAAAAAAATGCTGTTCTCCCGAAAACAGACATGCATATATTACAGTCCCATGAAGCATAAGCATCGTAAATCAACTCTAATTGAGATATGCTAATTTGTGTTTTGAACCCCGCTGTCACTTTTCAAATGTTGACTTTATCGAAGGTAATAGAAGGAAATTATGTGTTACTAATCACAGACAGAGGAGGGATCTTGCTCTCAAACTACACGCTCACACCGTGTCCCGATTAAAAAGTGACGCGTGCATGGACGGTCGTCAACTTAGCACAATCATCAAGTTAAAACACAAGACTAATAAGGGCACTGTAGGAATTGTGGTAAAAATACGATCACAATAGCCCACTTCCGACATATGCCTCACTTCCTACATACAAAGGAATCAATACGAGGCTCCGTGCATAATGCTCAGTCGTTCGTGACAAACTACAGAAGTGCTGTAATCTCGTCACGAACGACCGAGCATTATGCACGGAGCCTCGTATTGATTCCTTTGTATGTAGGAGGTGAGGCATATCTCGGAAATGGGCTATTTATTTACACTCGCTGTAGTAAACGCTCACTGTGCATTATTATGGTCTGCGCGCATTGATCATTTTGTGTCCTTGCGCATAACCACAATGCAATTTTGTCCACGCATATCATTTCTGTGTCCTTGCGCATGACTACAATGCACTGCGCTGGCAATGCTCCTAAAAAAACAGCTCCACTACACAAATTAGCACTGCTGCCTTGCTCGCTTCAGGCTCGTTCGCTGCGGCAGTAAAGGCTAGAGAGGTCATAAACGCCATAAAATACCGCCTAAAGTATTTAATAAACAACTATCTTCCCTCTGGTTTGTTTGATTTTAAACCCTCAAAATTGCGCATCTATCAGGAGGCTGTTTCACTCGCCAACGAGTCTTCACTGCTCCGTTATCTGAATTTCAAATTTCGTATTCGCCATGCGTAAAAAGAGTAGGCGCTGACCCTTTTATACCGAAACTTCTTGTTCAAACAAAAGCCGGTCATCTTCGGATACCCAGGGGCAGTCACAGATGAGTGACGGGCCAACTCTGCCGGGTATCCGAGCCCGAGGATATAGCCTGGGAACGAAGTTCGATCGACGATAGCCCCAAGACAGAAACACACTATTGTCTTATTGTCCAACACAAATTTTGTTGATGGTACTCGCCTATGGCGTTATATCCCCGCTAAAAATCAAGTTTAGCTTGCGATGTTCAAGCATACTATTTAACATTGTGACATTAAACTTTCACAATTTTATATCAGTTTCATATTTCTATGTGGCGACATTCGAGTTTCGTATTTTCCGTACCGGGGTGGCAAATTGTAAAGTTAACTTGTTTAAGAACATTTTAAGATGGAGGTTTGATTTTCGGGTATCCATGTAATTATAACCTTATGTTATCACATAACTCTGGTAGATTAAAGGGGCTGTGTCACGGTAAGACTTTACATTCGTTTTTCCGGGCCGGAAACAGCTATTTTCACCAATTTTGATATGAACTAACGATCCTCTCGGCCATGTGGGATGCTTAAAACGAAAGCAAATATGCAAAAATGACTAACAAACAGTGTATATAAACAGTCTCCAGGGAAAATATTGAAAATCCTTTCAATCAAGTATTGAGGGAGGGAAGTTTAACTGTTTGTATCCAATTAACAGCCACTAAACGAGCGATTACTCGATACATGCGCAGTACCATGACATAGCTCCTTTAAGTACGATTCGCGTACTAAGTCAAACAAGTAACAAACGACTTAATCTCCTATCCTCCCAAACCTCCCTACGCGGAAATATTGGAGCATGTACTCTACTTACCGCGGTTCAACCCTGTAAAAAGCCTCTACTCCGTTGCTAATATACCTGTATTTTCATTTCGTCTCCCCTTAGTTTTCCCCCCAACGTGACCACACTTGTTCTCATCAACGATGGGCCACAAAAATCAAGCCGATCCACAAACGACAGGTTTTCAAGAGGAACAAAAGGCCCTAAATGGCACAGAATCCACAAGGAACATAATCATGTTCTGTTCCCTCGGCCTTATGGTATTTACGATCCTCTATCTCGGGATGACGGCCGCCCAAGACATTCTAAAGGGAACGGCTATGCCAACCTCGAGTGTCCTACTAACCACTGCGGGGCCCTTTTTCCTTGCCACTCTAATAGCCCCATACTTCATACCGCGCGTCCAAGCCACTGTTAGAATTGCTATCGTCTTCGTACTCGGGACATCAGGAATACTCTTAACCGCACTAGGGAATACAATAGGCTTGAAGCTTACTGGTGTGGCTTTGGTTTCCCTCGGGTGTGGTGTTGCTGAGACGAGTTTTCTGGCGCTTACAGTGTTCTACGAGGCTGAAGCCGTGAACGCCTACAGCGGAGGAACTGGGGCTGGCTTTGCTATGGGGCCATTATATTATACAGGTGTGATTGTATATTTTCTTATATTTAAGAAAAAAAAATCGGGCTTATATTTGTTTTAAGAACATCAAATTTCCGCGGGCAACAATCAGCCGATAGTTCCTCGACGGACACACTCTATTTGTATATTATAACCCATCAAGTATTTCCTTTCGCGCGTGATTGGTTGATTGCGTTACGTGCCCGATATTTTCTCTCCGCGAGCGGGAAATATCAGAACACACCCCCTGTGAGCGTATAAGCGAGCGTCAAAGAAAATATTTGAAGGATGATAACAACAATAACCTACATTGTGGCTTCATAATCGAAATATGCCCTGATATTTTGTCCGCGGACATTGTCTGTTCCGAGAAGAGAATAGTTCCCGAGAGCGAATGAACGTCGTGGATCAGATAATGTCCAAGAACAAATATCAGGGCATATTTCAACGCCACAATGTAGGTTATTATTGTTGTCATCCTTCAAATATTTTATTTGACGCGCGCTGATACGCTCACAGGGGGTATTCGCTGATATTTCCCACTCGCGGAGAGAAAATATCGGGTCACGTGACGCATTCAACCAATCACGCGCGAGAGAAAATATTTGATGGGTTATAACATATATAGTGCCCGCTGAGAACGAAAGACGATTTTGTGAGTGAACAATGACGACAAATAGTCTGCGTCTGTCTCGGGGTTGTCGGTTGATAGTTTCCCTTGGAAATTTGATGTTCTTAAAACTAGGATAAAATATTTATATTTTGTTTTAAGAACATCAAATTTTCGCGGGCAACTATCAACCAATAGTTCCTCGACGGACACTCTGGAAGTTTTTTGAGAAAGAGAAATGGCTGTGGGAACACGAATCTGAAGGGCGAGTGGTTCCATGGCTATTTTGAGTTATTTCAAACTACATGTATAATTCCATAAATGAATGGATGGATGGTTGGAGGGACGATCATGACAATATCTCACGGCCTACATTTCTTTCTTTCAGCATTGACAACCTGGGCTTGTGTTTCACCTCAGATAACAATTCTCACTATCTGCGCACTGCCTTTAGCCATTCTACTACTATACTGTCTCTTGAAGAAACAGGACGGCACACAAGACAAGCACTCCACACACAAAAGCGTTTCTTACACACAACTTAAATCCGAACACGAACCTGAAGTGATAAATTACACCTGGAAAGAAAAATGCCAAACAATATGGCGTACCCTCCCTTTAACCCTCGTTTTGGTAATTGGAGTAATGTGCGAATACCTCACTCTACAAGCAGTCGTAACAACCTTAGCATTCCCAAACTCTCCCTTCTCACCACGAGATCACTACCAGTTTTATTTCTTTGCGTTCTCGGTGGGAGAATTTATTGGTCGCTCGTACGCCATTGCGATGTATTATTTCAAAGATGGCTGCATCTCCTTGACGAAACATACCTGGATTTTTACAGGAATAATGGGTACAAATTTAATATTCCTTACTTGCGCGAGTTGGTATCGTTTTCTTCCATTCGTATGGACTGTGATGGCCATCCTGTTTGAGCACGGAATTTCCGCAGGCGCTCTGTACGTGAACACGTTCTCGATGGCTGGAAAATCTGAGACGGACGCGAGGAGCCGAGAATTTTCCCGCGCTTTTGCGACCATCGGTAGCGGACTTGGCCTGCTCGCCGCTGGATTCATTGGACTGAACATAGAACCCCAGCTAAAAGAACACTGCATTGCTGTCGCGAGTTCCGTAATGGAGAAGGAATTCTGTTTTACGAGGCTCATGGAAGGGTGGAACTCAACTGGTCTTTGCCGGTGATGAAAATTGAATACCAAACTAATAGTAAGAAGAAGAATGTTGACGATGATAATGATGATTTTGATAATAATGATGATAATAATGATTAGATAATAATGATGACGATGAATTTGTATATTGCCATCGTCTTTGTCAACGTGCCTCTTCGAGCGTGAAGTGATCTCTGGTTTAACGTTTCCCTATTTTTGTATACAGTTAATAAAATATACACATTTAGTATATACCACACCAGTGAATATCACTTTTCGCGCACTCTGATTGGCTACTCAAACAGTGAATATGATTTCATATTCACCTCCGAGCAAAGAAGCGACACCTCGCGCGAGTTTTGTCCATTTGACAGAAAATAAATAACTATTTGGTGCTGGCTATTGACCTGTAGTGTAGTATATACTAAAACAATTAATCACCTCGGTGTCGGACTTTTCATTCTTTATCGTAAATATCCACCACTATTCACCTTCACTTCGGTGAATAATTGTTAAATATACCAAACCATTTGCATAACATTATGGGATATCTTAGGAAATATTTTTTTTATAGGTTTCAGGTTTTTTGATAGATAGGTTGAAAAATACATCCCAATAGTGATTGCATAACAGGAAATATATCTAAAATATATATTTGACATTTAAACCGTTAAGTACTTCTAACCATTCTTGCAATTTTTATACCTATGAACCTTGAAAGGTTTTGAGCACTTCTCCGAAGACATTTTTGGTTTACAGAAAATGAACTACGCTTGTTTGATCGAAATTCATGAAAATTTGACCTTTCCTGGCCCATGATCGCGTTAGAGAAAGCATGGGTCGATTCCCGGGTAGACGTCATCTAATTAATTCGACTATGCAATAATTTCAATAAATACTTAACATTTTGTCTAGAATGACTTTTTCCTTTACAAACAACTCACAAACTGTGCATATTCTCTATAAATCGATGTTGTTGTAAAAGAAAGGCGCCATGGAGAATAATGTATTAATGAGATGACGTCTACTCGGGAATCGACCCAGGCTTTTTCTTACGCGGTCATGGGTCAGGAAAGGTCAATTTTTCGTGATTTCAAACAAGCGTAGTTCATAGAGTATTCTTGGTAATTTCTTCGCAGTAGTACTCAAAACCTTTAAAAGGTTCATAGGTATAAAAATTGCAAGAAGGGTTAGAAGCACTTTAATATAATTGTCAATATATATACAAAATATACCGTACATATATTTCCTATTGCGCGATCATCCTCCGTATGGTCACCTGTTATGTCAGGTGTGCCTCACACCGTTCTCGGTCTAATATTGTTCTTGATATTTATAAACGGATCTACCTTCGGGCATTCAGTCGTGCGTAAAGCTGTTTGCAGATGATAGTGTTTTGTATCGCCCTATCGAAAAATTAAATTGTAACCGGGCTTGGTTCATAACGTATTGACTTTATAGATTTCCACACTAGACGTTATAACGGGGATTTTGTTATACCGGGATTCGTTATATCCGGATTTTCTATAACATTTGCTAGGCTGAAAAATATTGTTCCTTATGTTTCCCGCATAACATTTTTACACAAGCTTCCCAGCTTAAGAGACATTTGACGCCTTCTATCCGGTCAAATAATCAAGAGCTGACAGGTATTGGATTATTTCTGCTGTCAAGCAAGCCTTATTTCATGCGGATTATCACACTTTGCGCCTTTGCTTTAGACCAAACTCAGCGGGAGAACGGGTGGTTTGAAACGGGTCGTTTCAAACGACCCGTCGCCCCGTATCCAAGTCTTGCGTCTTCTCCTGAATCAGCCCTTTCAGCTTATTCTCCAGTTTCATGGTGCAGAAACCGAGAGCCTCACTCTTCTGAAAGCAGCAAGACGAAAAATCTTGAGCAAAAATGAAATAATCGTCATTTTTGGTGCCATTGGCAGGACCCTGCAACACATTCATGGCAAGAGATTCTACATAATGATCTAAAATCGAACAATATACTACTTCATTCTCAAAGAGAGGGCAGTTACGATCCAATCATTATTGACTTTGGGAAAATCCGGCCTTTAAAGAAGGGTGAAGCACGGAAAAGGCATGCCAGCTTTGACTACTTGGCGCCAGAAGTACGGAAGGGGTACAGGGAGAGTTCCGCCAGTGATATATACTCTTTTGGCAAAATGCTTCAAAACACCGTTTCAAACAAGAGCTTTAGATTATTTTTTGGGGACTCAGTTATGCTTTGCCGGCAGTTCGCCGGTAATAACTACTTGTTAAAAACGAACGTCTCGAACTTTATGGTGTTGGAATTTTTAAAATAATAAAATTTCTTCATCTTCTTTTCGGTGTTATGATCTTAATGAATCGCTGGCAGCTATTTTAAAGAACTGTTCAGATCCGATTATTTGTTAACAGCATTGCGGTCCGAATGAGCCTTGTTTTGTCAAGGATTTCACACCTTGTGTTCTTGTGTCTTGGTGCGACGGGTCGATTGAATCGACCGGTCGACCAGTATCTAAGGCTTACATCTTCTCGTCTTCTCTACTTGAAGTAGAAACACTGCCACCGCAGTTCGCAGTCGGGCAGTATATATTATTGTTACATAGCTATAAGTTTTCCAGACACAACGTACGCACTCATTGGCTGATTCAGGGTCACGTGGCAGTCATCAAAATTCAATGTTTCCCGCGCGGGCAACAATTCATCAATTGTTGTCCGTCACGTGATTACATCGTATGATTACATCGTGATAGAAGATGGTGTGATGTGTCGCGCGCGCTATAGCTTAAGGCGGGAAATATTTGTTGATATTCATCAAAAGCTTACCATTTTTCGTCGAAAGAAAGCATTCAAAATGGAACCAGCTCCAAAGATACAATTTACATCTTTATTAAGCGTGAGAGAGAGAAATTGGTAGCTAAAAGAGAATGCAAGAAAGACAAAAAACGATACTAAAAATGCCGTAGCAACACTGGCAGCGTTTTGTGTTGAAAAGCAGCTTCCCGAAGAGAAGACTACATACCTCGCTCGTATCAGGTAGTAAGACTTATGTCTATATAACAAATCACTTAATGACTGTTCCTTCGGGAATCAGGGAGTTTTGTTTCCCCTCGATGTTCCCCTCGAGAATCTCGGGGAAACAAAACTTACTGTTTCCATCGGGGCCAGTCATTAGAGAGCTTAAGCACCAAACGTTCGTGAGTCACGGACGGCAACCGGAAGTAAAATGTTCCTTTTTACGGTGTTTTGTCGTCATCACAGTCTGTAACATCAACTCACAAATGTCAAAACACGGGTCTTCCCGTCCGTATTGATCAACCAGAAATGTGTCCGAGGTAGATAAGATTTTAACAAAAAAATCCTTGGGGACGAGGTTGGCTTAATAGTGATTAGAGCCAAATGATCAGCGGGTTTACCCATCAACCCTCATGAAAACGAGGCTATCGGGTCAACCATTTCAAAATGGTACAGAGATGGAGTCACGTTGAACGGAGGTCACCAAGAAGATGATCACCCAAACGATTATTACTCGGGCTGCCTGTGGCAGCACCGAGTCTTAATCTGCAGGCCGTTATTTTGTTTGTTCCGTGCAGCAAAAAATTCTGCGCATGCGTTAAATTATGCATTAATTGACCTCGTGGCGCTGATAGATTTCGCCATCGGACGGTATTCTTGTTTGAGGTACATTTCGTAGGTTTTATGCCACATTTCATTTTACTCTCGGTCATAATACATACCAGCGCAAACACCGTGATCTGTAGGCCAACACTAAAAAAATTTTGAACGTGTTTTTGGCTGTCGCTCGCCAACACGAAGCCAGAAATACCCCGGAGAAATAAACACTCAGCACAGAATAATTTATGATGAGCGAAGCAATATTGAACTCTCAAGGTAAACTTAAACAAGAATCCTCTCACGGCCGAGGTTTTGGTTCGAGAAATTAAAGGCTTCCAACAGTTCCCTTTATAGTTCTGTACTGATAATGAGCAGACTGCAGTTTTGGGAAGGAGGGTAAAAGCTTTTAAATATAGATAACCAACAGGCATTTCAGTTAATAAATACCAATATGGACGCGATCAGCGAGCTGCGATAAAGAGCCGCAGGGGACCCGTTAAGATGGGTGAAACCGCTGACCGTTTCATGGTATTTGGCTCAGCTGTAATAACAGCTCGATCAGCAATCACACCACAGGCTTCCCGTCGCTGTTAATATTACTGGTAGAGAAACACTGCCACCGCGGTCCGCAGTGACACAACAGGCTTCCCGTCGCTGTTAATAATTGTTCGCAAAATATGCAGTTTAGTGATTTGTCATTCTTTTAAACCTGACTGAATTGAACATACGCAGTTTAGTGATTCGTCGTTCTCAAAAGTTGAGGGATAAACTAGTCACTACACTGTAAGAGCTAATATAATTCATCGACTTCGGGACCGCGGACGGTTAGTGACAGTCAATTGTAAGTCTTACCGATATTCATATTCATGCATCGACTACGGGACTGCGGACTGCGGTGGCACTTAGTTATATGTCTTACATACATTAATATTCATGATTCCACTACGGGACTGCGGACTGCGGTGGCACTTAGTTATATGTCTTACATACATTAATATTCATGATTCCACTACGGGACTGCGGACTGTGCGATGGCACTTAGTTATATGTCTTACATACATCAATATTCATGATTCCACTACGGGACTGCGGACTGTGCGATGGCACTTAGTTATATGTCTTACATACATTAATATTCATGATTCCACTACGGGACTGCGGACTGTGTGATGGCACTTAGTTATATGTCTTACATACATTAATATTCATGATTCCACTACGGGACTGCGGACTGTGTGATGGCACTTAGTTATATGTCTTACATACATTAATATTCATGATTCCACTACGGGACTGCGGACTGCGGTGGCACTTAGTTATATGTCTTACATACATTAATATTCATGATTCCACTACGGGACTGCGGACTGTGCGATGGCACTTAGTTATATGTCTTACATACATCAATATTCATGATTCCATGACGGGACTGCGGACAGCGGTGGTACCTCAAGCATGTTAAGGCATGGTTTTTGAACCGTTCTGATAAAACATTCAAAATTCGCTATCTTTGTCATTTACGTATGAAATACCCTATAACTTTGGAATAATATGGTAATCGTGTGTCTTAACGTTTATGGATCGGTATTTTGGTGTTTTGAAGATCACGTGACCTTAAGGCTGATAAAACAACGAAATCAAAATGGGGTGGCGGAAGTTATTGTTTTGTTTCAGATTTTCGATTCGAAATGTTAAGCTTGTTCTGGGAAATGAGACTGTGTCCGGAATGGTTGACTTTTTATCACTGAAGAGGATATAAATGGCGAAAAATGGTTCCAAGTATAGGTCACGTGACCTGTTTTCTATATTTTCGCCTTAACAGTCTATCAGGGTCAACCATTCCGGACTGATCTTTAAAGCCAACTGCAAGTGTAATCAGATAAACACAAAATCGTTACTTAAAATATAAAATGCACCACCCCGTTTTGAGTTTAATTTTCAACTTTTTGTGAGCACGTGGTTGGTCACGTGATATATATTTTACCTAAATTTTATATTAGGAGGATTAAAAATGCTGAGATTAGTTATAACCACCATTGTTCTAGGATTTGAGCAAATTCAAGTAAATCTATTCAAGAAAATAGCTGTAGCCTCGTTTTCATGTTCAAACCATGCCTTAACATGCTTGAGACTTAGTTATATAGCTTCAAAAGTGGGCGGGTATTCCATACTTGCTTTCTCTGTGTTGCGCGTCTATGAAGAGAAAATTAGTTTTCAAGTTCTATTTTCCGCTGATAAATCTAGATTGTGGGGCGGCTCAATTCAGTATACATTTCCCATATCGCACGTCACATACCAAGGAAAAACAATCACACCTCCAGCACAAATAAAACAATAGATGGTTTGCACTCAATCCCCAGAGATTCAAATGACAAAGTGTATGGCGGCCATGTTGGTGTACAGAACAAAAGAAGCTAACGAGGAATCTATTGTTAACTGTACACAAACATGGCCGCTATGACGTAATGCAAAGGGTCTATCAGTAGTCTTTTGAAGCTGTTTGTTCAACTTTTCAATGCCGGGGACAGCATGGCAAAACTAATTTTAATATCCCAAATAAAGAAGCCTTAGCCATGTTTTATACTATCATAAAACACGATGGGCATTTGAGAACATGAGAGAAATGTTAAAGCACAAGCCGAAGGCGCGTGCTTTCAACATTTCTCGAGTGTTCTCAAATGATCAGAGTGTTTTATGATAGTATAAAACATAAATTTAAGGCTTCTTTATCTGCTTTATAATATAGATTTACACGCGCGATGAAAGGAAACCGCCAGTTGAAAACAATAAAACACGGCAAACCATGTTATATACTCTGATAAAACATGGCTTTTTACGGCCAATCAGAGCGCGCGTACTATCGTATCTATATTATAAAGTATAAAATAGATTCGATAGTATGGCCACTGTCTTAATTTTGTTTTTGAAAGAGTCTAGCGATTGTGTCGTCTCACGCAATTCAGCTGGAAGCTTATTCCATGTCTTTGCACCGTGGTATGAAAAACCTTTTTTCATAAATTCCGGTTTTTGGTTGAGGGAGGCAAAGTCTCGTATCGCAACCTCTTAGGTCATAATGGGTAGAGCTTCCATCTGTAGTAAATAAGTATGTTAGGCTTGCTGGCACCAGGTTATGTTGGGTTTTGAACATTAGAAGTCTAGTTTGTCCCATCCTAAGACAGTTATAAGTGAGCTTGTTCTGGTATCAAAGTCTGCCCTGAGAATCAGTCAGCCTCATTCTGAAGTTAAACATTCATAAATACCATCGAGAAGGTCTCTGCGTACATGCGTCTGTATTCATTCAGCGGTAATTTTCGAATACAAAACTGGACTATTATGTGGTTGACTAAATAATCAAAGCGCATGCATGGAGTTTAATTATGTCACGTTTATGGTTTTAAGTATCTCAGAGAACATTTTTCTTCAGGCATAAAATAGGTAGGGGACCGGGTTAATAGTTGCGCCATAACTCGGTCTGCCAAGGGACAGTCTTTAAGATACTAGGGACCTTACGCAACCAGGACGGTGACGGCAGTGACGACGGTAGGTAGAAAAGTGCTTTCTCCCAAAATCTGGTGTTTACTAGTTCCTTTATTCGCTTTTAATTACGTTTCACATCCAGGTCTTCGAAAAATATGACAAGCATAAAGTTTTGCTCACGACGAACGAAAAACAGAATGATTTGCTTTCTTACGTTTGCGTTCTCTTGTAAACGTAAACTTTAGGATTTTCACGTGGTGTTTTCCAGACAACCGTTGAAATGTAGGCGACTACGTGCATTTTCACGTGCAGTTATTGTATTTTGTATTGTTTTTTTGCCGTCTTCCTAGACGTTGCCGTCCTGATTGCGTAAGGTCCCTACTACGACGGCGACGGCTGCGACGACGTGATGTGAAAAATGGTGTTATCGACCATTTGTTTATTATCGTTTGTTTTCTTCGACTTTTGTTACATTTCTCATCCACATTTTCGAAAAATAGAATGTGCACAGAGTTCCGTTTAGGCCGAACGAATAGCAGTGCCATTTACGTTTTCAGGGGGTTTCTCAGAGTAAGCATGTCCTGAAATTGTTTAAGCAAAAGTGCACTTGAAAACACTTGAAAACTTCGCTAAATTCTCCATTAAGTTCAGGTGTATTTAGACTCGTTCTATTAATGATTTGGGATTTAAAATGGTTAGGGTTTTTCAAATTTGGGGGTTAGGTTTTAGAAGGTTTGTATGAAAATTCGACAAAATGAATTATTAATATGCTTATACTGAGAAAGCGCCCGTTTTCAGGTTCTCGTTCTCTACGGAACGTAAAACTCGGTGTTTTCATGTCGTATTTTTGCAGACAACCGCTAAAATGATGAAACTACATGCATTTTCACGTGCAGTTATTGTATTTTGTAATTAGGTCCATTGTTTCACCGCGTTGCCGTCGACGTTGCCGTCGTGGTATCTTAGGCCCGGTTCAAACGTCGAACTTTTCATGCGCCGATCCTAATTAGATCAAAGAAGCCGCCTAATTATCTTTTGTTTCAATTGAGTTCGGCGCATGAAAAGTTCGACGTTTGAACCGGGCCTTAAAGTGGATGCGGGTGTAATTTGCGGCTCGACGGCTTGGCGGGTTGACGGCTCGACGGCTTGGCGGCTTGACGGAACGGCTTTGTAAGAAGCGCAGACATCACATACATACACTATTTACAGAGTAGCTGAAATAAGCCAATATCTTATACACAGTGAAGTAAAATTCACTGGAACGGAGCTAGTGAAATAAATACACAAAAATACAAATGAAAGCTAAGAACGTTTCGAAGCGTTTGAAACAGGGACAATTGGCGAAAAGGCTAATTGATCTGTTTCATATAAATATAAACTTTGATAGACCCAGCTACAATTGGAGGATTTGCAAGAGCTCCAGTTTAACTTTTTTTAAACCTTTTTCAAAGTTCTCACTCGACAAAGCTTAAAGTGCCTATAACCCCAAATTTGAAGTATTTTTAATAAATTCTTTACATCCTTCTTATCAATAATTCGAAGAGAAAAAAAGGAAAAAAGTAAGAGTTCGACCTTATTTCTGGGGTCAAACATTGTAAAACAACCCGATTTGGGCACCCTGTCCCAAATGGCCGTCAGCTGGAGTCTGGAAGTAGCCTGGGAACGAAACCGGAAAGCAACGTCATAGTAGTGAGAGAAAGCGAACAACCAACAACAAAGACAGTCAAAACAGGGCGAACCGAGCGAATAACTCGATTTGAAATGCCAAACAGATGTGTATTTGGGAGCTGTAGGAATGAGCCAGACTCAAAAAAGGATAGCTCTAACACAAGGTCCCGTTTTTAAGCGATGATCGGCCAGAAGCAAAGAAGAGAAGACGCCAGTGGTTGAGGTTCGTGCGAACAAAGCGAGCGAAGTGGGAACCGATGAAGAATTCCAGCGTTTGTTTGGTTCACTCCAAGCCGGAAGACTTTATAAGATTTTCTTTAGTCCTTGACTCTACGCCAAGACTGAAGTCGGTTGAATATGGAGTTGTTCCTATTCCATCAGTCCATGCCATCGAAACCGATTTAAGCCATTCTCCGATTTTGGTAAGTGCTTTTGTATTTAGTTTGCATGGCAATACAGATTTATACAGTAGCCTCCTAGTCCTATAGCAGCCGTTGTGTAGCGCTTCCGTTCACTCCATTCCCCGGAATGGAGTGAAATGGAAGCGCTACAAAACGGCTACTATACCTAGCAATACAGTGGAACCTGCATGTATAAAGAAGTTCCTAGGGAAAGGAAGAAAACTTCATTATGACCGGGTTCCACGTACTGAACATTGTTTTCACCACAAGTGTATTAGACTAAGAGAGTGCATGTTTTTAGTATGAGGGAAATAACAGTGAATAAATCAGACAACTTTCTTTAGATGACACCTGCATGTATGGACAGGACACCATGCTTAACAAGCAGCCAAGGGCAGAAGCAACCCAGAAGAGACAACAAAGGATGACTGTTATAGATGTTCCTCCTTCAGCTCCAGGTAATTCAAATTGTTTTGTATAAAATATTTTTTTGCACAAAAGAAACTATTCAAATTCTGAAAATATTCAAACAAAATCGAGTCTGTGCTAATCACACCTTCTGTGTTTGTCCTCCAATAACACCTACATGTAGCTCTTGCTCAAGCAGTGCATATACACCTACATGTACCAAACTGTTGGACATGTCATATAAAGGTATACTGCTTGTTTAGTCTTTCGAGACTAAACAAAATATTAAAATACCAGCTGGAAACGTATAATATTACACTGTAAGTTTGTATTTAAAACGAAACCAGTGCTTTATTTACCATAAACCAATATATATATATACCCATAACTAACTTAATAATAATTGTTATTTTTCTATTTTAGTGCCAGAAGTTCCAGTTCCACTTGCTGTGAGGCCAGAAATTCCAGTTCCACCTGCTGTAAGGCCCACAAAAACCAAGGCAAAACCCCATTGCTCAGTGTGCAAGAAACCTATTAAATTAAAATTAATTAAATTCTTAATCTCTAAATTATATATTGTTTCTTTTTTTGAATTTATTTGTGGAACTCTGTAAACTAGCTTGTAGCTAAGTATGTCCTCCTCGTTAAATAAAGTATTGTGTAAACCTATTAAAGAGCATAAAGGTGTTGTTGATTGTCCAAAGAACAACCCTCGTCCCCTTATAAGTACAGAGTGAACCAGAAATGTCTACCAGCTATCTCAGTGATTTGATATTTTATCAATGGACAATCTAGGTAGCAATATATTATACTGTCAACTTCCATAGGCTAATCACTCCTGTGACCAGCTCAGTGAAATCGATTGCCCTATTTCATTGGCATGACATCAAAACAAATAGATGAAAGCCGCCATTCTTATTTTATTGGGAAAATTAGCCAATTTGAAGGAAGGCAATCTATGGCAGAACAGCTTTATTTTGTATGTCTGTTGTTAAAGACGAGTGTTTTGACCCCCTAAGATGGCAGCTGTGTCTATCATGTGACACCATAATTAAATAGGGCAATTGAATTCGAGGCTTAAAGGGGCTATGTCACGGTACTATGCATGTATGGAGTCAGTGTTCGATTGGTGGGTTAAAACAGTTCAACCCCCTCCTTCAATGCTGGATTGAAAGTATGTTCATTATTTTACTTGAATAATGTATATTTACACAATTTATTAGTCATTTTTGAATATTTGCTTTGATTTTTACCATCCCACACGTGCACGAGGTTTGTCAGTTCATATGAGAATCTCTGATAATGAGTGTGTCCGGCCCAGACATCTAATTTTACTGTTTTCCAATTTACTACTCAAACATTTAAATTTTAATATTATAATCCTATTTTCAAAATTTGTGTAAAATTATAGAAAGGAACACAGGGTGCAATGCAAGTGCTTTCCAATAGCCCAGGGCTAGTAGTTTCGCTTGTCAGGGTAGTGATTCCTGTTCACAGGTTGCCTGAATGGACATATGGACATACATGTATATGGACATACATGTAGGTTAATAGCCCACATTCGATATATGCTTGACTTCTCACACACAAAGGTTCTGGGGCATAATTAAATTCATTATTGTTATTTCATTAATCACTGCACATTATTCCCCAGAGCCTTGTATGTGTATTGAATCATTTGTATGTGACCAGTGAAGCCTATATCAAAAGTGGCCAATGGCACTGAAAGTTTGACTGTTCATTGTTGTTCTCCTTAAAGTTTATATAAGTTATGAAGTACTTTCATCGTCATCTTCTTCAAATCCAGTGAAGGTTTCTTTCCCAGCATTGAATTTTGTCCTGATTGTGTCATATGCACATGCTAGTAGAGGAATTCTATTGTTGCCCAGATAACCGTAGACTAACTGGATGTACTCTCTGAATGAGACAACTCGTAGAAATCTGTAAATAAAGAAGTTTATATGTTAGTACCAATTGTTTGATACAGTTGAAGCCCTTTGTGAAACTGCCCGTGTAGTTGTAGGTGACCAGCTCCCCTCAGAGACCACTCTTGTGCTCTGTAGTAACCAGCCACTCTCATAATTAAGTGACCACCGCGCGTACCACCACCTTTGGAATTTTTCTTTGTTTTTAAACTCTTGTAAGTAACTACTCCAGAGACATGATCCCAGACTGTGCAATGAGTCAACTAAATATAAATATGCACTAGCATTTTGCAACAATATTCTTATTATATCTGACATTCATGCTGTTACAGTAGAGTAGTACAGTATTGTATACTGTGATATCAGTCGCATTATATATGTATCCCCATGGGTGTGGTGTGTGCAAGCTCTCATAAGCGAGCAACTACTCCTGATTCCAGTTCTGACTAGTTATGAGCACCTTTTCCTGATTCCCAGTGTGGTTGCTTACGAGAGCTACTATTTTTAATTAACATGCACGATAGATCAAAATACTCTGATAAACCTTCCACTTTCCTGGTCAGACTAAACATGGAACTGTGTTCATTGATTTCAATTCATACCTTGGTCATTATTGAGCATTATTAATGCTCGCGGACTCGCTCGTTCGAGATACGATACGAAAACCTCGTGAATAAAAACGATATAATCTCTATATATGATTGTTGCGATTGGAAGGATCACTGGATTCTTTTGGCATCCTTGGCGGTTTTTTTGGGAGACCACGGCCACGGGAAGCGATAACTTATTTTAATTTTGGACAGTTTAACTCACCAGCTTTTCCTTGCTTCGAGGCCTTCCACTGAACCGATTATGGAGGTCTCCATCTGTACTCTTGACTCTTGTAACCCATTCTTCATCGGCGAGTGGCTCATCCGCGCCGGCAGATTCTTCTGCTTCAAGCTCATAGTTGATAAAATTTAGCTCGGAATTGTCCGATGAACAACTGTCTTCAGATTCGGAGCCTGACGAAGACATTTTGTCGAAAAGTCCAGCAGAAAATTACAGAACTTACGACGCAAATAAGAAAGAACGAACCAAAAGTACATGAGAGAAGCCTTTATCACGTGACATGGCTCCCTACTATGACGTACCTAGTCCCAGACCCCACCAAGTCGCTAAGATGACGGTAAAAGTTCACGGCTCTCATCTTTGAAAAGCCGTAAAAAAAAGAGAAATGCTTTAAAACCATTATTTTTTTCGGGAAGTTGCATAGAATACTTCTAAGTTTGATCTGAAAGCGTAACTTTTTTGGGGTTATAGGCACTTTAAAGAAAAAAAATGGCGGGGAAAATTAAAGACATGATCTGTCGCAGTGTGGAAATTTCGAAGATCGGCTGAGCCAAGTCCAAGAGAATTTGACTTACTTTCCGATTAACGATAAAGAGCAATCATTTTTGACGACCTTTCGGAATCAGTATTCTCCAGATACAGAACCGAGATGAACAGACCGAAATAAACAGAACAGAGATGAACAGACTGATGGTTTTAATACGGACATGAATCGAATTAGTGCAGAACTGAATAAACTACTTTTCGGATTGCAAAAACAATTTATGGAACTGCGAATGACGTGAACAAACTAGTAGGATAAAGAATAAAAGTAATAAACCGAAAAAAAACCCGACAGAACAAGAAAAACGAGCGAAACTGAACTCTGAGCAAAGGAGACTAGGAATCCACCAGATCTTCAGCAACTACTACATGAGGGTCTACATGTCAGTTGTCAGTTAAAATTTTGGCCATTTATCAGTTGTCAGTTAGCCCTAGTTAATCATTACTAGAGAAAATTTACAATGTTTGACCCACAAAAAAACAAATTTGTCAGTTGTCAGTTATTTTTCGGTTGTCAGTAAAAAAATCGTCATTTGTCAGTTCTCAGTTATTTTTAAGGTCGTTTGTCAGTACTATACTCCAGTTAACCTCATTCAGACCCTCCTATATGCAGCTTTGATAGGAATTCGCAGCAATTGTATGTGAGTATTTTGTTTTTGCATGTGAGGTTTTTTTTCATGGCTCGCATATTTTTTATTTGCATGGCTCGCATGGCTCGCATCGTTGGCTCGCATGGCTCGCATGTTGTCCACACTCCTTCATTTTCCCGCCTCCTACACCCGCGTTCGTGTATGAAATAAGATCGACAGTTTCACACGGTCGCGATAGATAGAATTTTAATACAACGGTTTGAACGTTTTAGCAATTCGATGGTTTTGTTTATTTGACGTGCCAGTATTTTAAGTGTAAACTAAAATGGAAGAAAATATCTAAGATCTAAGCGGCCTCCTTTGTATGTGATTAAATAATTATAAATTTCTCCTTCCTGCCGCCGTTGTCGGGGCAACTAACCACAGTTAAGTTTACTACGGTAAACCGGCAGGTCACACTGCATGAGGATGCCCGTTAACTATAGTAAACTTCGTCTAGTGATTAAATTTATCATAATGTTGTCATTCCCCCGTTCCGTCAAAGCCGTCGAGCCGTCAAGCCGTCGAGCCGTCAAGCCGTCGAGCCGCCAAGCCGTCGAGCCGTCAAGCCGCAAATTACACCATCCGGGCCTTAAAGTCCCTACTAATGTCCCTCATCGGCGTGGTAATAAGGGAAAATTTAAAGAAGTATGCATGCTGATGAGGGAATTTAGAGATTAAATGTCCCTGAACAAACCAGTTGATCATGGTATTACTTCAGATATTGGAAGATGGAGGCTTTTTATATGTTTGAAAAACGTTTCCGACAATCAGTAAAAGATACGGAGACTCTGTTGATGATGCAAACTCGGTAGTGATTTCCCGTTGTTCAAATACAGAAAGAATAACATTCAAATTAGATACACCATCTAAATTCTTAATCATCTATTATCTCAGTACTTTACCTTTGTTACAGTGTTTTTATCTGCTAGCAAGAAAATGATATGAGAGCAGAAGATTCACCTTCGAATGAAAATCTTCATCATAATTCAGTGTAGAGAAAGGTTTCGCCGTCGCCACGGATACAACAATTCCATTGAAGCATTACAATTAAGTTTAAAAGCAGTATTGTACAGTTAAAATTAGTTTAGCATATTAGGCCTGTGCGTGGAGAATCATGAATATTCTTGGAAGTTTGTTGCTTTTTAAAACTCGTTTAAAATACCTGAAAATCTGGACATTTTCTTCACTAGTGGATTCAGTATCAGTCAATGTGCACTTTAACACTGCTCAGTGAGTGTGGTTTGTTCATTCTCTATTTAAAAAACTGATAATATGTCATTAATTATGCTGATTGACCTCCGGTAACAACTGAGGCGAAACCTACGTCAGCCGATTGCTCTTTCCCTGTTCCGGGTTTCGACACGAAATGACTTTAAACCTCTCCGTTTAAAGTTTGTAAAATCCGGCGGAGGATACTTCTGAAGTACTATACGGGTACTTCGACGGTTGAAGATGTCGAAGATGTACTGGAGTTTCTAACCTGTTAAGGTAATTTCAGTGGTAACTGGTGTGTGTAGAACTAGTGGCTTGATTTAGATGAGTATGTTAAACGCCAAGGGAAGTGTAAAAAGCCCTTCTTCAGAGCAAAAGTGGACGGTAATTCAGCTGTATTGACTAATTTCTCTTTCAACGGGGGTTAACAAACTCATAGCAACATAATTTTAGTTCAGTTGATAAAACTAAATGGTACGGTATTGGTAGAGCTGCTATTTTAGAGCGACAGGCCCTGTACTTGGAATGACAACAGATCAACCTCGCGGTGCATGTCGCTAAGCGTATAGTTTTTATGGCATTACTTTAGTCATAGCGAAATAAATGTTAGAGTTTAATAATATGCCCCGGTGGCAAACTATCGAACAATATTGGATTGCGATTCAACTTTACTCAATCCAACCATTGTTTGGTTGGTTATTCCATGTTACACTAGAGTTCCTAAGGAGAGGAATCGCTCACTTAATTAATTCATGAAATGACCATATATACTAACATAAATTAGCAGTGGTTTTAAAATGTATAAATTTGACAGCAATTGAGCGACGATGGTTGTTTAGTGTAGTGGTTGCGACGTTTGCCTTACGAGTAGGCGGGAGCGGGGTTCGAGTTCCAGAAAATCTCTCAATGTTTTTACATCACCATTTTCTTGAGAAGTTTTTCTTGAGAACCCTAGCTCTAGGTGGGTAAGATCTTGTTTACTGACCGGTTAGGTTTTTTTATTTTTCAGGGTAGGATTTTAGTTAGTTTATATTGTCATTTCATGAATTCATTAAGTGAGCGATTCCTCTCCTCAGGAGCTCGTATGCTACACGATGTTGGATCAATATTTTTTGATTGATAAAATGTTGGATGAAGATTATTTTTATTAGTGAGATCAAAAGTTTGACAGCGTTCTGCGGCCATATATCCCAACATAATTTTCATCCAACAAAGCTGAATATGTTCGATAGCGTTAGTTGCTGAGTTTGACAAGGGCTTTAGGCCTGTTTCTTGCCCCATTTCAACCGATCACCTAACTTTTAATACCCTTGAGTATAAAAGTTTCTTTGTTTTTTTCCTGTATCCCAAGAGGATATGCTAATGTTAATTTAAACTTCTATTTTCTTTCGCTACGCTCAGCCAAATAGAAAGTATGTCTATTTTCTACATGTGAATAATGATAACAACGTTTGGAGGGAGCCGCACAGCTGACAGCATCGTTTACAAGAGTAATTGGTGTTATAATTAACAACAACAGTCGAGTACAATCATTGATAATAGTACAATTCTGAGCCAAATTTTAGATGGTGAATTGCCGGATACGAAAATCCGGGATAAAAACCCCCCAGTTGAGGAAAACCCGAAAACGTATTTTCCAAACCAGTTTAAATTCACCTCTACCTCTGGAGTCTGCCTACTTTTAAGAACAATATTGCAGCACAGCTGACAGCATCGTTTATTACAAGTTATTGCAATTGTACACGTATTCAGAGACAGTTATGTTACAGTTACTGTTAATACTATTAACTCAAACTATAAGAGAGCTACAATATGTCAAGAAAAAAACTAGTTTAACGTCTCGGACGATGTCATTTTTACTGTGAAAACAACGAAAACACCATCCAGTCAATAGGACAGGGGAAAGACAAAATATATTTGAATCACAAATGAGGACTTTCAAAACTAAATTAAAACTTCAATAGTTATCTAATGCAAGTGCATTACTTAATCGATGGACTTCTATTGAATTTATGAGTATCAACAGAAGTCCATATATGGTTGTGGACTTCTGGTATCAACCAATGAATTTACGAGAAAGAAGAATACAAAATTAACACCTTTTTGGCGTTCGGTGCTATCGTTCTCAGCCGGCCAGAGCGTACTTAACATAATATAGGACAGATCAACAAGCGAATTGAGCGTATTATCCACATATCGTGCACGGCCTTGCTAAGTCAAACAAGTAACAAACTTCTTAATCTCCTATCCTCCCAAACCTCCCTACGCGGAAATATTGGAGATACCTCGGTTCAACCCTGTAAATAGCCTCTACTTCGTTGCTAATATACCTGTATTTTCATTTCGTCACCCCTTAGTTTTCCTTTGCGACTCCAGTGTGACTACACTTGTTCTCATCAACGATGGGCCACAAAAATGAAGCCGATCCACAAACGACAGGTTCTCAAGAGGAACAAAAGGTCCTAAATGGCACAGAATCCACAAGGAACATAATCATGTTCTGTTCCCTCGGCCTTATGGTATTTACGATCCTCTATCTCGGGATGACGGCCGCCCAAGACATTCTAAAGGGAACGGCTATTCCAACCTCGAGTGTCCTACTAACCACTGCGGGGCCCTTTTTCCTT
Organism: Actinernus sp. WN-2022; assembly: GCA_030867875.1. NCBI lineage: Eukaryota > Metazoa > Cnidaria > Anthozoa > Actiniaria > Actinernidae > Actinernus > Actinernus sp. WN-2022. The sequence continues at coordinate 94,579,610 of JAOWCC010001634.1, forward strand.
GCCACTCTAATAGCCCCATACTTCATACCGCGCGTCCAAGCCACTGTTAGAATTGCTATCGTCTTCGTACTCGGGACATCAGGAATACTCTTAACCGCACTTGGGAATACAATAGGCTTGAAGCTTACTGGTGTGGCTTTGGTTTCCCTCGGGTGTGGTGTTGCCGAGACGAGTTTCCTGGCGCTTACAGTGTTCTACGAGGCTGAAGCCGTGAACGCCTACAGCGGAGGAACTGGGGCTGGCTTTGCTATGGGGCCATTATATTATACAGGTGTGATTGTATATTTAACTGAATAATACTGAGATGGTTCTCCATGTTTCTATATATGGTTTTACTGAGTAGAAACCAACTAGTGTTCTATTGGGAATCTTGCTAGATATCTGATAGAGCGATAGATAGTTAGTAGCGAAAAAGACAATTTTCAAAAACAAAAAAATAATATAACAACGGCAAATTCTTCAAAATTGCAGGTCTTCTTGTTTCAGTTTAAAATTGAACATCAAGTTGGTTTCTACTAAACGATTAGACTACTCGCTCTGCGCTCCTCATCAGCTATCGGCCGTTATAGTTCACCACAACATTTTTAGCGCGTGCTCATTGACCAAAAGCGATCACATGACGTAATAGTCTTTGTGCGCGAATGCAAACTATTTAACAATTAGACCCGCAGCCCGAATGGGCTATTTAACTCGTAGCCCATGAGGGCGAGAGGTCTAATTGTTTTAGTATAAACTAACTAGTCGGACAGTAGAAAATAATAGAAAGAAACAAATTGAAGTTGAAGAAATGTTATTATTTCGTGAACATATTTGTGGTTTTTCTCAACCATGGGCTATCACAAATAGACCTATAGTAGGGTAGCCAATCAGAATGCAGGATTTGTAATAGTCCACTAGTTGGTTTATACTAACAGGCGATAGTGCCCGCTGAGAGCGGAAGACAATTTTGTGATGAACAATAACGACAAATAGACTGTGTTTGTCTCGGAACTATCGGCTGATAGTTTCCCTTGGAAATTTGATGTTCTTAAAACTAGGATAAAATATTTATATTTTGTTTTAAGAACATCAAATTTCCGCGGGCAACTATCAACGAATAGTTCCTCGACGGACACTCTGGAAGTTTTTTGAGAAAGAGAAATGGCTGTGGGAACACGAATCTGAAGGGCGAGTGGTTCCACGGCTATTTTGAGTTATTCCAAACTATAATTCCATAAATGAATGGATGGTTGGAGGGACGATGATGACAATATCTCACGGCCTACATTTCTTTCTTTCAGCATTGACAACCTGGGCTTGTGTTACACCTCAGATAACAATTCTCACTATCTGCGCACTGCCTTTAGCCATTCTACTACTATACTGTCTCTTGAAGAAACACGACGGCACACAAGACAAGCACTCCACACACAAAAGCGTTTCTTACACACAACTTAAATCCGAACACGTAACTGAAGAGATAAATTACACCTGGAAAGAAAAATGCCAAACAATATGGCGTACCCTCCCTTTAACCCTCGTTTTGGTAATCGGAGTAATGTGCGAATACCTCACTATGCAAGCAGTCGTAACGACCTTAGCATTCCCAAACTCTCCCTTCTCACCACGAGATCACTACCAGTTTTATTTCTTTGCGTTCTCGGCGGGAGAATTTATTGGTCGCTCGTACGCCATTGCGATGTATTATTTCAAAGATGGCTGCATCTCCTTGACGAAACATACCTGGATTTTTACAGGAATAATGGGTTCAAATTTAATATTCCTTACTTGCGCGAGTTGGTATCGTTTTCTTCCATTCGTATGGACCGTGATGGCCATCCTATTTGAGCACGGGATTTCCGCAGGCGCTCTGTACGTGAACACGTTCTCGATGGCGGGAAAATCTGAGACGGACGCGAGGAGCCGAGAATTTTCCCGCGCTTTTGCGACCATCGGTAGCGGACTTGGCCTGCTCGCCGCTGGATTCATTGGACTGAACATAGAACCCCAGCTAAAAGAACACTGCATTGCTGTCGCGAGTTCCGTAATGGAGAAGGAATTCTGTTTTACGAGGCTCATGCAAGGGTGGAACTCAACTGGTCTTTGCCGGTGATGAAAATTGAATACCAAACTAATAGTAAGAAGAAGAATGTTGACGATGATAATGATGATTTTGATAATAATGATGATTAGATAATAATGATGACGATGAATTTGTATAGTGCCATCGTCTTTGGCCTGATCACCCAACGTGCCTCTTCGAGCGTGAAGTGATCTATGGTTTAACGTTTCTCTATTTTTGTATACAGTTAATAAAATATACACATTTAGTATATACCACACCAGTGAATATCACTTTTCGCGCCCTCTAATTGGCTACTCAAACAGTGAATATGATTTCATATACACCTCCGAGCAAAGAAGCGATCACCTCGCGCGAGTTTTTGTCCATTTGACAGAAAATAAATAACTATTTGGTGCTGGCTATTCACTAGTGTGTGGTATATACTAAAACAATTAATCGCCTCGATGTCGGTGAATAGTGGTAAATATCCACCACCATTCACCTTCACTTCGGTGAGTAATTGTTAAATATACCAATACAATTTGCATAACATTATGGGATATCTTAGGAAATATATTTTTGATAGGTTTCAGGTTTTTTGATAGATAGGTTGAAAAATACATCCCAATAGTGATTGCATAACAGGAAATATATCTAAAATATATATTTGACATTTAAACCGTTAAGTGCTTCTAACCCTTCTTGCAATTTTTATACCTATGAACCTTGAAAGGTTTTGAGCACTTCTCCGAAGACATTTTTGGTTTACAGAAAATGAACTACGCTTGTTTGATCGAAATTCATGAAAATTTGACCTTTCCTGACCCATGACCGCGTTAGAGAAAGCATGGGTCGATTCCCGGGAAGACGTCATCTAATAATTCGACTATGCAATAATTTCAATAAATACTGAACATTTTGTCTAAAATGACTTTTTCCTTTACAAGCAACTCACAAACTGTGCATATTCTCTATAAATCGATGTTGTTGTAAAAGAAAGGCGCCATGGAGAATGTATTAATGAGATGACGTCTATCCGGGAATCGACCCAGGCTTTTTCTTACGCGGTCATGGGTCAGGAAAGGTCAATTTGTCATGATTTCAAACAAGCGTAGTTCAAAGAGTATTCTTGGTAATTTCTTCGCAGAAGTACTCAAAACCTTTAAAAGGTTCATAGGTATAAAAATTTCAAGAAGGGTTAGAAGCACTTTCATATAATTGTCAATATATACAAAATATACCGTACATATATTTCCTATTGCGCGATCATCCTCCGTATGGTCACCTGTTATGTCAGGTGTGTCTTATCGACCGTTCTCGGTCCAATATTGTTCTTGATGTTTATAAACGATCTACCTTCGGGCATTCAGTCGTGCGTAAAGCTGTTTGCAGATGATAGTGTTTTGTATCGCCCTATCGAATCAGCTGCCGACTACTCCACCCCACAACATGACTTGGCCTACCTCGAACAATGGGCTAAGCAGTGGCACATGAACTTTGCCCCGAAGAAATGCTACGTCATGGCTATCACGCTGAAGAGGGATCCATAACCAACCATCTATACACTCTGTGTGGCACCCCTTTAAAGGGTGTCACATATCAAAAATACCTGGGTATCTATATTACCACATCGCTCAATTGGTCCAAGCAAGTAGACGAGGTAAAAAAGAAAACCAATCGGATCCTGTGCGTCTTGTAAAGGAACGTGACATCCTGTAGTGCGGCTATCAAAGAGCGAGCGTACTGTATCTTGCTCGCCCGATTGCGGAATACGCTACTGTGGTCTCATTGTACTCAGAAGGATATCCAGTGTGTTCAGTCGGTTCAGCGCCGTGCCGCGTGTTTCGTTTGTAATGACTATTGTAGAGAAAGCAGCATTACTGATATGCTGTCAAACGTGGGTTGGTATTCGCTACAATCAAGTAGGCTACTAAATGACTTAGCTATGTTTTATAAGTTCAAGTCTGGCAAAGGTAAGATAGGTTTTCCAAGTGATCTTCAAATGAGTCCATCAGCAGTCTGTACAAGGCTACAAGAGGTAGTGTGCGACAGGACTGCCAGTTTGCCTTGCTTTCATCTACTGTAAACGCGCAAGTTTCCGTTTTTCATAAGATCTATACCAGTTTGGAATTCACTTCCTGAAACTGCTGTTAATTCTATGTAACAGAGTTTATTGCTGCCTAGTAATTAAGCTAATCCGTCAATAAGGATTGCAGCATGTTGCTGATTTTCATTATTATATTTATTAATCCTTGTTTTGGTTATTTATTACTTGTATTTATTATTATATATTACATGACCGCTCGTTGATCACCCATTGCCGGATTAGCTTGCTATAGTGGCAATTATATTAAAGATCAGGCGAAACATATTTTCCAGATGCCTCTTGGGTCAGGCTTATTGAAAACACATTTTGAAGATATCCGTAATGTTATGTATAATTTATTGGCATTATTTATCACTTGTGCTTATAATATATTATGTATATTTGAGGACGTTTTTGAGAATACATATATAATTATACGTAATTATATATAAGCTTGTATTGAGCTTTAAACTGCTGGAATAGCTTAGTTATGATAATGTAAGCATACAGTATACACGATAATGAATCGTTTGTTATTAACAATTATTATATACCACACCAGTGACTATCACATTTCGCGCGCTGATTGGCTGCTCAAATAGTGAATTTGATTTCATATTCACCTCCGAGCAAAGCAGCGAGTTAGTCCATTTGACAGAAAATAAAATGGCGTGTGGTATATACTAAAACAATTATTCACCTCGGTGTTGGTGAATAGTGCTGGATATTTACCTCGCCGATTCGCCTCCACTTCGGTGAATAATTGTTAATTAATTGAATTATTTATGGTGACATAAAAGGGGTCCAGTGTAATCAGTTTAGTAATTAGTCGGTCATGGAAATTGGCAGAAAAATAAATTTCATTTACTTCTGGGGTACAGAGAAACGTATGTTATTTTTACTGTGTTGTAACTATATAAAGCCAAGGTTAGGTAACACATAAACCTGTTAAAAAAATATGGGCACTATTGGAAAAATCTCCTTTTTGGTTCGTATCCTTTTTTTGTTTAGAACTGACCACATTGACACTAAGAAAGTCTCCGGATTCATACTATTTTACGTTCTCCTGGAAATAGAGAACAACATGAATCCAGATACTCTTTCCTTATAGTTTAAGCCGATGATTTAATATGTTGCTAACATGTGAAACATTTGTTGGCAACAAATATTGAACCGTGCATCCTACCGTGTTGAATGTTGAAAGAAGCGAGTCAATATGTTGAACGATATGTTGCAGGAAATAGAGACCTGCTCTATTCCATTCAACAAATTGCAACTTCGTACATGTCGACTCGCTTCTTTCATTGAAGGCGATATTGCCAACAAATGTTGAAGACTATCAGGTTGGCAACAAATATTGAAGGCGATGTTGGCAACAAACGTTGAAGGCGATGTTGGCAACAAATGTTCAAGGCGATGTTACCAACAAATGTTGAAGGCGATGTTGGCAACAAATGCTGAACCGTGTATAAATATATTGGCAACATTTTCTTGTAACAATGTTGCAGCCTGGTGTTGCACGTATTAGCACATACTAACTTGTTCTGAAACATGATAGGAACCAGGACGATGACGGCTCTGACGGCAGAGCGTTTTCTCCCGGGGGAGAGGGAGGGGGGTTACTTTGACTAGTGCATTATGCTCGCGTCGCTAGTGCAACCAGGCTTTGCGGTCATGTTGCGAGTTCCCAAAAAAGTCAATGACTTCTTCATTTTGCAACATGTTGCGGGAACTCGCAACATCAAAGGGGCCGTCTCACCTACAGTGCTTCGCGTGCTTTGTTATTGTATATATCCGGGACTTTGACCCCTTGTTCACAGCGGGAACCTCACGAATTGAGTGTATTCTTTATGTTGGTGACATGATAATTTTGACTTGAACATGGATGACCTTAATGAAACTAATAGTACCTTACAAATTGATTGTGAAGTCAACAAAGTGTTATACAGCAGTCCTTGGCTGTACTATAATATTTACCGCTCACCCGTCGCTGGTATGAACAGAGAACATTCTGTCGAGGTAGTAACTAAAAGTATAAACTTTATTGAAGATACAATAATAATACCAATGGAAGAAAATCCAGCTAAAAGAGAAACTCCGGCAACTTCCTCCAGCAGAGAACTGTTACCACCACTTCTGCTTAAAATAAATAGGCCTTACAGTGCCAGTCTCAACCACCGTACAGAAAAAAAAGGCGGCTTGTAGTCTTACCCACAATCCTGTGCGCGCGAAAAACTTTAAACCCGTTATAGAATCGTGGTAGAGCTTTCAAATCTTACAAAACAAGTAAGTACAAGTGCTTTTGCCAATACACTGTTATTTAAGAGAATAGAGGATTTCTACGTGTTATTTTGATTGTTAGGTTCGCAAAGGATTGTGGTGAAGTGCCCAGCCGCCATCTTTCTTCGGTACGGTGGGTTGAATTGAACCTTCAAGTTTCTTCAAAACACAACTACAGCAATAACATCCTGAGATCGAAGAGAACGACCGTGTGAATGTCCTGATATACTTTTCAAACGTTTTCGATAGAGGATGGCAAAGATTAAAGTGGATTGCAAAAGCTTATTCTAGAAACTTGATTTTCGTTACAGTGAACCGATTTCAAGTTGTTTTAAATTTCTCCTAAAAGCAGTGTTTTTCACTCACTCGAATCTTTGCCATCCTTCACCAAAATCGTCTCACATTTTCCCCAGTCTACATGGAAAGCATACTCAGCTAATCTGAGCAGTTCATGTATCTTTTGTCATGAAAACGTTTATCACTTTGGGGTTGACAGTGCCCTTTAAGTAACAGCAACTCAAATTAGGCTCCACTACATTATTCTTTTTTTTTTGCCCATTATTCTATACCCTATTATTCCCCAGATGAATCCAGAAATTTGCCTATTACTCTCATTATAAATGCTGCTCGATTCACTTATATCGCTCGCATCCGCCATTTTTGTTCACAAAACCAACCTCGATCCCAGGGTCTTCTGGGTAATTATCAAAATGGCGGCCAACCGACACATCTTTTTTTTTATGAACACGTGACATGTCAGGACGTTACGATGATGTCATTTCGAATTTTCAGCTTATTATTCTTGTTAAAAAAACGGCCCTATTATTCGAAAAGAAATTCCCGAATAATGTACTGGAGCCTAACGCAAATGAAATCCAACCTAAACCTTTTTACTGACCGTTTGCAAAGCAGTACCATTGTAACTGTAATGATGTCTAAGACATCAAAAGAGGGCATCCTGAAAAGATTTGGGAGCCTTACGCAACAAAGTAATAAAAGACAACTAAGTACCACTCGACTTGTACTGGCCAAAAAATAGATACAGAGAACAAAACCAAACGGGCTCAAGACTCGAGACCCAAGACTTCGCAATTCTTCATATACCTGCAACAAAATAAACGGATTCTAGTTACAGGAAACTGGGATAAGGAAGAACTGAAGGGGCTAAAGACAAGCACTTTGGGGACGGCATTTTGGGAACGGCATTCCAAACAGGCGGACCAAGTATCAGGGTACGCATGCCCGAAAATCTAGCGCATCTGGTCCCGGAACATTTCCATTTACACGACAAAAATAAGGGTGCCCGTGCCGATCATTTTTAGCACGCGTACTGAACATTTAGAGTGTCGTGCCAAAAATGCTTATCGTGTACACTGGGCTTAAAGGGGAACTCAACCCTAAAATCAACCCAATGTATTCGAAATAAATAGGTTCTGCAATTTTTTTTTGTGTGTTGCGCGTCTAGCAAGAGAAAATCCGAAAACCTTCCTCACAACGTCCGCTATGTACAGACGGCTCAAGTCTTGTAATTTGTGACGTAGAGACGGGGAATAAATTAGTATTGCCATGCTGTCCCCTACATTGAATAGCAGGAATAATGCTTCTAATTGCGGACCATTGTGTTTTCTTTGTGCTTGAGGTGTGATCGTTCTTCCTTGGTATGTGTGACGTACGTTATGGGAAAATTTGCACTGAATTAAGCCGCCACACAATATAGATTTTTCAGCGGAAAATCGAACTTGGAGACTAATTTTCTCCTCATAGACGCGCAACACAGAAAAATAAAATAGCAGAACTCATTTCTTTCGAATACATCTTCGTAAAGACGTTGGGTTGATTTTAGGGTTGAGTTCCCCTTTAAAGTCAATGGTACCGTGCTCAAAAGCATGCAGGGGACGTACATACAATCGCAGACAAAGAGTTGGTACACTTGCCTTAACAATGCCCTCCCCCTTGCAATGTTGTGGTCAGTATTCAGTTCAAAATTAAACGGCACACTGGAGTAGAGAGAGGAGGCTACGAGAACCCCGATATACTAGAAAATGGTCAAACATTTTTGGCTATGACTATGCGTAGTAGACTCAATATTCTCCAATCAAAGAAGGAATGAACACTAAGAATATTAAGTCATGTCGTGAAAGGAAACCTTGTCGAGGAAGACATTTTAAGGCCTCTTGAAAATTCTGTCCCAACTTTTTAGTTAACGTGTTCCTTTTCAATCCTAGCAATCCTTAGTTCATAACAGCTTTCAGTAGTTTCACTGACTTTGCATTTATGACGTATCCTTGAACTGAACTGGGCCTGTTTTCAGGTTTCCATTGATTTCTTTTTGAAACACTAAAATGTGAAATACTTAAGTAGAAATATTGAAGATGATTTGTTTATCGGATGATAATGCGAATACCATATAATTGTGATGGTCTTTGGCCAGATTTTATTCCATAGGTACATTAATGGATATGTCAATCGAATTGAACCTTCACAAGTTTCTTTAAGACAAAACTACACTGAAAAATAACACCCCGATATAGAAGAAAAATACCATGTAAATGTCCTGATATGCTTTTCAAACTTTTTCCATAGTGGATGGCAGAGATTAAAGTGGTTTACAAAAGCTTATTCTAGAAACGTGATTTAGGTTTGCAGTGAACTGAATTACACTAAAAAGCAGTAGCAGTACTGCGGATTCAGGTTGAGCGTTTAAAGTGCCTATAACCTTCCTGCAATTTTTATAGCTTATGAACCTCCGAAAAGTTTTGAGTGCTTTTGTGAAGAAAGTTTTGATTTTCAATGAATACTGTATGCTCTACGCTTGTTTGAAATCATGTAAATGTGACCGTTCATAAACTATAAAAATTGCAAAAAGGTTATAGGCATTTAACGGTGTCTGATTTTGTGTTCGTTGCAACGGTTAATCGCTCACGTTTTTAGACACAATTTGACATGTTCCTAACCAAAAATTTAGACGTTCTCATTTTACCACGCTTTGTTTCTTTCATTAATTTGTCTTTAACCGAAATTCAAGTACATGTAGGTAGAAATACTTGTACTATTGTGGCCAAACAATTCCATCGTTTTTGATGGCGAGAAAGTTGTAAAATATCGAATGTGTCACTTAAAATCACATTTTGCTTACTCGCGCGACCATAACGTACAAAGCCAAGCAGCCAACAGATGACAATCATTTGGGGTTCACATACACGTAACCCTTTAATGGAAACTTAAGATACCAACGTCCCACATGGATCCGACATCTCCCAAAGGGATAAAGCCACACGTTCCCTAGTATTCCGCTACGTACTCTGTGTCGGCATGAATGCTCTATTCCATTGAACAAGTTCAGTTGCAACATCGTTCAACATGTTGACTCACTTCATTCAACAGAAGATGCTACAATTCGTTTGGATATTTTTACAAACATGTAGACAAAAGGTGTAGCCATTTCTCTAGACAAAGTCGAAAGAATTGTCGGTACCTACCCCTGGTCCCTAGCTTCCAGTGAATTCAGTTGTCGTTCGGAAGTTCTCAGGTGAACACTTCTCCAGCTGGGAAGCCATCTTCAATAGGAACCGACCAGCATTCCGAAGGCTCGCAATCTCACTCGGCAATCGATTGGAGTCCGTGAAGGTGTTAATATTCATCTTTTCACCGTCTGTCATGCTCAGTACGTGGCTAAGAAGACTACTGGCGTTAAAACCTGTGTTCTTCTCTTCGGTGTTTACCTTTCCACTTGAAGTATCACTTGACTGGTTATCTGATATGAGCAGAAGCGCAGAAGTAAAGGGGCTGTGTCATGGTGTTGTACATGTATGGAGTCAATGTTCGATTGATGGCTGTTAATTGGCTACAAACAGTTAAAGGGGCTATGCCATGGTGTTGTGCATGTATGGAGTCAATGTTCGATTGGTGGCTGTTAATTGGCTACACATAGTTAAAGGAGCTATGTCATGGTGTTGTACATGTATGGAGTCAATGTTCGATTGGTGGCTGTTAATTGGCTACAAACAGTTAAAGTGGCTATGTCATGGTGTTGTACATGTATGGAGTCAATGTTCGATTGGTGGCTGTTAATTGGCTACACATAGTTAAAGGAGCTATGTCATGGTGTTGTACATGTATGGAGTCAATATTCGATTGGTGGCTGTTAATTGGCTACAAACAGTTAAAGGAGCTATGTCACGGTGTTGTACATGTATGGAGTCAATGTTCGATTGGTGGCTGTTAATTGGCTACAAACAGTTAAAGGGGCTATGTCATGGTGTTGTGCATGTATGGAGTCAAAGTTCGATTGGTGGCTGTTAATAAATGATAGTTCCACAACCCCATAGTTACTGTTGCTACGTCCCACAAGCCATTGGATTTTACCACAAAATGGCGCAAGAAAATACACTGATTGCAAACAATTATGTCTTGTTTACATTTCAGGTATTCTAATCATATATCATCAAACCCGTTAAAATGCTAAAAACCTTTCTAAAAGTAGCCGGTCTGTGTTTACGTTTATTGGTTCGCTATTGTCTGAGTTGAACTATGAATTGACTATAAACAGTTTAAGTATCCTCCCTCCACAGGGTTCCCACACACTTCATATAGGAAATAAATTCCCTGACGTTTCACTGACCTCCAGCACTCATATTTTCTTCCAAATATTCGATCGTTGTTTTGAGACGCAAACATTGGAAAAAAAAGCCCAAATACAGGGTCCGAAATGAACTTTTTCACGTAACGTAGGCGCCAACTCGCTACTAGCCAACATTTTTTTAGTCGCCAAAAGACCACATTTCAAGTTTCAAGCGACAAAGAACATTTGCTGGCATGTTTTATTGGCTAAATTTACTTAGAACATTGTGTGACTTCGGGACATTGTGAAAACATTGTGAAGACTTTAGGTAAGTCGCCAGCTGGCGACTAACTCTGAAATTTTGGTCGCCAACACTCAAAATAAGGCGCAATTTCGGATCCTGAAAGAAATAAGTCTGTGAAGCGTAAAAATAACAATTCCCTGACTTTTCACTGCTGTTTAAGATTTCCCTGACCATATCCTAAATTCCCTGACAATTCCCTCACCTTGGACACCGTGGGAATCCTGTATGTGCGCGAGGTTCGTCAGATCATATGAACATCGCTGAAAATAACTGTGTCCGGCCGGGATTGCGGCCTCTCACCGTGCCACAGCCCCCTTATCAAAATCCAGAAATGTTTGAGTTCTGTCCATTTGCGTTGTTCGGCCATCCCTTCATGTAGGACGACACGAATTGCTACCAAATTGTATTCTCTTGTATTGCATTGTGTTGCGTTCTATTGTTGTATTGAATTGTATTGTATTCTATTGTATTTTTGGTAAAAAATCGTGTCGTCCTACATAAAGGGATTGCCCGTTGTTCAATTCTAGCAATTAACTGATTTATACAGTCACCGTTAATCCATAAACCTTTGCAACACTCCGGGTTCCTACTTCCGGTTACATCAAGATAAATATCTAGCCTCGCTTTCATGCAACCGGAAGTACGAACTCATACTATGCAAATGGTCTATTTGCATAGAAAGCTAATAGAGTTAAAACTTCCTTCTTCCAGTCGCATGGAAGTGAGGCTAAATATGTATCTTGAAGTAACCGGAAGTAGGAACCCAGAATTATGCAAAGGTTCGCAAAGGCTCTATTGCATTGAAAGTTTAAGAGTAAAAACTTCCTACTTCCGGTTGCATGAAAGTGAGGCTAGAGGCTTATCTTGATGTGTCTGGAAGTATAGGAATCCAGAATTATTCAAAGGGTAGTTCCATTGGATCTTGGTATGAACTTTTGTGAATATGTTGCGCCTTTGAAAAGTGAACATTACCTGTTGATATACAAACTCGTTTCGTTTGAACAGGTCCCATGTCGTCTCTCATCACATCACTAGTTTCACCGGAGCAGCGGCTTCTGTCACCTCTTTTTCTCTTCAAGCTGCAACCATAGATCTCATAATCCAACTTCCGAACAACCGCTGCACTGTGAAAGCACCCGGAAGGGGTCAGTGATCTTAATTTTCCCTTTGGAAGCTGTCTGACGGACTGAACTTTCCAAACAGAGGGAATTGTTCTAAGGCTGTGGCGTTTACTGGACCATACCGCATGTTGAAAGTCACAAACGAACTCTATACCGATCCTGAAATGACTGAGAACATCCTGAGCACTGTATAGATCCCCGCCTAACTCTAAAAGTGTTCCAGGGGGAGTAAATGCTGTTGCTATAGGGTGAGTCTCCAGAAATTTGCTTAAAGGCATTGGGTCCTTCGAAGGGATGTAGACAGTGGGTTCTTCTGGAGCTCTGTTTGACCAGAGCGCATCAAAGAGGTTTAATCTGCTGGGTTTGGCAGCGAGTGGAGGGGGGATCATGCCAATTTGTGCTTGCAGAATGTTTGCCGTGGTTGATGACAATGACATACCTGCTTCAAAGCTCTGACAACCATCAGTTTCAGGTCGTGGCACTGTAGTGGCCTCCCCTGACGATAGCTTGTCAGCAATTGAGTCATTTACCGGCACTGTAGTGGCTTCCCCTGACGATAGCTTGTCAGCCACTGAGTCATTTACCGGCACTGTAGTGGCTTCTCCTGACGATAGCTTGTCAGCCACTGAGTCATTTACCGGCACTGTAGTGGCTTTCCCTGACGATAGCTTGTCAGCCACTGAGTCATTTACCGGCACTGTAGTGGCTTCCCCTGACGATAGCTTGTCAGCAACTGAGTCATTTACCGGCACTGTAGTGGCTTCCCCTGACGACAGCTTCCAGTGTCTTCCAGGTTTATTTATGGGAAGCTCTTCACCCCCGTCAATGGAAAACTGCATTTCCTCATCAGTCGATAAACTGCAAGGCGAGAGCTCTAATGTAGAGAAAAGGGTGCTCTTTTCCTCTACCACAGAACAAGAGCTCGATTTGCGACTAAACTTAAGCCCCAATTCCGTTTCAATCAGATCAAACGCGGCTATTTTTTGCGGTTCAACAAACCTCCTTTTGTTTCTCTTTCCTCTATTTTCTTGAGCACGATCTCTGTCATCAACACCATTATTTCGACTGCAACTTGACATATTCTTGGCTGGATGTCTGCGACAACTCCTAGTTGTCATTTTCTCAGGCAAATGAGTCTCAGCTAATTTCCTCAACTCTTTCTTCTTACAGTGAACAAGACCTGAAACAATTGTACTATATTTCAGTTCAGCCTCCAGATTAGAAGGCTTCTTGACAGCCTCTTGATCACTTCCCTTCCCTGATTGGTTGGTATCTGGAGTGGCTCTGCTTGCAGTATTCCCCTGGATTTTACTAGGACGTTCTTCGAGTAGTAACTCTTCCTTGGTAACGATAGCTGAAGCAATTGAACATATTAAACAACACTGCCTAGAGGATGGCCAAGATGAATCACTACTCGAATTTGATCGAACTATTTCTGTCTTTTTTTGGATGTCTCGGAGATTAACGGTTAAGGATGACTTTAGGATTTTGGGATTTCCATACTCTCGGCTGAAAACTGGTTTCCTGTCACAAAGAGAGCCTATAGAACTAGGGTGAGACTCTTCCACTAATGCAGTCCCAAACAAATGCGTGTCGTCGTGGAAATCGTCACTGCCATTTCTACATTCTGTCATTACAACGCAATCACTGTTACTACTACTGGAAGGACTGCTTGGTCTTCCAAGCCTGTCAGTATCAATTATTTCTCTTCCCCCTGTTATCTGCAGTAGTTTTTCGGGTATAGGTTCTTCTGCTGTGACATCCATGTATTGCGTCCCACAGTCGAACTCAGCCTGGTAGTCCACTACCGCAGTACTTGGGCTCACATCACAGCTTCCACAATAACTAGACACGGCTACATCAGAGTGAATCGTATCAACACCAGAGATGCCTGAACTGGATCCTGTACAGGTGTCCGGGGTAAGTGTTGTGGACAACATTGGTGAGGTCAGTGGTGTTGCTGTTGGGGTTGTTTCTTTTGATACAGCTGAAGCTGTTTGAGCTCTGTGAAGTGTTGCCAATGCTGGAGTTCCAGATGTCAATGAAGATGCTGTTATTGCTGATTGTCCTAACAATGCTGTAGGACTTTGTACTGATCCCAGTTTTGCTAATGGCGGCCCAGGCATCGTTAACGAAAACAGCGGCAATGCCGGTCTCGAAATAGTTGATCCTGGATTTATAACTTGGGTTTCGACAAGTGGACCAGTTGTTACTACCGACTCCGTTGACGAACCTGATGTCAATAGCGGTTCTGTGGCCTTCAATGTAGTCACTCTTGTTCCAAGTGCCATGGAGGGTGTTCCCGCTAACGTTCGCACCATTCCAGTCTCACGTGGTAAGCCTGGCGCCGATGAAGGTGCATAGATTGGCTCCAATGTTGGTGCTGATGACTGCGGAGTCGGCCGTATCTCTTCTGGTAACTTGGGCGTCGAGTCCTTCATCTGCAATTCAGGTGACGAGTTTGGCTCTGTATTGGAGGATGTCATCATCTCATCTTCACTGTGGACCACTGTACTGTCTCTCTCATTTGCAGCCGATGTTACAACTGTAGAAGGACTGAAACGAAATATAATCACAAGCTGTTAGGAACAGGTGGCTCTATATGGACCGACTTTAGACAAGAAATTACAACATTGGAATGGAACACTAAATCTGCTGTCAGTAGTCTGGGTAAAGACTCTCCGTTGACCGTTACGCTTTGCGCATGCGTGAATCCAGCGAATTTCGTGTATAAAATTCCAAGCTTGATAGCGTAAGAACATTTACGATATAATTTAGCATTATTTTTAGTATTCTCAGAAGGTATGGAACAATAGTTACACCCTCGCAAAGCATACTATTACCAATTTTTAAAGGAGAACTGAAGCCTAAAATCAACTTTAGCTCAATGAGTAGATCTAAACATGAAAAGAGTCATACCCAAATTTATTTTACTGTGTTTTGCGACAAAGAAAAGAAAATCAGCAAATCTTCCTCCCAACCGCCGCTAAGTACAGACGGCTCAATTCCTGTAATCTGTGACGTACAATATGGGGAATAAATTAGTTTTCTCATGTTTTTCTCGGCCTTGAATAGATGGACTAACGACTCATAATTGCGCACTATTGTGCTTTCTTTGTGCTGAAGGTGGTTATTTTTCCTTGGTATGCATAACGTACGATACGGGGGAAAAAGCACTAAATTGAGCCGCCACACAAACTAGCTTTATCAGCGGAGAATTAGATATCTGTCATCTCCACGGCAAAAATAACCCTTTTCTCTCTTTAGGTAAAGTGAATCCAGGTTTTCAAGAAACTCGTCAAATCGGCTCCCAAACCAACAGCAGCATAAACTTCATCAAGGCAAGTTTATTGTGTTATTCATTTGCCATTTAGTGCGATAAAATACCAGATATTCTGGATATTTTAACCTTCGTATTTCAACGGTCAAATAATTTCAAACTTTGAGCTTGGGCTGCTTGTGGTCCAGTCAGCGGTAGAAATCACGGGAGCAGTTTTAAATGGTTTCTCTGGTTCTCCCTTCATGTAGGCAGATATTAATTACTACCAAATGGTATTGTGTTCTATTGTATTGTGTATTTCCAGGAACCCATTACCAGGAGCGTCCATATATACTATAGCCGTGAGTCAACGTATGTCCGGTTGAGCTATTTTTAGAACATGTTTCCCGGGTAACTGCCTTCTGACTCTGCTGTGATCGTGCATATGCTTGCCGTAATTATCGAGATTAAGAATGATCTATTGTTCTTTGAGGTGATTTTACTAAGGCTGCATTGTCCTGACTATCCCAAAGTGTGGGCACGTGAACGCCCGTGAAATCTGTTCTAAATATAGCTCAATCCGGTCATACGTCGACTCACAGACCTAGTATGGGAGATGGACGCTCCTGGTAATGGGCTCCTGGTATTTCTTTCTATTGTTTTGTATTGTGTTAATTCTATTGAATTTTGATAGCAATTCATGTGTTGCCTACATGAAGGGACCACCGTTTCTGTTCAGAAAATGTTCAGAAACTCGACACATCAAGCCAATTAAATTTGGGACTAAATATCGAAGGTTGTACTTTTCTGTAACAATACTTTGACGTCAAAATTTCGAGTGAAAATTCAGTGAAAATGATGTGCGCGATCGTGATTAGCTGGTGAAATTCACGCATGCGCAATCATTTTGCAGACCTGTCGCGTCACGCATGGAGACACAGTCGAGTGGCGTGACTGCAGTTGTTCTTGTCACGTCATCTGTGTATCTATACGAAGACATACCCATGGCAAAATGACAGCTATGGTATTTATTTTGTTTTATACAATAATTAGCAAAGAAATGGAGGCTACGAAATGATTTCTCGACTGCTAGCAAGTTCCTTCTGTTCCACTAATTTCTATATGGCTAAACATGGTTCAACATGGTTCAACATGGTTCAACATGGCTTAAAACACAGCTAAACATGGTGCAACATGCCTATCCACCTCTAGCCTCCTCCGCAGGCAACTCTTATATGTTTTAGATCCAGACCCTTGCTCGTCCCTCATACCACAGGAAGCCCGGTTTCACATCTTTATTTGCCTGCGGAGGAGGCTAATCCACCTCATTCCCAGGGGTCTTTACGCGCCTAATCCAAGATGGCATCGAAAGTACCCCTGGTACAGGTGGGTCATGTGACCCAAAAATATGCCCAATATGTGGGCATAATTATTTTGAACATCCATCATCTTGGATACATCATCGCGGTTGAAGTGGGATCCCGATTAATTCCAACCGTACATTGTTCTACTTGTACCCAGTTGCGAAGTGAGTATTTAAAAAGGCGAAAACGCTAAGTTCTGATGAATTCGTTGTTGTTTTCGTGAAATGCAAAAGACGAGATCAACAGTTTATGTTTTAAATCAAAAATGCATGTGCTATTCGGAATTCTCCAATCAGTGCGTGCGACACGTCTAGCCAATCAGCGGCCGAATCCCACCAGCCTGAACCAGGGGTTCTTTCGACACCATCTTGGATTAGGCGCGTAATGACCCATGGGAACGAGGTAATGTTGCCTAGGTTACTGCTCTAAACCTCTAAACCATGTCATGCCATGTAAAGCCATCTTGAACCATCTTTAGCCAAGCTTATATAGAAATTAGTAGAACAGAAGGGACTTGCTAGAAGTCTAAATGATTCCATGCAAAAAGTCACCCGTGAATCTGAACTGAGATGTTCTTGATTGAAACTGGTTGTTTTGGCAAAAACACCATGGCATTGTCCCTTTGACAGGGTAGTATAAGTATTGACAAGTATAAACTACTACCTCCTATGTTCAGCTTGATCTATATCCATTCTGTATTCCTCTCCATTGCTGATTTGCTGGGAGTCATAATGGCTATCCTTGTTGCTTGGCTGTCCTTCTTTCTTTTGAGAAAGTGAACCACTAATCTCAATGGTGTGTTCGGCGACATATTTTCTCTCCTTTAGCTTTGTGGAGTACAGAGATGGAGCAATAAAGAATGCTGGATCATATGATGGGAGGATTCCTTCCTCTGATATATTTTCAAGGACAACCTAGCAAAACAAGGTTAGATTAAAAAACTCCTGCAAACTTATAAGCAGATCTCCGACCCGCGTGAACAGACCAGCACCATACACATGTGAGACGAGAGCAAATATAGGCTGATTTCCAGTCTCCCTCACGTTCAAACCCTGACGCATGTGCGTGCGAGGAGTGACGTGCCTGAAAGTGTTGCACCCGGCGTGCGTGCACTGTTGAAATCAAGGCCGCCCCAGTGATAACATTTTTTCATTTTCCGTTATCTTCTTTTGTCTTCTAAACCTTTTGCACTGATTTCCCTTGATTTGTGTTTTCATCTTTTGTTTTCTTTATATAATTAATGTTTTTCGGGAATTGCTATACCTCTTAAAGTGCATATGAAGCGAAAATTAAGTTGAGCTAATGTTAAAATAGGCCATATTAATATATAGCGCCATTTACCATAATGCTTTCGAAATGAGGAATAATGACATTTTCCGTTTGTCAACATCTCTAATCTCGTCTCAGAGATATTCAGGTTTTTGTAATATGCAAATGAGATGACCTATGACGTCATTTTGTTTGCACAGCCTTGGAGACAAATCACAAGTATTGGATAAAAACTATTGAAACTTTGCACATATGTGGTACTATGGAAAATACACACCATTGTGCAAATTATGATGTTGCCATGGAAACACTCTGGCCCCAGGCTTCCACTACAAATAACACAAACTTCCCTAAATTCTCCTTTGTCAAACACAATTTTTTTTGGTGTGGGTCCAAAATAAGATTTGGAACAATGTAGGCATTGTATGTGAGTAGTTTAAGCAACTTATTTTTCGTAACAAGGAAAGAAATTGGAATTTTATGTTCAAGGTGAAAGGTGCGCGGGGCCACGAGAGTTTCCATGGCAACACCATAATTTGCACAATGATGTGTACTTTTCGTAGTGTCATACATGTGCAAAGTTTCAGTAATTTTTATTCAATACTTGTAGAGATATTCTTCATTTTGTGATTTGTCTCCAGGCCATGCAAACAATATGACGTCATTTGTCATCTCATTTGCATATTACAAAAACCTGAATATCTCTGAAACGAGATGAGATGTTGACAAACGGAAAATGTCATTATTCCTTGTTGTGGACAATTTGTTATGATACGAACATTGACATTGTTTGTTATATTAGTTGATATAATATTTGATTAGTGACGTGATTTCTTAATGATAACGTTGCTCCAAGTTAATTGCCAACGAGCGATCCGAGCCAAGAGGCGAGGATCGCGAGGCGGCAGCATTATAGAGCCGATGCGCGTACGAGGCACGAGGTATTTTGCAGGCAGAAAAAATCTCGATCAAAAATTGTAATGTAACAATAGAAGGAAATAAAACCAATCACAGCGCGAGTTTTTGCGTGTGACGTCATGGTCCATGTGATTTCCCGAAGAGAGAGCGTCGAGGAGTTTTAGGTGAGTAAAAATATACCATTTTAAGCGCTTGTTTGCGTTCTTTTTGTGGTATTTCAACTGTGTGGACTTTAGTGGAATACTGGAGTACAGTGCTCTTGCTTTATTTTTGAACCAGCGTGTTCTAGATCGAGCGAAAGTGCTCAAACATTTGAACCAGCGTGTTCTAAATCGAGCAAGCCGCTCAAACATTGAACCAGCGTGTTCTGGCCAGCGAGCCACAAATTCTGGCCAGCGAGCCACAAATTGTAGAAACAACAAGCGAAACAGCATCTTGAAAGCAAATTAGATCACCAATACTGAACTGGCCAGCGTGCCAATAATCAAACAACAAATATTCCGCTGCTAGCGAGCTTAAACCAGCGTGTTCTAAACCGAGTAAGCGTACTGAAATCTGCCATAAACAAAAGTGCCAGAACCAGCGCGTTCTCAATCGGCTAGCAAGCCACGAATAATCGAACCATTTGGTTCAAAATCGAGCAAACAGTGCCAGTTTAATCAAACCTCTCGTACAGTACCGAAGACATACAGTTCAATTCATAAAATTAAAGTTCTGTTACAACTGTATCGTAGTTTGATCAACAATCATTTATATGCTGTGCATCTTTCGTTATCCCCAATGATTTCAATAAATACAATAAACATGATAAACCCTTTGTTTTCTCTTGTTTCTTAGGTACAACAACAATGCCAACCCCAATAAGCCCAGTCTGGAGCACTAAAATTCAGTGTCGAGCACTCCGTATCCTCTAGGTTCTAACCATATTTCTTATTCTACAGCTCTAAATTCTTCTGCTCTTCCTCAATCGCCTGGCTGTTATATGCTGCAAGGCACTGTACTTTATCTATTCTCAAAGTGCCATAAGAGTAAAATGTCAGAAATAACTATGAAGTGAAATATATAGTTGAGTGTTTCTAATGCACAGTTGAATTGCGGTCGTTTCGCCCGAGAGTCGTTTCGCCCGGAGTCGATTCGCCCGAGGTCGAAGTCGATTCGCCCGAATCCAGTAGTCGATTCGCCCGACATTAGATTAGTTGAAAAGTCGAACAGTTTTAACGAGAAAATCGAGAACCATTGGAAATACTTGTAATTTTTTATTTTATTTTGTGGAGCAGGTAGTGAAGAAGAATCAAACCACACATAAACTGAGTTGCGAGCCAACCGGAAGCACCGCCATCTTGAATCGACTAGAGCTGGGAACTGGAAACGAAGCACACGCTTGGCTGCAAATATTGAATTAGCAACTATCCTTAAATGGCAAACACTCTTTAAATAATGATAATAGTTAATTCTAATGACATTCTTAAAATGAGTGATAATGGTTTTTATTAGAATTAACGATTATCATTATTACAAGCGTGATTTCCATTTTAGGATAGTTGTTAGTTCAACTAGGAGAATGCGGTGGAAATACATAACAACGGTTTCATAACAACAAGTTAATATCGCCACTTTTTATTGAATATTTAACAAACAATTTACAATAAATTCAATCCCATTCAAATGTTAATTCCATTGAAACCACTGCCATTGAAATTCATCCCATTCAAATGTTAATTCCATTGAAACCACTGCCATTGAAATTCAGTTCAATGGGTTTGTAGTTTAATCAGTGTTCGATCAAAGAATCACATGGATTCAAACCATTCAATCACATAGATCGGCGTCATAGTTCGGCTTCGGCGTCATAACAACCGAGGACGCCATAACGAGTTGAATAGCCTTTTCTCTAGTTTTGGATGCTCTCTTGAAATCGCATCGCTAAAATGCTTTAAAAGGGATAGTATGCATTATAAGCTTTCAAATGATATAAGTTATGGGGTATTTTGTGGTGTAGACGGTCAGATAAGTTGTGAACTGAATTTTTATAAGTTCGGTCGGCTTTGGCGTCATAACAACCGAGGACGCCATAACGAGTTGAATAGCCTTTTCTCTAGTTTTGGATGCTCTTGAAATCGCATCGCTAAAATGCTTCAAAAGGGATAGTATGCATTATAAGCTTTGAAATGATATAAGTTATGGGGTATTTTGTGGTGTAGAAGTCAGATAAGTTGTGAACTGAATTTTTATAAGTTCGATCGGCTTTGGCGTCATAACAACCGAGGACGCCATAACGAGTTGAATAGCCTTTTCTCTAGTTTTGGATGCTCTCTTGAAATGATATAAGTTACAGGGTATTTTGTAAGTTGTAAAGTAAATCAAAATACTCAATATGGTTTCAATTTATTTTATTTCGATTACTTAAATAAGTGGGCGATCGACCGGTTCCATCCTGGGTTGAAGTACATTTCCAATGGTTCTCGATTTTCTCGTTAAAACTGTTCGACTTTTCAACTAATCTAATGTCGGGCGCATCGACTACTGGATTCGGGCGAATCGACTTCGACCTCGGGCGAATCGACTCCGGGCGAAACGACTCTCGGGCGAAACGACCGGTTACCGCACAGTTACAAAGTGTTCCATCGTGATTTATTAAAATGTAAACAAACTATAAATATTGCTATTTTCATTTATCAGCGTATTATATTCAGATCAGGCGGAGGCAATTTTTCTGGGTTTTTGCTTTCGTTGGCACTTTAGCGATAGCTACGACTAGTAATATATGTAAGGATCGGATTACGGCGTCCACGCCAGATCACGAGATTAGTCAAGAGTCAAGCGAGATAATAAGTACAGTCAAAGAAAAGCCATAAAACGTCGCAACCACCGGAGATCCACCCTTCAGGTACACAAACTTGATTTCTAATATATCATAGAACACTCTAGTATTGTAATTGCATTTAGTGAGTCAGTAATATGGCCTATTTTAGCGAGTTTCGAAATGTAAGCCTTGTAATTTCACAAATATGATTGGAATGCAATAATTAATGTAATGTTATGACCGAATTTCAGAACTTATTCCAAATAAATTAAAAGAAAATCTCCGTGGCTGGTTCGCCCAAAGTCTCTCCCAAAGTGTCCGCACCATTCCTCATTTCGAAAGCATTTTAACATTAGGGCAACTTAATTTTCGCTTCATATGCACTTTAAGGTCTCAATAAAGGTTTGAGGTGTCATTTTGGAAAACGATCTTGTAGCGTCGGATTTATAGCCACATCGACATACTATGTATCGTTTTGAAGGTCTTGAATATTATAATTGCAGAAAGCATATATTTAATCCGTTCCAGATTATCAAAAAATAAATGCACATAATTTATGTTGTACATTTTTGAACGTGTAGCAGTGTATATGTTATGTTACTCTAGTTTCATTAGTATTCAAATGCATTATGTTACAATGTTGACCAAGACAGTCTGGGAATGTATGACGTCACATGTAAACCTAGACAGCCGAAGTATTTGATTACCAAACCTCGTGTTCTTGTTGTTGGGTTGTTGTACTCGAGGCTCTCGACACTCGTGTGAAAATAAACTTCAGTGGATCTCTGGTTTATGGCCCGTGTACGCCGCACAAGATACGTCACAGCTTTGCTACTACGTCACAGAGGAACAGTGGAACACTAGGCACAGAGGAACAGTGGAACAGTGGAACACTAGGCACAGAGGAACAGTGGAACACTAGGCACAGTGGAACACTAGGCACAGAGGAACAGTGGAACAGTGGAACACTAGGCACAGAGGAACAGTGGAACAGAGGAACACTAGGCACAGAGGAACAGTGGAACACTAGGCACAGTGGAACACTAGGCACAGAGGAACAGTGGAACAGAGGAACACTAGGCACAGAGGAACAGTGGAACACTAGGCACAGTGGAACACTAGGCACAGAGGAACACTAGGCACGGAGGAACAGAGGAACAGAGGAACAATAGGCACAGTGGAACAGTGGAACACTAGGCACAGAGGAACAGTGGAACAGTGGAACACTAGGCACAGAGGAACAGTGGAACACTAGGCACAGAGGAACAGTGGAACAGAGGAACACTAGGCACAGAGGAACAGTGGAACACTAGGCACAGTGGAACACTAGGCACAGAGGAACAGTGGAACAGTAGGTACGTTTACAGGTACAATTATAGAATACCCCGCATGTCGAAATATCACTTCAAAACCGTGCCAAATTCGCCATTATAGTGCAGGTGTATGTAGAGTCGTTCTATGAATAATTTTGAGTCGAAAATGGTTAGGGTTTTTAATATCAGGGTTAGGTTTTTAGAAGGTTTGTATGAAAATTTGGGAAAATGAATTATTAATGATCCAACTTGCGGGGTATTCTATAATTATTCCCTTCGTGTGATTCACTACTTGAGATACTGGACCAGTTTTACAGCGATGCTGATACGGCTACTGGAGACGAGCTGTTGGCCGAGGCGTACACTCTAAAACAACGGGACGGCGAAGAAGTTGCCGCGTTTGCTTCGAGGCTTGATAACATCGTAAGTTTGGCACGAATCCGCAAGACCGAACTCTTGCCCGACGATATTAAGATAGAGTAGCAACTTGGGATGCTCTTTTGGGCCGGGTTGAACGCTGAGATAAAGGATAAAGCCCGTCATCGTAAGGACATTTGTAAGAACTTTTCAAAGTTGATTACGGCGGCCAGGTATGGAGAGAAAGAGCTTACCTCGTCCCAGGCCCCCAAGCATTTTGCGCGGTCGAATGCTGTCGTCAGTCGTGCCGTTCCACAGCAACCCCGACAAAAGGAGAAACAAACTGAGTCCAAGCCAGCTTGGGTAACCGAAATGTACACAGCATTGTCGAGAGAAATAAGGGAGGTAATTAAAGAGGGTCTCGGTTTTAAGAAGAAATCAGGTTTTGTAGCACAGGATGGGCCCGCTGCTGGAGGCCCTACTACAAACCCGCCCAGTCGCAATCAAGACCTGTGTGCTACAGGTGCGGGAAACCTGGACACATCTCAATAGGTTGTCGGAATACCCCACAGCGTAGGATGCAGGGAAACGGACAGAGATCTCTGCCATGGGGCAACCAGAGGTCTTAAATCCTTCCCAAGGGCCCCACCCTGCAGACCGAGAAGTATTGGATGCGCTAGTGGGCGATACGAATGAATGTATAGCTTATGTAGATGGGAATGAAGGTTTAGCGCTACTTGACACAGGAAGCCAGGTTACTTCGGTATCAGAGTCATTTTACAAATGTTTTCTAGGAAATCGAGTAGTGAAGCCGATAAGCGATCTGATCCGTGTCGTTGGTGCTGGAGGGCAAGATGTACCATTTATAGGGTATATTTCTGTCGTGTTCCACTTCCCAATAAATGAGATGGGAACCAACGAAAGGTTCGAAGCACTTGCATTAGTTGTACCAGACAACGAGTATAATTCGAGGGTACCATTTGTTATTGGAACCAACCTGGCCATGCGGTGTAAGTAGAGCTGCCAGCGGTTGCAAGGAAGAATGTTTTCTCAATCTACCTAACTATCTGCATGGACGTGCACGTACAGGTGTCTGAAATATCACAACAAGGTGCTTGGGGAGCAAAAGGATGGCAAAATGAATATCAAATGTGTGTCCCACCATCCCATCACAATTGGTTCACAGGAAACGGTGTGTTTATGGGGACTTACTCGCTGTGTACCCGGCTTAAGTATCAAGTCTGTAATAGAATCTGGGGGTAACACAGTCAATTCATCCGGACTAATGGTAATGCCCAGCTTAATCACCTTGTCACCTAAGGGGACGAAATGTCGGGTCCCAGTAGAACTAACTAACAATTCGTCTCAGTCGATAACTTTACCCGAAAAGAGTGTTATAGCTACCGCCCAACTTGCCCAAGAAGTAGTTCATTGTCATAGTGGCGGTCGGTCAGAAACGTTTAGTGGTGATTTACAGACCGCAGGAGTAGAGGTTAATCTTGATGACACCCCGCTAACAATGGACCAAAAAGGGGAGGTGAAAGCAATGCTCGCCCGGATGTCGCATGCTTTTGCAAGGAACGAGAGGGATCTGGGATGTACCAACGAGGTGAAACATAGGATAATACAATATATTAACTGATGATGTCCCATTTCGCCAGTCAAATAGAAGGGTTCCCCCTGGGCAGCTAGAAGAGTTTAGGGCAGCTGTTGCGGACCTACTAGAGGCAGGGACCATCCGTGAATCAAGCAGTCCATATGCATCCCCAGTTGTGCTCGTTCGAAAAAAGGATGGTAGTTTACGAGTGTGTGTGGACTTCCATCGTCTTAATGCAAAGACAGTTAGAGACTCGTACCCAATCCCCCGAATAACCGAGACTCTGGAATCTCTCCAGGGGTCCAAATGGTTTTGTTCTCTCGACCTGCAAAGTGGTTATCTACAAGTGGAGGTTGAGGAAGCAGACAAGCAAAAAACAGCGATGACCACACCCTTCGGGCTGTTTGAATATAATCGGATGCCGTTTGGCCTTACAAACACTCCAGCAACATTCCAACGACTAATGGAACGGTGTCTGGCTGGCCTGAATCTGAAGATTTGCTTGGTGTATTTAGATGATGTTATTGTCTTTGCTATAAGTTTTGAAGAAATGCTTGACCGACTAGAAGCTGTCTTACAACCACTAAGCGAGTATGGATTGAAACTGAAACCCTCCAAGTGCAAGTGCAAGACAGAACTGACATATTTAGGGCATGTTGTGAAAAGGGAAGGGGTAGGACCGGATCCCGAGAAGATATCTGTGTTGTTGGAATGGCTTGAACACCCGCCAAGGAATTGTAAAGAGGTGCAAACGTTTCTGGGATTTGCTGGGTATTACCGGTCATTCATAGAATGGTTTGCAGTAATTGCGGAACCGCTTCACGAGTTAGCGAGGAACCCGGCCCCAAAAGCCTCAAATGTAAAGTCAAGCCGAACGTTCGAATGGACGGCTAAATGCCAAACTGCATTTGAAACATTGATAAGCAAGCTATCCTCTTCCCCTATTCTTGCTTTCCCAGATTTTAGTAAACCCTTTGTATTACATACAGATGCGTCGGGTGAAGGTGTTGGTGCGGCTCTGTATCAGGTGCATGACGGCAAACCCCGAGTTGTTGCTTATGGAAGCAGATTTTACCATTACTTATCGGCCGGGGAAATCATGTGGGGATGCAGATGGTCTGTCTAGGATGCCACATACACAGAATCCAGACACTTCCTCAGAGCTGCCGGACGAAGAGTACATTAAGCCATTCCTGGCCAGATTGCTTTCCTGAGAACAAGCACCGAACGTCTGCTCATCGGAAAAAATTCAAGCCATCTGTGATTACCACATGGTTAAATCGGAGTACATGCCATATAAGTCCTTTACCGACAGTCCCAGCCATACCCAACCGTATACAGCCTATGTCGAAAACCTCCGAGGTAGGCTGACCCATGCATATGACGTAGCTATGCAGGAGATGAAAAAAAGGCAGTTGAGAACAAGCAACATTATGATGTACGCACACGAGAAAGCCCACTTCACCCAGGTGACCGTGTGTTGGTAAGGAATCTGAGTCCCAGAGGGAAGCACAAGTTGCAAGATCGGTGGGAGGACACACCATACACTGTTATCCGTTGTGCCGGAGAACTATCAGTATATGTAGTACAACGAGAAAGTGAGGGTCGAGAACGGGTTCTCCATGCATCGGAACATTTTGCTGCCATATCGGGTACAGGATCAAGAACCAAGACCGCGTCACCAAAGAGCTGCAGCTCCACAGAGACAGCTGGAAGGCCCAGCCCAGTGTTACGAAGTAGAAAATCTAAGTGCAGACGATCCTGAAGCAAACAGTGCAAGCCAAACGGAGGACACTGACTTACAGGGACTGAACCCTAATGCTAATCCATTCATCCCACCGAACACTGTTGCCCAGGAATCAGAAGGAACTGGCTCCGGGGCTGGAGAGATTACTATGAATGGGCCCCAAGCGCCTGACGGAGAACCTCCCGATGGTATTGAAGCGGACGGTGAAGATGAAGATCTGCTGAATCGAGATAGAAGATCTGCTGAATCGAGGATTTATTAAGAAATCGAGGTCGCCTTTCTCTAGTAGTGTTGTGTGTGTCAGAAACAAATGCGTGGATTATCGGGAATTAAATAAGAACACGGTCCCTGACCGCCACCCGATCCCGCGCATACAAGACGCGTTAGACAGCCTAGGGGAAAGTGTTGGTTTAGTGTCCTCGACCAGGGCAAGGCATATCATCAGGGGTTCGTAGGGGGAAAAGCCAGCCCCTAACTGCATTTGCCACGCCCTGGGGTTTATACGAGTGGGCGAGAATCCCGTTTGGTCTGATGACGGCGCCCGCAAATTTCCAACGCTTCATGGAGGACTGTCTCGGTGAACTTCGCGATGAAATGTGCATTCCGTATCTCGATGACGTAATCGTGTTTTCCCAGTCTTTTAGCGAGCATATCGAGCACTTGCGCCAAGTTCTCCGACGATTACGTGTGTGTGACCTCTTTAAACGCGAGGTATCCTTCCTTGGTCGGATCGTCTCAGCACGGGGTTACAGAATGGATCCGAAGGCTACGAGCCTTGAGAGTTATCGCTTATGCTTCGCGAACCTTAAGTCCCGCGGAAAAGAATTACCGTTTGCACTCTGGTAAACTCGAATTCCTGGCCCTGAAGTGGGCAGTGTCAGAGCAATTTCGCGAATACCTTTACTATGCACCGCGCTTCACATTATTCACGGATAACAACCCACTCACTTACGTACTGTCTACTGCTAAGCTTATGCTACGGGATTGAGGTGGGTGGGCAGCCGACAGCCTCTCAAGGATTCCTGGGGATTTCGAAGGCTAAATGACCACATGTACGGAAAGAATAAAACAGGACGAGTTGTCAGCCTCAATATCGATGGTACAGTGTCTGGCAAGGGGAGATAGTGTTTGGGTGACCGCCGTCACAGACAACGCTGAGATACTACAGACAGATCAAGACCACTTGCCTGATCGCCAGGTAAACCAAGTAAAGATTATTGATCTAGTGAAAGCACAGGCTGAAGACCGCAGCATTAAGCGTGTCTTATGGTACATCACGGCGAACCGGAAGCCGACGCCACAAGAACGGCGGGGAGAAACGGCCGAAGTTAGAAAGTACCTCTATGAGCTACCGAATCTGCACCTTGACCGTAAATCTGGAGTTCTCTATCACAAACGGCAGATCCTACTGCCACGAGTGTTTCGCGCGAGAGTCTACCACGAATTGCATGAAGAAATGGGTCACCTAGGCACAGAGCGAGTTCTCGCGCTGGCACGTGCGCGCTTTTACTGGCCGTACACGAGGAAAGACATTGAGCATCACATAACGAGTGTGTGCAAGTGTCTCAAGCAAAAGCAGCCAAGCCGTAACACCAGAGCGCCGCTACAGCCCATCACTACCTCCGCACCCTTTGAGCTGATTCCCATAGACTTCGTGCATTTCGAGCGTAGTTCGGGTGGATGCGAGTACATCCTGGTAGTCGTGGACCATTTTACTTAGTTTGCATAGGCCTACCCTACCCGAAACTAAGCCGCCTCTACAGTTGCGAATAAGATCTTTAATGATTTTATCCCACGGTTCGGGTTTCCCGCCAAAATCCACCATGACATGGGGGGTGAATTCGAGAACAGGTTGTTTAAGCGGCTGGAACAACTGTGTGGGGTAGCACATTCCCGCACGACACCGTACCACCCCCAGGGAAACGGGATTGTGGAGCGCCTGAATCGTACGCTGCTCAACATGCTGAGAACACTACCGGAAACGTTCAAATCGAGCTGGAGCGACCACGTTAACAAGCTAATTCATGCGTACAATTGTACACGGCATGAGAGTACCGGATATTCTCCATTCGAGTTATTGTTTGGAAGATCACCTCGCTTACCAATTGATCTCGTCTTTGACATCGGTTCACGTGATGGTTCCACTTCTTACCCCGCTTATGTGTCGAAGTGGAAGACCGCCATGTCAGAAGCCTAAACCAAGGCTGGCAAAGCCACTAGGCAACGTACCGAGCGAGGGCAAATCCACTATGACAAGAAAGTTCGAGCGACAGTGTTGGCGCCCGGAGATCGGGTGCTAGTGAAGAATCTCACACCACGTGGCGGCCCTGGAAAGCTGAGGAGCTTCTGGGAGGGCAAGGTCCATGTGGTGTAGCACGGAAGTCACCAGATAGTCCGGTGTATGAGCTTCGACCAGAGGGGGGAGGGGGAAGAACCGCACACTACACCGCAACTTTCATGTGATTCTTTACCTATCGAGCAACCGGATCTGGAGCAGGGAAGAAGAGTGAGGTCACAAAACACCCGACCAGTCACACCACGACCACATCCAGAGACAGACAGTAGCGCAGACTCATCAGATGAGGAACACGACGATATCCCAGAACTGGTTAGAGAGACTGCAGAGCCTGAAGAAGGTAGCACTCAATGTGGTGGACCAGTAATACAACCAGATGTTACTGCACCGCCGCCAAGACCGACGATTGCTGAGGAGCCGCAAAGTGACGCTGGAGAGACACCAGAGGTTATCGAGATACCAGCAGAGCACCAAGATATGACTGATCAGGCGCCCCAGAGCAGTTCAGCAGACAACGAGGACGTGGAGACGTGTGGACGACCGCAGCGGAACAGACAAGCACCACAGCGATTAACGTATATCGACCCCGGCGTGCCTGTGCTCATGAATCCTGTACTAGTTTACGGGACTAGTCAGCCGATGTACTACGGTCCGTACTACGGTCCTCCATTGCAGCCAGCTCATGGAAACCCTCCGATGTACTACGGTCCGTACTACGATCCTCCATCGCAGCCGGCTCATGGGAGCCCTCCGCTGTACCGCTGGAATAGTCCTCAGCAATTCTTTGGAAGCTCACTCCCCAGTTATTGGAGCTTCACATCGCAGTACGCCTACTAGCTCAGCATGAACGTTGAGATCTATGAACATTTAGATTTTTTATAACCACTTAAGCTAGTTAGAAAAAAAAGAACATTCAGGTACCGACGATGTGTTTATACATGTTATACCTATGTTAATCATAGCCATATCATAATATTTCTAGTCGAAATAACCTAATCCCTTATTATAGAGTTCTAGCGTTATAAGTTGATTGTGAGCATTATGAGTAGATTAAGTTCTGGCACAGCATCAGTAGGAATAGGGCCTGATCAACCCGGTCTGGATCTTTACCCATCTTGGTAGGATAATTGGTGGCTGTACGATGAAATGAAATTATGGGATTAGAGCAAACCAGGAGAACAATGTCAAGGGTGACATCACCTTCTAAAAGGGGGAGAGTGTACCGCAGTGTTTTGACACGGAAGTTACGTCATGCAATTAGTATCGGATAACAGCGAATGCGTGCTGTAAGTGACAGTTTTTAAGGTGTAACAAACAAGAGATATAATATAGTGATAGAGGAGTGCGTTTGTAATCGAACGAAAAAGAAGTCTGATTCTGAAATAAAGAAACTACAGGTCCTGAATTCATACCACTGAAGTCGTCCATTCTTCGTCATTTGTGCATGCAACAGCAGCAGCTTTCAATCATTTTTCGTGCCTTTTTTTAGTGGGAAATCAGAAAGTCGCATTTTCAAGGCTAATTAACAAAATTCTGTTAGTTTGATTCTTTTAATACTACAGTAGATTATAGGGCTTTTAGATTTGAAATTTGCGAAAAAAGGTATTATTTTTCTAAACTTTTCCATGATTAACCATTATCGCGACCTTAACTAAACAATTACTTAAGAAATAGAAAACGTTTACCGTGTTTACATAGCCTGATGCAAACACGAGGGGAAGTTTGGGAGAATTCTCAAGTTGTTGTGTAAACCCGAGACCGACGGTCGAGGGTTTACACAAAAACTTGAGAATTCTCCCAAACTTTCCCGAGTGTTTGCATCAGGCTATGTAAACACGGTAAACGTTTTCTATTTCTTTTATAAAATAGACGCAAGACAAAAAGACAAAAATGCAAAATAATAGGAAAACCTCAAAGTATTGATCCATATCGGGCTAGACATGCAACGAAAATCGTCCTGGATTACGAAAATCGACACGAAAACCACTTTAAACAAAACTGCTGCGAATTCAAAGACGAACTGGACAGCCGAAAAGCATTAAGCATTAGAGAAAAGATAATTTGTCCTGCCTGGAAAACGTGTTCCTGTTTCGGCCATGATATTCTGGGACTGAGGAATCTCTTGCTGGATATTTGGAGCCAGTACTTGTAGTTCATGGCTTGGAATTGCTCGGCTCGAACGGACAACTTCGATTAGCAGGTTTGTGCCTTAATTTGTATTGTTTCATATCTTTATTTCCCATCGTCAGGCATCATACTCGACTATTTGAAAGCCAGAGAATGTCGGATGAGAGCTTATAATCTATATTACTTTGATGTGGAGATGGCTGTTTGGGTATCTTTCAATGCAATTATTTATTCCAAAAAGAGTACTTTCGAGTCTACGGGATGCTAGCTAGCGCTATAGCAGCCGTGCGAGATTAGAGCTTCAGAGTTCTGTAGCTTCTCGCTTGTGTATTTCTTTTTAGTCACATTTTCTTGCCAGCATCCCACTCTGAATGAAAAAAAGATTTCATAGACTGAATCGAACCAAAACGGCTAAAAAAATTTTTTCTACTGATTCAATGTGATATATGATATCTTATAAAGTTGTGTTTTTGTCACCGGCGTTTGAAAAAAACGTACTTGAATAAACAACAATTGACCTTCCCACTCTGACTTTGTGTACTTGATTATTAGCACTTTGTACATTTGCTGAATGTTTCTAGTACATGTATTTTATTATAATTGTTTTTCTATAGTATCTGAAGTAAATATTTAAACTTAAACGTTAACAGAAGTAGTGTATTTTGTGCGTATTTCATCGAGTTTGCTAATGAGGCAGTTGAGCTCCGACTGACTCAATCTTGTGAAAATTCTGTCCAATTTAGCTTTTTTTCTCCGTAGGTTCTTCTGAACAACCTTCCTTTAGAAAACTAGTTACATGTGTTTTTAAGTTAGTCAGTTATTTTCGCCATTTTTTGCAGAAAAAAAGCAAAAACTACAATGTATGACGTCATTTCCATGTTTACATAGCCTCATGCAAACACGGCTTTCAACCAATCAGAGCGCGCGTTTTCTCTGGGTTATTTTATAAATACTAACATTTAAAATCTGGTAAATGATCATCTTCATCTGATAGTAAGGGTGGTTGCTGAGGGAGCTGGGGTCAGGTTAAGCGCTTCACCTCTCACCTCTGTGACCCAGGGTTGATTCCTGTTCGCAGCGGCAGGTGTGAGTTGAGTTTTTTGGTATCTCGTCCTTGCTCCGAGAATTTTTCTCTGGGTTCTTCAGTAACACGCTGAATTCCAATTCAATCAGTGGATTGTGATCAGCCCCTATGGTTGTTTCCCCTATGGTTGTTTCTCCTAACCTAACCCTAGGCTAAAGTGAACAAGTTGCACCGTAAATTTGTTGTCGGTAAGTTGTTGGCCAACAGCTTACCGACAGCTTACCGACAGCTTACCGACAGCTTACCGACAGCTTACCGACAGCTTACCGACCACTTACCGACAGCTTACCGACCACTTACCGACCACTTACCAACCACTTACCAACCACTTACCGACCACTTACCAACCACTTACCGACCACTTACCAACCACTTACCAACCCCTTACCAACCACTTACCGACAACGTATTTACGGTGCAACTTGTTCACTTTAGCCTAATGGTAGTGTAAGTATAACAGTTAGGCAAATCCTATTAATATTAACTTTCATTTCCAACTCTATATCTTGAATATCTTTTATTATCATTTTGTCAATCTTTTCACTGTTTACTCTCAGTGACCAGATGCCTTACATCAGCATATATTACTGATGTTAACCAATCAGAAGAAACTGTCCTGTAGATTAACAGCTGTCTGTCAATCAAAAGTATCTAGAGCTACTCAATAAAAGTAGAGCTGTAAAATTGTAACTTAGAGTTGGAGTGGAGTTTTCTGCAAGAATGAATAAAGCAAAGTTCAACTCAATCTCGTCTTACATGTAACTTAGCCTTCTCCGCAGGCATCTCAGTTAGTAAGAAATAGTAAGGTTGGGAACCCTGAATTTTTCGCCCTAGGGTTCCTCGTGTGCCCACATGTTTGGGCACAGGGTTCCCAACCTTACTATTTCTTACTAACTGAGATGCCTCCGGAGAAGGCTAGTCTTAACTCTCTTAGAGTACGATCCTGGTACCTGGGGAAGCAAAAGAAAAACTTTTGCTCCAAAACAAAATTATGTTCTATTGCTCCCAAGTCAACTGATGTTTATAAGGTGTCCATCAAATAACTATTTTGTTATATTTTCGTACCTGCGCAACTTCTCTAATGACAACAGACCTGCGGTACTCAGACCACCCTTGAGGGGGTATGCCATGCCATGACTGAGTCCTGTAATCATGTATGTTGGGTAGATAGATACACATGGCTACATCCATGACTGGTCCCACTGATTCACAGTACCTGAACACAATATTTAACACACAATAAATGGTCAATTTTATGTTAATAACACTTTCATAATAACACCAAATAAAAAAATAAATTATAGAAAAATATTACTTATAGGGGTAGAGTAGATTGTTAAGAATGAATGATAGGCAAAGCGAGGACTTTTGGATTGGTACATGTAAGTGATAATTATTATAAAGTGTTTGTTCCCTATGATCCCACAAGCCCATCACCATACATGTACGTAGACATGCAAGCGACAAAGGCTCACAATAGTCTAGTTTAAACAAAACTAGAGACTGCAATTAAGTTTCTTGCATAGACAAAAATCTATAAAGTTCTTCAATTTGTGTAACATCTGGAGTACTCCAAAAATACAGAGCACCTTTTACAACTCGGTCATGCTTAATTAACACAGGCTAAATATTTAAAAATAATGATAATAAATTAGAAGGCTAATGGTTGAGGAATTAGATTGGAAGGTAATTTATGTTCGTATTTATAAAACAACGATCGAATCTTATCTTAGAAACTTTCAATACAAAATCCTTAACAATTGCCTTTACCTTAATAAGGACCTTTATAAATTAAATTTAATTGGTGATTTTCGTTGTTCTTTCTGCGGGCTGGAGCAGTAGTCAACGATTCATTTTTTTTGTTGAATGTCGTCCGGTAGTTATTTTTTATGATACCTTAAAAACGTGGTTAGATACCTGTGATATTGTAATACCTTCCTTGAATGCCTTCAACATAATTTTAGGAGTAGACCAAGGAGAAAACAATGCTATTGTTAATTTTGTTATATTTATTTTCAAACTAATGTTGTACAAATACAGAGCACGTGGCAAAGTGCCAAAATGAGACGATTTTATTCAAAAGATGCGATATTATTATAGGATTGAAGGATCAATAGAAGAAAGAAATAATAAAATGGTCTCTCATTTACGGAAATGGGAGAAACTTACCCCTTTTTTATCTCTCTGTTAAACACGAATATTAAGTTGACATTTGCTTTTGTCCTTTGCTTTTTTTTTTAATGCTTGAAATTGATCGTATGTTTTACGTGTATGTATGTACTTTGGATGTTAGTGGATTATTATTAGTTTGAGGTTGTAAAAGTAGTGTTAAAAATGGTGTTTAATAAAATATGTTAACTAAAAAAAACACCATTATTATGAAAAATATAATGTCATTTACATGTACATGACTATTTGGCCCTCTGCTAAGCTTTATTTTCTAGAAAGATGGACCTTAACAATCAGCCATGAATTTGTGGGCCTTAAATTACTGCCATGAAATGTAACTTAAAATAGCAACGATGCAGATATTTAATAGTCATTGAAAATATTGCTGTCTTTATAATACCTTCAAAAGGTTCTAATGGTTCTGAGGTCAAATTTTTTTTTTATCCTTCATTGTCACTTGATGTTAGCTTGCATGCAAATTAATAAACTGTTAAGTTGTCAGTCAGCAATTATGTTAGTAGCAGAGCTGGTGACTAATTCATAGTTTTGACTCAAACAATAGTGAACCAATCAGAGCATAGCAGCTTAATTTTCCCACAGGAACATACATGTATGTCCCACAAACATAAAGTAACACAGACTGGCTATTTTTAGAAAGGTTTTTAGCATTGCATGTATTTCATGATAATAATATTGATTCAAACTGACCTAAAATTTAATAAAGACAAAAATATTTTTGCAATCAATGTATTTTTGTGCTATTTTCTGATAAAATCTGATGGCATGCGGGACATACGTAGCAGCTGTACATGTAGATTTGAGAACTATCAATCATAAGTATTACTCACCAAATGTACTTTTGTTGCATTGGCAACCGTATGGGTTGCAATTTCGAGCAATTTATTTGTAACTTGTGTAAATCTTTTCATCATACGTTGTGCTTGCAATAATTACACTTACCTATCAAAACTAAGAAGATAGTGTTTCATGGCAAGTATCAGTTTCGTGGATGCTTTGACATCACAACCAGCCAATTTGTCCTCAAACAGTTTGTAACACCGTGCTGTAAGTTCACAAAATAGTACTGTATTGGTTTTATAATTACCAAGCTCGTAAAAAATATCTTGTACATCTTCATGACTCCTTCTCGTAAATCCCCAGCAGACAGACTTGAGCAAAGTGCAGTCATGAAGAGATGACAACCAACTTTCAGGTGTTCCTAGTTTGGGTGGACATGTTCCTAGCATATGTCTATTTAGCAACTCAGAGCTTATATTTGTCTTTCTATATCTGACAGTTGGCTTGTTCAAGACTGCTTTCGTGTCAGCAGAAATATTTGTTGTCAAACATGTTTCACTTTCATGTCTATTGGCTTGGAGTAGTACACCAGTCTCCCTGGGTGGTTGTTGGAGGACACTCACCTCAGGTTGCTTTTGCTCAGGAGATAACTGCATTGAGGATAATTCTGTGGCTCGTTGCATAGGCAATTGCAAGCTATGATCATGATCTTGAAGAGAGAACACAGAACTTATAACAGGTGCTTTGGTATAAGAGGTGTCTGACCTCCTCATGGTTGGGTCCTCAGAAGCTGACAGTGTTGAACTGACACTGGCTGATAGTGATACCAGTTTCTCGTTATCTATTGAGTGTAACCTCTTGGCAATGCTTTCAGTAGTACTCTTTGACCTGTGAGCTTCTGACACTTTATCGTCAACCATAGATGCCTCTTTATCCTCCACAGATGCAACTTGCATCAGCTTAGCAATAACTTTTTTAGAACCTAACTTGTCAGTTTCTTGAACAAAGATAAACTTAGCCACACAGTTTTTCACTTGGTTTATTCCCAAATTAGACAAATCAGTTTTGAGAATTTGTACACATTGTAATGTCTCTGGAGTAGGGGTACCTTTTCTAGCAGTTCCCGCAGTCGTTGGTGAATCCATGTTACTTTGAGTACTCTGGAGTCCAGCTGAAGAAATCAATGCAGTTGAGGTTTCTTTATTCCCTTTGGCAGTTTTTGTCATGCTATGACTTTCTGCAGCATCATCTTTAGACTTGCACCTGCAGTTGTCTATTAGTAATGGTGAATTGCAACCTTTGGAAAATATTCCATCGCCATACTCATCCACAGCTACAGTATCTTCTTTGGCAAGGTTGCATGTTATCTCTCCATATCTTGCTTTATAAACAGCTGGACTACTGAAACTATCCACAGTCGAGTCACAAGCAGTTTCTCTTCCAACAGTGTCACTGGGCATTGGTGAGTCCATAGTGCAGAAATGTTTATTACAGGTAAGGGAAACTGGCTGCACGGTTTTCAGGTTGGAGAGATTTTGCCAGCAGTGACACTGATGTGAAACAACCTTAAATGAAAATGTACATAGTATTTACCAGTATTTACCATTATTTTTTTGTCAAGACAGTGACACAGGGTGCACTGGGACATAAGGGATAAAAGGGTGGTTGAACCCCCTTTCTCTAATCCTCGGATACCCTGAGGGCAGTTAGTGGGCGACATAGTATTTACCAGTATTTACCATTATTTTTTTGTCAAGACAGTGACACAGGGCGCACTGGGACATAAGGGATAAAAGGGTGGTTGAAACCCCCTTTCTCTCACCCTCGGATACCCTGAGGGCAGTTAGTGGGCGATATAGTATTTACCAGTATTTACCATTATTTTTTTGTCAAGACAGTGACACAGGGTGCACTGGGACATAAGGGATAAAAGGGTGGTTGAACCCCCTTTCTCTCACCCTCGGATACCCTGAGGGCAGTTAGTATTCATAACAAGTATGCAACATTGCATTTGAGCCACCCCCACTCCCTGGGGGTCTGCCATGTTGGGGTTCAAGAAATAGAGAAACACCACTGTCTTATCAAGACATACAACTTCATGACAATCTACCCAGGAGACCACAATTAAATCAGTCCACTTACACATATAACAGGGCTCGAAATTGCGCCCGATACGGGCGTAAATACGCCTAGAGTTTTTCGTTTTACGCCTAACGTTTTCCACTTAGGCGTAAAATTACGCCGAGATCCTCTTACAAAGGTAAAAATTATCGGAAGACAAGTCTATTTCCAAATCTCTAAAACTAACTGATTTTTCGGAAAAAATCAAAATTATTTACGCCTAAATTTTGGAGAATTACGCCTAATTTTTTTAAGCTGGGCGTAAAATTACGCCTCCTTTTTCCCCTTAATTTCGAGCCCTGTATAATTATGTTGGTAGCCACCAAGTCTAGTTTTTACTAGAAATTGATAATTCCAACTTTTGAATACTACTTCTGTATATTTTTATTCTGGACAAAAAATTCTACAGGTACATGTACTATGTAATGTCCGTCACAAAATGGTAAGGTTTTTTCTATCTCGGACAAGATTCAACTCTGTTAGTTATATTACTTCTGCTGCTAGCTCTTTTAGTTTGTTAGGTGCATCATTTCAGTCATTATTATTTTAGTTCAACTTAGTTCTTTATTTAGCAAAAAAGGTCAAAAGATACGTAATGTCCGTCACGTAATGTCCGTTACCAATGCTAGGCCAAAGAGAGGTAAAAGAAGTAGATAGTTAAGAATCAGACCAATATAATTCTTAGTTATAAAATACTTAAATGTTGCTAGTCAGGATAAGTTTTGACAATATACTTTGTAATATCAACAAAATGGAAGGTTACCATGGTAACAGGTGGAAAATCACCTCCCAAATAAATCAACATCCTCCTCAAAAGTCACAAATGTTCAGATAAAGATTACTGGGAGTGCATGTAACTTTATAAAATTCTAAACTTTTCTTTGCTTTTTCAGTTCTTTGAACAACTTCTCAATTTCAATTTGCTTTGGAACAACAAAAGGACCAATGTTCAGCAGAGTAATTAATGTCCCATAGAACACACACAAGTTGTGGACATTGTCAATGTCATCACGTCTGGGCCAATCGAAATGGTTTGCACCATTGACCAACTCTGTGAAGGAACTTGAACTGGCTATAATCACTAGCCTGACTGGAGAGTTCTCTACCGATGTAATAATTCTCTATAGTCTACAGCGTAGTACTTCTCTGGTTGTATGACATTTGGTGGCAATGGGTGCAGAATACGAAGATGTAAATCTAGGAGCATGATCTTTCTGTATGCAGAGATACAGATTTGACTTATCATTGGACTGTGGCCAACAAGGCATTGCATACATGCAAGTGAAAACTCCACAGTCATAGTCATTCAGATGGACCAATGGCTTTGAATTTGCTTTTCCTTTGAAATTGTCTCCTCTCTTTCTTTATAACTTGTACCTTTCTGTGTCAAGCTTTAGCTTTGCTTGACACATTCTTTGCCTTTCAGCATCTGTTTTGGCCATTTAAATTTAACTAATCAACTAACTGAACCTTGTACTTACAGAGCACTGAGAAATGCCAGAAAAGAAAAGAAAACTGGTCAGTCATGGTTTATGCTTTTACAGAATGCTCTGAGCATACTTTGAAAGCAAAACAGCCGACCAACTTGAAACATTACTATTTATTTATGCACTGCCAGGTAAAATGAAGAATAAACTGAAGAAATCTGATTTTATGTGGTGTTTACTATTACTTGACAAGTGATAGTTTATAATGACCACAAATAAAGATAAAATATTGTTTAAAATTATTTTAAATTTGTACTTATAAATGTTCAATTCACAGAGTGTAATGTCTGTCACGTTTTTTGTAATGTCCGTCACGCTAAATATATACCTTTTTTTTTAATGGAATAAATTTGAGAGAAATCTAAGTCTTCAATAAGAAACATTCACTTATGGTCAAATACAAAAAAATACTTGTTTGCTTAAAACTTTTCACAATTCTGCTGTAATGTCAGTCACGGTCCTTTCAGTTAAAAAAACAGGCAACTAGGAATAGCTACTGTAAAATATCTTTTAACAAGTTAGAGAGAAGGCTCTAACTAAAGGCAGTTCAGTATTTAAACATAAAATGTAAAATTATGCAAGTTGTGAAAAGAACAGAAGTCTATTTAGTTCAAAAATTTTCTCTGGGTGTAATGTCCGTCACGGTGGAATGGCCCACATGAAGTTTATACTATTTCAGAGCTGAAATTACAGGTACAACTTGAGTTTTCTCCAGTTTGAAAGTCCGATGAAGGTTTATACAAATATGTACATGTATGTTTGATATTCTTCCAAAAAACTTTTTTCTCTGAATCAAGCTTCTAAACTCGGGGTGCGGCTTATCCGCGAGTGAGGCTTATCCGCGAGTGAATACGGTAGCTTAAACCTAAGCAAATACTAATAATCGAGAATGTTGTTGGAAGAGAAGTTTTTGGTGAGCTACCAACCGGATTTGAAGACAATTTTAACATTTGAGTACCAGTAGATCTTGCAGTAAATTTTAGTGGCTACTGTTGTTGTTCTTGGATGTCGGGGGAAACACTTCCTTTAACCAACCACTTACCAACCACTTACCAACCACTTACCGACCACTTACCGACCACTTACCGACCACTTACCAACCACTTACCGACACAGTTTTACCGACCACTTACTGACCACTTACCGACCACTTACCGACCACTTACCGACCACTTATCGACCACTTACCGACCACTTACCGACACAGTTTTACCGACCACTTACTGACCACTTACCGACCACTTACCGACCACTTACCGACCACTTACCAACCACTTACCGACCACTTACCGACCACTTTTTTTCGGTGCAGATTGTTCACTTTAGCCAAGTCAGAGCTCCTGCTCCTAATAACAGCTGAGGGCTAAATGCCTTTGGAGGTACTTTTTTGCCAGTAGGCAATGACTGAAGACTGTAGTATGAGTACTTGGTGGCCGCAATGTATATTATGAACAGATAATAGCAAACAACGGTTTGTCACAGCAGCTTTTGTGGTCCAACTGATTTTTTTATTAAATACTGATAGTTGAGGGGACAGAATGTAAACCTGGATCAGGACTTATTGCAATTTGATGTGAATTTGTTCTTCATTTTTCTTTGACTTTGAATCGGAGACGTCTTGATTCCTTCAGGTTCCTTACTCGATACAGAGTTCTTGAAACAGAACATGCATTCGCGGCAGCATTTCGAAGTTCTTTTATAATGCTTATGAGCTTTAACTGCACTTATAAGCCTTGTCAGTTCAATATTTGCAGGTACTACAGACACAGGAAGGGTATCCCATCTTTCTCACTCAGGTTTTCATTTAAAACCTCTTCAAAAATTGAAATAAAATCGCCTCCGTGATATTTCATTTCTTCTTAGCAAGGAGACCTCCTTCTTTGGAGTGTGAATCTCCGTACTGATTTCACATTGCTTTATAAGTTTCTGAACGAAAATATAATACCTACAGTATGCTTTTTCTTTGTTCATCCATGATTTATATAAACAAAGTGCTGTTTTATTTTGTGCTTGTCAACTTTTATTCAGTATCTGGAGATTAAAATAATGCACTAATTAAGACTGTGTCACTGCATGAGCTTTGTTGATGTTTGAATGTCAAGACATGCATTTACTTGTGCATGTAATCCAGTTAATATTTCTTAGAACTGGTCTTTACAGTAAGTGTCCCCAGGGCCTCTTCTTTCCCCTTTTCCTTCTCCCACCTCGCCCTTCCCCTCCGTCCCTGTTTTGCCCATCGCCCACTAACTGCCCCTGGGTTCCGAGGATGCCTTTCTCTCAAATTATCTAACCCCTCTTTTCAACTGAACCCCATTTCTGCAGTAATGCACCTATCAATGTTAAGCAGCAGGGTAAACACATAAATATCTCCCTAGAGGAGACACAAAAACATTTTTACACCTGTTCCGAGACTCTTCACTTTATATTGATACTAACCCTATCAACTAGTTTCTTGACTCTCAAAATTCAGTGATATAAAAGACTTTCTGTTTACCTGTTGCAAAAATGGCACTCCTTCCTTGTGCTGTACTTCATTGCAGACACCACGAGATTCACAAAAACATTAATAAAATCAAACACGAAAGCAGCACTCCACTTTTCCACTGCAGAGTAAAATAATTCTCAACCTAACTCTCCACACATACTATTAATCATGCACCCAGTAGATGATGGTAGAAATTCCTTTTGGTGGGAATTCTTTTTTGCCCAGAGTGTAAACAAACAAATTTATTATAATTATAGTGAAAAAGGCAAATTAAAGGTAAGTTATCGCAAGTAAATGGTTTATTATAAGAATGTGAAAACTTAAGGCACACTTTATAGCATGTACAGTGAAGAAGATATAAAACAACTAAATGCAATGAGGCAAGAACAACACTTATTCCTGGCATGCTTGCCCAAAGTCTAGTACGTTTTACAGGCCTAAGTAGTCACTGAATAACTCTAGCTCAATTAATTATCCAAACATCTTTTAAGGTTTTTCCATGGTTGCAGAGTGTCCGATGGTAAGTTAATGTGTCCGATAATAGGTTTGTGGTTTGTCAACAATGGATATCAAGTTGATTTTCAGGGAGGAAATTGAAATTCAAAAGGAATTTAGTTAAGCAAACATAATTATAGTCACAATTATAACTATTAAAGATCACGAAGGAAGAAAAACATTGGCAATAGCCCTCTTCGTTATATGACTGGAAGCAATCAAAATAAACTGTCCAATGATAGGTTGTGTTACTTTAAAAATGACAGAGGTTCTAAGTAGCTACTAAAAACTTTAGATTTCCCACATTAGGCACATACTAGTAAGTCCAATTTAACATAAACAGCCAGAGTAAAGAAAGCAATGTCATTCCAGTTTTATGAGAAAAATAGCTCAAAAACCCGGATATCCAAGTTATTGTGAAAACAAACCAGGATTAATTTTGTCTGTTTGATTTAATTATGCACCTATCAATGTTAAGCCCAATGAGGGGGGGGCAAGGATTTGACAGGCAGGGGGCTTGACATACACTGCCTGTCCAAGGTGGGGCTATATTTATATTTATAGAAAACATAAGGAAGATGGGACAGATATTTGATATTTTTGACCAAACGTGTTGTTCCGATGGTGGGGAATTTGACAGGGAGAAAATGTCAAATACGCCCCCCCCCCCCCCCCCCCTACCCTCCTCAGGCATAACATTGAAGGTCGTCTATAAGTATACTGATAAAAAACCCGGTCCCGGAAATTGAAATTAACTTATTAAGTTCAACCCCGGAGCAAACAAGACTCAAGTCACACAGTTCTGGAATTTTAAATCTCAAGTTCGAAAGTAGGCATAATATTAAGAGACGACTTACCCTTAGCTTGGCCTTGAACTGAACTAAACCTCAGTGGCCAGTGCAGAGGACAGCGTCAACGGTGCAGTGATCGGACAATGTTCACGTTCGACTTCGTGCAGATATAATTTTTTAGATGTACCAATAACTACTCATCCTGCTCATCTGACAACATCGAAGGAATCTAAGCCCCGAGAAGCACAAAACAAAGCTTATCTATTAAATTCCACAACTATTATATGTAAAATGGCGGGAAAATGGACGTTTGAGCCGTCAGACGAATGGTCAGCAGTGAAAACTAGTACTCACTCTTACTCGGTTTCAAAACAATCGGTAACGGATAGGCCCGTCACGTGACCTTTTTAGCCTGGCAATAAAAAAAATGGCGCTAGAACAACATGAATGCCAGAAATGGAAAGAGCAAGCCAAAATTAGTAAAAAGCCCAAGTTTTAGGTTCATATCTTTAAAACTGAAAGAATGGCAAATTTTTGAAAACTCTATAATTTAGCTTAATTTAAGGACGGTGCCTACTATTAAATTACAAACCAATTTGTTTTCTAAAAATCTATATGGATTGTTTGAAACCCCTAATCAGAAATAAAATTATGGGGTACCCATACGTTTAAGAGAGATAATTAAGGATGAAAATCGAAAAAAGTGCTGACTCAGCATTTTTCTTTGTCTGATAAATAATTTTTTAATCCGATCCGGTCCGATCGCAGGCGGGCAGGTTTAAAGTACAGGTCACAATTCACAGGTCAGGTCACAGATCAGTCACTTCTTGTTTACCTGTGAACGCTAGCTCTAGGTGGGTGAGAACCCGTCGTTGTATGGGAGTTCTTCCGATAACTCAGAATAATAACATAAATCTTCTGTAATACAAGGTAAATAAAGGAAGAAGACTTACTTGAAGTTGTTTTGTCGTCCTATGTGTGTTTCAGGTCCATAGGACGACAAAACAACTTCAAGTAAGTCTTCTTCCTTTATTTACCTTGT
Organism: Actinernus sp. WN-2022; assembly: GCA_030867875.1. NCBI lineage: Eukaryota > Metazoa > Cnidaria > Anthozoa > Actiniaria > Actinernidae > Actinernus > Actinernus sp. WN-2022. The sequence continues at coordinate 94,623,528 of JAOWCC010001634.1, forward strand.
ATTACAGAAGATTTATGTTATTATTCTGAGTTATCGGAAGAACTCCCATACAAACCTTGTTATACAGTCAGAACTTGGGCGGCCTGTGGTCCGATCCAGGTTTTGTTGGTGCCGTGCCGAGTCCATGTTTGGGGAAACTGACGAAACTCGAAAGCATCGACAGGCCTAAAGCAAAGGCGCTGGGCGAAAAGACAGCAGCGATTCATGGCAGTCCAAACAACCTTCGTTCAATTGGTCGGGTAAATCTCCTAAATCTACGGATCTTTGATCATCTCCCCACGATAAATCATCACTGGACGAGTTAAGATGGTCGGATCTTTTAATACCATTTCAGCTGAAAATAGTCTTTCGTGGCCGTGTAGTGGAATTTAAAAATCTCCCAAATCGTTCATTTCTCAAGCATATCTTTCGACCGTATTTTAAAATCCTTCATAATTACACAACACAGCTTTTTCAAAATAGTTCTGCAAATGGCGACGCAAGATGCGCAGAACGGCGTGCGCGCTGACATTAGTAGGCACCGTCCTTAACAGAGTTTGTGAGGCTCTTTTTTTGTTGACTGGCACGGCTAGGGGCTTTTTACTAATTTTGGCTTGCTCTTTCCATTTCTGGCATTCGTGTTGTTTTAGCGCCAATTTTTTTTGATTGACAGGCTAAAAAGGTCACGTGATCAGGTCCTGCAAAGGAGAAAGCAATGTGGATATTTGTAAGTAATAAGCAAAGTATTAAAGTGCCTATGAAACGAAATTTTCGTCATTAAATCAATATCTCATTTGGAAGTCCTTTTGAAATAAGGAAGAATGGTATTTATTGTTTGTCGATATCTCATCTCGTTCCAGAGATATAAAAGTTTTTAGAATATGCAAATTAGATTATCTGGTGGACACAACCATGAGGACAAATAACAAAGGAGGAACATGGTGTCTAAAAATTGTCATTGAGCTGGTATGACCAAACTATAATCTTAAACGGACTGAGAAGTAACTAGGCAAAATATTTTTTTGGCAAAGAAGTGGGCCAATATCAATATTGCCGTTGACAATATCAATATCGACAACGCGGCTTCGCGACTCGCTTAAAAGACGTATCGCTTCGAGCCTCACGCATCCATGGTACCTGCGAACAGGTAAGGAAGAGTTAAAGACCGAGAACCGAGGCTTTTAGCCAGATACATCCCGAGGGATGTATCTGGATAAAAGCCGAGGTTCGAGGTCTTTAACTGACTTATTTCATACTTGACGAGGTTTTCACAGAAAAAGTAAACAATACCCTTGTAAATTAAACAAAGCACTGATTCATACAATAGAATTATTATTTTGGCGTTAAGGTATGTCACTAACATGCGCAGTTGGAGTATTGTGAAAAAAATCACGTCCCATAATGATAAGACGGCTCGCGTTCTTAAAGAGGGAGTGAGTGAAAGTCTCATATCGGGTCATTGAACTGACTGTCAGCTTGAGAGCACAACTTGCATTGCTCATTATAAATGCAAGGGATGTATGAGAAAAGTTCCCGGGCTTTATCTGGTATGTTTGGAAAATAAAGCCTCATAAATAACAAAGAAAACCGTCTCAAGTATGAAATAAGATAAGATAAGATAACTTTATTTATCCACGGTAGGTCCTTCAGGAGTGATAATAATACAATTATGGAAATGGCTATATACTATGGTATCTAAATATACTAATAACAATAGCTAATATAAATAATTACTATTACTACTACTACTATAATATGATAAAACTAAAAATAAATAAAATTTCCCTGCTTTACAAGGACGCCGTGTCTTTAAGTGCTCACCCCGAAAAATCATGGCAGCGTATTTGAGATTTAAAAGTTGTCAGTGATGACGTCTGTCTAAGGCTTAAATGGATTATTACTCGGGCTGCCTGTGGCAGGCACGAGTCTTAATCTGCAGGCCGTTATTTTTTTTGTTTCATGCAGCAAAATGTCTGCGCATGCGTTAAATTTCAAGTTCACCACCAATCAGATTGCACTGTGCTGGTCACGCAACACTCTCCAGGTTAATTTATTTACATAATTTAATACAGTAAATCAAGATGGTCGACCCGCGAGGAAATTTCTCTCAAATTTGGAGTCCCATCTCTCAAATGTAAGCAGTTTAATGTTTTATTTAACTTCACCGTGCGAAAGCCTCCCAACAGGCCCAGGATATTTCAACTGGCGCTCTTGTCGGAGCCGAAGGACCGGTTTTTTACCCAGATGGCCAGTGATTTTATATACAACGCGACGACCTGAAGGGGCTACATGATCAAACTCAAACTCAAAGCCAGGATCCGGCTAATCCACACATATCGAATTGGAATTTAGCGTGTTGCTTTGCTGCTGAAACCAAAGGCTTCTTCGATAGAAATGGCAAGATGTTGTGTTTTTCTAGGAGGACAAAATATTTCTAATTTGAGCTTCTCTTTCGCCACGGCTTTGTTATTTGAATATCTGTGGATTGGTATACTCAAATATACTGCACAATACCATACAACTGAATCAGAAGTCTTTAACAAAGCCAAACTCAACTTCAACTCAAGAGCAAAGCTGAGAGGGAAAGTGAAACTGAACAGTGTCTTGTCAGGTCATGAATTAAGGTACGGTGAGGTTGAAATCATTGCGTGTTTATATCTTCGTTTCTTTGTCGATTTTTTGCGATAGTCAGTGTACTTTTTTGCCAAGTCTATTTATATCCAGTGTTATCCTTCTGATCATGATTATATACGTCAATCTCTGGAAGAATGCAGACATGCCAGTAGAAGATAACTGCAAATGTTATTAAGTCGAAGAACCAGACATGTACGCGTACATAATCACATGTACACAGAGACGTGCTGCAAACACTCATTGTCATAAAACTAGTCGCAAGTACATCTTAATTACTTAAACGAATTTTAGGAAAAAGCAGAAAAGTGAGGCGAGTTAGAAAACAAAGCCGTAAGGACGGAGAAGAGAGAAATCAGAGAATTTTTTTTTACAATGGAGAAATAATTTGTTTGTAAAATCACGTCGAAAAGTCTGTAGGATAACTAAAAGCCAAAGCGAACAAGAGGAACATGTAAATTTCATGCTACAGTATATCCAATCATTTCACATACCCGAGCAGTTCTCTCCAAAAATCTGAATCATAAAAAGAATCACTGCAAAATCATGCTGTCTTATTCAATGTCTCAGATGTATTTATAATTTTATTTTAATACAATTGGATTAATTTTATCTGAACAAAATTTGGCCCATCACAGAACCAGTAAGCTCATTGGTTATTTATAATAAGTGTCAGTCTGTTGTGCAGGAGGTAGTCAGAGTTCAAATCCAGGTAGGACCTTAAAATAACTGGGAGAACTGGTACTGCATGCCTTTGCTCTGACATCTGCAAATGGTTCTAAAAGCTTTCTGTCTTCTTGGATCACAATGTTAAATTGTAGGCCAACACTGAGAATGCAACCAATCTCTGGTAGTGACCACCCTCAAGTGTAGTGGAATTATATAGTCATATAGATATAGAGAAAATGAATTTGTCCCCAATTATAGCAATACCATGCTAAATACATTGACTCTCTCCTCTGTTAGTAGTAGTAGTACTAGTTCCCTTGGTGCCACTATATTTATTTTATATATTATAAATATACAGGCTAAATCTAGTAGATTACATACTACATAAAACCTAATCATGACTGCTGCCTTAACAAATCTTTTTTGTTGTTGTTGTAAATGGATGGGTAAATAATGCATGTATCAGCAGCTTCCATCAGGGGTGGATCCATGGGAACCCAAGTGTCAGGATTAATTGTTTGTTACCCATTGGTTTGGGGGGGGGGGGGGGGGGGGGGTTGGGAAGCTCACTTTGGTTCATGGATTAGAAACCAAGGGGACCGACCTTGTATGAATTTTTACTAATATTTACTAATTGCTACCGGCCACTCCTAAAGATGGCTAAATTCAGCTAATAATTCTTCCCTTTGGTTATTACTAAGAGGATTTCAAATGAAAGTGTATTTCATCTTCAATCTCATGTGGCCCGAGTGAAAGCCCAGATGGGCTCTTGTTCCAGTTAAGTAACTGAAAGAGGTTATCGGCGTTAGCGTCATAGCTTGAAAATATTATTATGCGTGCCGCGCGATTTTGTAATTTTCGGAAAGGCCTTTGTTACAGTTGCCCCAAATTACACTACAATAGTCTAAGTGCGGTTGTACTAGTGCATTATAAATGGTAAGCAGTGTCTCTTGAGGAACAAAGTGCCTAACGCGTTTGATGGCACTTATCCCAGAGGCGATTTTTTTGGATATCATGTGAACATGATTTTCCTAATTTAGGTTTTGATCAATTTGTACACCAAGGGGACTTTGAAACTGAGACCTGCTTTACTGGGGCTTCGCCAATAACGAAGTTTGGGCTCCCCGTGAGATTGGATAGCCTTTGTCTTGAGCCAATGAGTAACACAGTAGGAGCGCTTTAAAACAAACTCTCTCTTCTTCACGTTCTATTCTTGCTTACCTAGCTCTAGTTGAGTGAGAATCTGTCGTTTACCCGTGAACTCGTCCGATGGTTAGGGTTAGTTTTGTGGTTCGGGTTAGGATTTATCTTAAAGTAATGATAATCATTACTTTAAACCTCGAGAACGCGTTGGGCCCGCAAAGGAAAGGTCTGATTCGGATACTCAAGCGCGCTCGATATGAAACACCTCTATTGGTGGTTGCACCACATTTGCTTCTTTTGTTCCTACCAACCAACATGGCCGCTACGCTTTTGTGATTGTATTTCTTAGGAATGATTGCAACCCAAGAATTCGTTGTAGCGCTTCCGAATCAGATTGTCTATAATTATGACAGTGTTCTACTTGACCTATAGTCACTTATTTTCCAACAAACGTAAAACTCGGCCTCAACGGAATAAACACACGCACTAAAGAAAACATACAAATCAACAACAAATATTTTTCTCATATTTCTTTATTCTCGTAAAATTTAACAAATAAAGAAGCCTTAGCCATGTTTTATACTATCATAAAACACGATGGGCATTTGAGAACATGAGAGAAATGTTAAAGCACAAGCCGAAGGCGCGTGCTTTCAACATTTCTAGAGTGTTCTCAAATGACCAGAGTGTTTTATGATAGTATAAAACATGGATTTAAGGCTTCTTTATCTGTTTTATAATATAGATTTACGCGCGCGATGAAAGGAAACCGCCAGTTGAAAACTATATAACACAGCTAACCATGTTATATACTCTGATAAAACATGGCTTCTTAGCCAATCAGAGCGCGCGTACTATCGTATCTATATTATAATATTAAATAACACATACATACTTGTAGTACTGTTGTCATCGGATATATTTACAATAGTTATAATTTATATTCTTGTTTTGTTGATTGGTATATATATGGTTTAATAAACTCTCAGTAATGAATTCTATGATGCGTGGCGTTTTAGGAATCGACCAGCAAACTAAGTAACCTGGCTGATTAAAAATACCACTCATGGTTTCTGGGAAACTATCGACACCCTCCCTCCCTTGGGAATATATGTAGCATTAATGAATTAGCATTAACTTTTGGGTGACACAGGGGGGTGGGTGGGGATTTCGAGAAACTATCTAACCACTCCTCCCTTGGAATACGTGTACTTAATGATTAACCATTACATTTAGGGTGAACTCGAACATAGCTAATAGAGGGAATAGATCGTTTTCACGTGACGTCATCAAAATTCTAAAATCTAAACTATAAGATCTATAAAGCTGTTCTGTTAATATGATTTAGATATCGGTATTCTCAGTATTTCCATCGATACGGTGATTCGTTTTTGAGTTACAATATTTTGAATTTTGTGACAGCCCGAGCTCAGCGTGTTTCCTAAATGTCATGAAAATCCATATATTTCGGCCAATTTAAAATGTTAGACTTGATAAATATCTTAAGTGTTTTGAAGTGAACGCTAATGATATTGATGGGAAAAACAGCTTCATTTGTAGAGTGTGTCTTGGTACATCAACATGGCCGCCGCATACTAATTACACTAAATTGTTGGAATATTATTTGTTCGACAGCTTGGTTACAAAGTACTCTATTGCTCCAAAATATCGGTCATTTGTATAGTTTTACCTGCTCTGTACACAACTTTTCAAATATTTTACTATTATCCTTGAGGAATTTTTTGTGTGACGTCGGTGAAAACGATCTATAGTTAGGGAACCCAGCAAACTTCAAAGGGGCTAACAAAGGCGCTGCGATTTAGGTTGGAAGAGGGTACTAAGACAAAAGATTGTGTACGGTCATAGTTCATTAGCGTCCCCTGAACGACTGAACCCACACGTTTCTATTGACTGATTGATTAACATGTTGGAATTTCTATTGTGTTTTGTGCACGGTCACGGTTGAAAAAAGCGAACAAAAACATATAACAAAGAACGTCGCTAGGTTTCATAACCATTTCTCTCTATTAACTATGATCCCCGGGGGAAGGGGGGGGGGGGGGACTCCCATAAAAATAGACGGGGGTGCTCGACCTATATTTTAGGGGTTAAAATTGTTAGCAGTGCTATCTCTTAGGGGTCTTCAAAGGTCTGCTATCTTTTAGGGGTCTCCGAGACCCACAATTTTTGTGGCCGAGAAAAAATAGCGCTGGATCCTCGAGCATGAGACCCCACAAGTTGAATCGGTATTTACGGCTTCGATATAGAGTTTGATCCATCCGAATATAAAAGACGAGGTTATGGAGTGCTATCTTTTAGGGGTATTTTTTTGTGAGCCACGCCCATATTGCTATCTTTTAGGGGTGAATTTCATTTCTCACGTCTATTTTTATGGGGAGTCCCCCCCGCCGCCCCCCCCGGCCCCCCCCCCCCCCCCTGAAGTAACGTATTTTTTCAACTCCAATAAACCTTTATCATACAGAGGCATTTTTTGTTACAAACAATAACTTTTGCACTTCCAGCCTCGTCTCTGTGTCGAGTTTAGAAGTGCAGAACAAGGTTTTTATTCTCCTGGCACGCACCATGGATGCTGTGTGATAAAGGGCTATCTAGCTTCAAAGCCAGTTTCTTTGACGTCCGATGTGATCCATACTTTCCCTACTACTTAATGTGGACATCCAATTCTAAATCCATACAACTCTTCATAAATTGTTTATCGTTTGTGTGCAGAAACCTTGGTTTCTAGAAATCTCTTTCCTTGCGGGCGGCGTAACCTCCGAGGAAAACCGAAGGGGATAAAGCTAATTCCCGAAGTTCCTAACATGCCTCAGTGTACCCAGGGTGGTTATATTCATGTTATACAATGCAAAAAAAAACATTTACACTCTACAGTCTTTCTTTGGAAATTACTTATATCTTATTCTCAAGAATTGTTACGGTGATAAGTTATCAATGTCTTACTGATTCAGGGAATCAACATACACGTGATCGTGTCTTAGTTTTCCATCGAAAGGAAATTCACTAGAGACTACAAAAAGCATCTGCTTGATCTTTTCTCGTGTGGCCAGTTGGTCTCGGTGAGAGGCGTGGAAAGGTGTCACGCTTAACTTAGGAGTGGAAAGGTGTCACGCTCACTTATTTTAGCCTCAAAGTCAAAGGCATCTTCGAAGTCAATCTCGAATTCCGAAGAATTGAGCCACTTGTGTGACGGTGAGAAGTCTTTATATTCGCAGTCCGGGTCGGACAGTTAGTTCCAGCGATTTTCATATAAACCGACGAGCCTCGTGCACATGTGGGATGGATGAAATCAAAGTACATATGCACCAATGACTAACAAACTGTGTATAAACGTAGTCTTCAACGAAACTATTGCCCATCACTTCAATCAAGCATTGAGGAAGGAGACTTGTTTGTCTGCCATTACCAGCTGCCACCAATTGAACATTGACTCCATACATGCGCAACACCATGACACAGTCCTGTAATTTCACATTGATAAAAAACGTTTGGTTCAATAGTCCAACTCGTAGTTCTTGACCGCCTTTGAAAGGTAACTAAGCTGTACGTGACATTGGGAGACAGTTTAGTTAGAGGCTTGTATATCTAGTTAGCATGATAATCAAACTCTATTCATAGAAAGAGGGTTTGTATCAATGCAAGGTCAACTCCATCCGAGGCTGAGGCTCGGATACCTTTCAAAACTACGAATTGAACTGTTGTGATTATTCGGCACTGATACAGGGCGAAGAATTCCTGGATTTCAGCATTAATGTACTACATAACAGTATATACCTGATTCAAGAAAAGTCCACATGCATCAGTAGTTTGTATTATAGTGATTTTAAACCCGTCGATCCGAGCAGTTGACGCATGTCTTGATGATTCCTATAGGTCGTGCTTTTCACGTTTTCAGCTCATCTATCAACCTTTCTTGAACAACCTCTAGCAAAAACTTCATTCACAAGACCAATTTGTCCATCTCCTCGTTAAAATGTACTGAAAATTACCCAAACGACCGGACCCAACTACGAGACCTGGATAATACAGTAGCTACAATACAGACGAGTTGTATGATGACGTCACATACTACGCGCGGAAACTTTTGTTCACCAAGGTGAGATTTTTGAACGCCTTAAAGAATACGATGGTAGATTTTAAAATGATTCTAGTCGGAGTAGTTAAACGGCGCCATTTTGCAAATCACCTATACTAATCCCAGAATTGGTTTGCTTGTCATTTACTAGTAGATCATATATATATTTATATATATAATATAATATATTTGCGAGGCTCTGTCTTAACCTCCTTGCTTCGATCAAGTAATGATCTTGAGCACCTATTTTGGAATGTTTCCATCCCCTACTCATCCGTCCACGTGCGTATCTTGCTCAAACGTTTCTTGGAGAACTTACAGTTCTTGATAGCAGACACCCTTGTAAAACACCTGGGTAAGCCCTTCCAAGTGGAAACGAGATTTCAATTCAATACTTCACACATTAAATAGTACACAGCGAATAGAGCCTCCTTTCGCTAAAAGAGAAGAGAGAAAAGAACGCCCTGCCGAAATCCTTGGATACAATTTCGAGGCTCAGACTTGACCTCAGTTTCTCAATACAATCAATGCGCGCGCTGTAAAAACCGGTTTGATGACGGTAAACCGGACTGACTAGTCAGGAATTTGGGACTTGCGCATGCTCAATATAAACTTGACATAATTTTCTGCAGAACCTTTTTTCTATCTTCTCTTTTAGCGGGAAGAAAGAGGCTCTGCTCACAGGGTGAATAAATAAATATCCATTAGCATTTCTATTTGAACTTCCCACAAAGATGTTTGAAGTATTCCTTCTTCAAATTAACCCACGCCTCATCCCACACGTGACACGTCATTACCGCTCCTTTCCGGGAACAACATCCCCGGTCACCAACAACGGCCTTCGTTTTGATTTCTTCCAGCCGCATCCCGAGGGAATCCTAATGGAAGCTTTGTAATAAGACGCCTCTGCATTTGGTCTGACAAAGATTGGTTGTTTCTGTTGAATGAGTTGTTTCGCGATGAAGTCAGCTTGTGTTTCGCGGGTGTCGGCGACTGCGTATGACGAGTCGACATACCCTGTGACAACTGGAGATGAAGGAATACAAGTACTTTAGTTTGCTTAATTAACAAGAGCCTCACCTTAGGCAAACAACGTTTAAACCCCGAATACTTAACAGTTATTCCCCGAAGTAGAGGTGACTGGTGGTGGATATTACCACTCAAGCATGTTAAGGCATGGGTTTTGAGCAGTTCTGATAAAACATTCAAAATTCGCGCTCTTGTCATTTATGTATGAAATACCCTTCAAAAACTCATGAATAATTAATGAGCATTTTGTCCAATCAGATTAAGCAAATCAGTCACGTGCATGCTCCTTTATACCTGATAAAATCTCATCATTCTAAAAAGCCCGGGGAGGGCTTTGATTTCGGTACCAGGGGAATATGGGGTACAAAGATATTACAAAAGAATGCAAATTAGGATGAAGACTTTATATCAAGAATACCAATGAACATGAAATTTTATATAAAGTTTCATCCTAATTAAAGAATTCACTGATAAAGACCCAAAGATAGCAAAAAGTGCACGGAACATAAGGTACCTAGAAAATAAATTTTGCACTAAATTTACTAATATCAGCAGACTACCGAGATACACAGATAATATTTTTTAAATGAAGTTATCCAACTACCATTACTTGTTTACCGAGCCACTGTTTAGTTTAATTATTAAAACCAACTCAAAGCCGTAAAATAATAAAAACATGCATTAAACTTACATATTTTGTGCCGGAGCCAAACATTTAGAGTCTGTCGTCATGTCAGTCACATCGCTTTCCAAGTCTTGAACTTTATCGAGGTAAACTACGACACGAAATCCTTCAAGTGCAGGTTATTCTTGCATTGCGAAACGCCGCTTCAAACAACATAGTATGGTAATTTCTTCATGTCCTTCCCTTGAGATATTCGTAATTGCCGGCGGTGATTACTCGAATATTTTGCATGGCGTTGTGAATACAAAGGTTCAATGGTTCATTAAGTAACCATTCCTTGAGATGTGCGACTTTCTTTCATTGCATTCTTGAAGCGTTTTTGAAGCCGTTTAAAAACACTCACAGCACGTGTTTTATCAAGTCTAAAAATTCTCGGCTTTGCCCTCGAATTTTTAAACTTGATAAAACACTGCTGCGAGTGTTTTAAACAGTACTTTAACTTTGGAATAATACGGTAATCATGTGTCCGTAACTTGGTATTTTGGTGTTTTGAAGGTCACGTGACCTTAAGGCTGATAAAACAAAGAGATCAAAATGGGGTGGCGGAAGTTATTGTTTTGTTTCAGATTTTCGGTTCGAAATGTTAAGCTTGTTATGGGAAATGTGACTGTGTCCGGAAAGGTTGACATTTTTACCACTGAAGAGGATATAAATGGCGGAAAATGGTTCCAAGAATAGGTCACCTGTTTTCTGTATTTTCGCCTTAACAGTCTATCAGGGTTAACCATTCCGAACTGATCTTTAAAATCAACTACAAGTGTAATCAAATAAACACAAAATCGTTACTTAAAATATACAATGCACCACCCCGTTTTTAGTTTAATTTTAAACTTTTTGTGTTCACGTGGTTAGCCACGTGATAGACATTTTACCAAAATTTTATATTAGGACGACTAAACACGCTGAGATTAGTTATAACCACCATTGTTATATGATTTGAGCAAATTCAAGTGGACTATTCAAGAAAATAGCTGTAGCCTCGTTTTCATGTTCAAACCATGCCTTAACATGCTTGAGCAAGCCGCGAAGCAGTAGGTAAATAAATGTCCATCGCTATATGTAGTTAATGTAGTGAGGAGTAAAAGCAGGCCCCCACCAGCTTTAAGCTGTAATACTCAGCCTGCTATAACAAATAAAATATTTATTCTATTTTATTATTTACCAACACCGAGGGGATACGAGTTTGAGTAACCAATCAGAGAGCGCGAAAAGCACTCTTCACTTGTGAAGATATATACTAAAAGGCATATACCAAAGTTTTTATTATATAAATCTGCCAAGAACGCATGACATATGCATAAGAACGTAATAAATATGAGACAGTGCTGGGGTAGTAACATTAAAATGGCTTCCCGGTTGCGCCAATGGCGCAAGGCACAGCCCTATACAGAACCATTTGCATCTAAAGCCTGTATTCCACTAGCGACATAAGGACAAGCAACATACACAATAATGCATTGATCATTTATTTAGCAGCGCTTGTTCTTATCTCACACCTGGGATAGAACAAGTACTGCTCATGATAAATATAGAACGGTATCTGCGTATGCTGCTTGTGCTTATACTTATGTCGTTAATGAAAGCCAGGATTATCAGTAGGAATAACTTCACTTACCAAAGTCGCTGCTGCAGAGCATCTTGATTAACCTACTGTATCGACAGGGTTGCAACCTGTGATGAAAGTAGTTACTTTAGAATCATCAAACAATTAAATGACACAACAAAGAATGTAATGGTCATTCAATAATGTATCCTTACCTTTTGGTCTCCGGTGGCCTCTTTTCTTGAGTGCAATGAACGAGTAATTAATTTTCATGATTTTCGAGTCCTTACTTGGTGCCTCAATATACAGCACAGTATGACCCCGAACAGATGGAACACAAGTCCTCTTTTTCGTTGCCTTATCGCCAGCCTCCCTGAGCAGCGTTAAGTTATTGAATCCTTCACTAAATATGTTGATGCCCGAGTGCTTCGAAGTAAAGCACAGTCTGAAGGCCCCCTTAATGTCGCGAGGATGAAAAGCCACACGCAAACCGCCGTACGGGTAGTGCCAGACGAGTTTACCAGTGGAACACTCCGCTCGCGCGTTCATTACGGAAGGAGGTCCATCTCGAGGAAACCTCTGTTGAAAAAAAAGTATCTAATTAAGTAATGGTCCAGATAAGAACTGTTGTAGAATCTATTGTTCTGCGGCAATGAGCCTCCCCCACATACGATTTTGCTTGAATATGCCTTAAGTGCTTTAGGAGGTATCTACAGTCCAAACTACATCTCGAAAATAAAGTATTTGTTATGCCATTGGCTCTTTATTCTGTGAAAACGCAGAGAAGCCACCATCCAGCCAATCGGATATAGAGAAAACAAATGATTTTTCAATCGCAAATTTGAGAACTTTCCCCCAACACAATATTCTTCGAAATTAAACCAGTTAGTTTGATCAAAATAAATTCAAACCACAAAAAATATCGAATGAAAATGTATTATTTCGATGGGTTTCTATTGAATTTAAAAGTATCAACCAATGAAATTACGAGAAAGAATAATAGAAAATTAACACCTTTTGACATTCCTTGCCGTAGACACTACAGTTCTTATCTGGACCATTACTTAAACACGAAGCCGCACTATAAAAGGGCTTTACTGGACCAGGTTGAAGACACATACAAGTCTGGATTTTACTAGCGACATATTAAGCATAAGTACAAGCAACATACGCAGACGCAGTGCCGTATTTATCATCAGCAGTAATATAAGAACAAGCGCGCTAGTGATCAACGCATTACTTGCTACACTGTTCTGAAGTTTAATTTGAAATTTTGCATTCAAAGGGCGAGAAAAGGAGAGTAATAAACCCTGACAGTGCGGGTCCTTGTTTAAAGGAGCTGTGTCACGGTGAGGGACACGCCTTTACGTTCCGGGTAGGAACGAATTATCTTCAGTGATGTTCATATAAACTGATGACCCTAGCACACGTGTGGGATGGATGAAATCAAAGTAAATGTACAAAAATGATTAACAAAACTGTGCGTAGATCTAGTCTTCAAGGAGAATATTGCACATCCTTGCAATCAAGCAATAAGGGAGGGGACAATTGCACAGTTAAAACTGTTTGAAGCCAATTAACAGTCACCAATCGAACATTGATTCCAGACATGCGCAGAACCATAACCTCTAACGGGCTGACCAAACGGATAAACATCGTTAACACGCAAGTGTTTTATAAAATAGCGCTTTAAAGTAAAGTCACTTTATTTATAGAGGTTAAAGTGCCTATCACCCTTTTGCAATTTTTATTGCTTACGAACCTCCGAAGAGTTTTGAGTACTTCTGTGAAGAAAGTTTTGGTTTGAGTGAATACTCTATGTTCTATGCTTGTTTGAAATCGTATAAATGTGACCTTTCCTGATCCATGACCGCGTAATCAAAAGCCTGGGCCGATACCTGTATTTACGTCATCTTGACGTCATATAATTAATTCGGCTTTGCAATCATTTCAAGAAATACTTAACATGTTGACTAAAATGACTTTTTTCTTTACTAACAACTCACAAACTGTGGTGTATATTTCCTATGCATCGATGTTGTTGTGATAGAAAGGCGCCATGGAGAATAATGCATTAATGAGGTGACGTACATACAGGTTTCGACCAGGCTTTTACTACGCGGTCATGGGTCAGGAAAGGTCACATTTAAACGATTTCAAACAAGCGTAGAACAAAAAGTATTCACTGTAAACCAAAACTTTCTTCACAGAAGTACTCAAAACATTTTCAGTGTTCATTCTAGGGCGTGATATTGTCGCACTTTTTCAACTCATTATCGCTAATGTTCAACATGAATGCGACGCTTTTCGCACTCACAGAATGATTCAGATTCTGTATGACATTAAATCATCCCTTTTTGAGCTACAAGCCTCGCAAAATTCGAGAAGCAATGAGAGAAACGTCCCACCTTGCTTCATTTCTAGAATGAACACTGCACGTTTACTGCTAGAGCGAATTTCACACGAGTGTCGTAAGACCAAACGCAAATTGGCCACAGCCAGCCAATCACAGGAGCGAGTAATCACAAGTAACTCGTAAATGGCTTCCCTGTGAGCAATGACAAACCAAAGCAAAACCAAAACCATTTGGCGTTTGGTTTATTTTCTCAGCCAATAGGATAGCTTAGTAAATGCAAAACCAAAACACTTCCGACAGTGAAAACTGCTCTACAACATGTCAGTAATCTTCCACATGGCCCTGTGTTGACTTATAGTTTCTACAATTTTATGTCCTTATCCGAAAAGACCTGAAGGACTAACCGCTTGCTGTTGGATTATGTAAAGGCAGCACCTTCTATTCAGTTATTTTAAGATCTTGAGTAATAGTCCGGCCAATGTTTGAACCCGAGACCTCAGGCACGACAGACCGGCGCTTTACCACTGAGCTAACCGGGAGGCGGTTAACCAACTTTAAACGCCGTTT